>LPNX010103448.1:85169-99003 GCA_001517045.1 Pseudotsuga menziesii | reverse complement strand
AGAGGTGGGATAGTGCCGGGGTGGGAGGTTCTCCCTGGAGCCGGGGTGTCTAGGAATAAAGCAATCGCTACTCGGGATGAGAATACCAACTATCTATTCTAATGGGACCATACATGAGTTTCTATTGCATAATTGTATGCTGGATTCAGGTGCCTCACATAATATAATGCCTAAGGTGATCATGGATAAATTAGGACTGGAGATCACCAAACCCTATGGAGATCACCAAACCCTATAAAGATTTATATTCTTTTGATTCCAGGAATGTTAAGTGCATTGGGATGATAAAAGATTTGGTGGTTACTTCTAGCTTATGGGTCTGGATCTACTAGCTCTAGTTTTAAATGCTATTAGTGGTGCTTGCTTCGGTGTTGGTTCTTCAATTGGTGATGCTGCTGGTCCTGGTCCTGGTCCTGCTCCTGCCTTTCAGTTACCTCTCCTAAAGCTATGAGATAGTCCTTTAAATTTTTACATTTTTTCATATCAATTTACAAAATTCGAGCAATTAGTTAAATTTTATTTGTTGATGAACTTTTGTTATTGAAAAAGAGATTTACTAGATTTTTTTGTTTACCATTGTGATATTTGGAAAATTTATAATGTTAATGTCTTGCATCAATGATGTATAATTATATAATATATTCTATTTAAGAGTACTAGCTCAATGAAAGAGAACCTATCTTACAGGCATAAGATTTGTGGTTCGATTCCTCGGTAGAAGATCCACAAAAACGAGTAATGGATATCGATTATTGATTATACCAACAATCCCTCACCCAGTTCGCCCCAAACCCCTCACCCGGTTCGCCCCAAACTATGAAAGAATCTACCGCGCTCCCTCCATGGAGTACCAACGATTTCGAAGAAATGCAAGGAGAGGGTCACCCACCTGATTGTATTCGAAAGGCAAAATTCGAATCAGAGTGAAACAGATGGAGGTTGGCAAGGTATTGAATGCAAGATTGAATCTTGTCATAATGGCACGTCAAAGGTGACGACGCTTAACAAAATTTCATGAGGAGGAAGGTTGTCCCCGGGGCATGGGGTCCATGGTAGGCGACGAAAGACGTGGGCTACAATAGTGCACAGGAATGACTACTAAAATATTTTCAAAATGCAAAAGTGTTTAGGTAAACAGGTCATCCAAAATTTTAGTCGAGAAATAGCCAAATCATTGTCCCTTTAGCCAACACCCATTGCAATTTTCAAATTCTAGTCGAAAAATAGCCAAATCGTTGTTCCTTTCCCCAACACCCACTGCAATTTTCAATACAATGTAGATAAAGTTTTTATGAATAAATTTATATGATTTCAATTTTTATCATTTCATAAAAATTGAAAACTATCATACTATTTTTTTTTAACTTTTATTTTGGATGACTTTTTTTACGATGATAAGTCATGATTTTCAATTCCACAACTTTATATATATATATATGATATTCTTAATACAAGTATTTATAATTGCCATCAAAGTCAACCAAACATAAAAATATTATTTACTTTTATAGTGTATATATGACTGTTATGAGCTGATATGTGATCATTGAAATAAAAACACATTTCTTAAGAGGCTCTGAATTCATGACTTAACAGCTCGTTGATAAATGCTTAAACCATTAAAATACTTTCAAGGTTTAACGAAATACATAATACAATAGAGAGGTCCGTTGATCAGCTGGATGCCTCGCAGGTCTTTGGAGTAAAGCCCAAACGATTCTTCTCTCGATCATATAATATGTAAAAGTTCTGCTGTTGATAGTTCCCTAATAGCACAGCAGGTCCAATATCGACTTCCAAAACGCCGCTGTTGGTCATTGCCAAGCAGTATGTATGAGAATCACAAGCAATAAAAGTATTCTCAGAAGGCAGTACCATGTCCGAGCCACCCGTGAAATGGAAGACAAACTCAGGGAATTGAATATTCTCCACGCCAGAGACATTGTAACACAATCCAAAGCAAGTAATAGCTTCAATTACACGACTTCTTCTGTATCTAATCTGAGAAGCAAACTCATCTACAATCTGGTAATAGATCACAATGGGAAAGAGACTGACAGAAGCACCCGAATCTATTATGGTTCCACCATTCCCCTGGGCGTCAAATCTGAGTAAGTTAGAGGGCAGCTTCAAGCGCTTTCCACCAATACTGATCCCTGTGAGACCAATGTAATAGTATATGCTGTATGGAAAAGAAGGCGCCCTGGAGTTTTTAAGAAATGGAGTATAATTTAGAGCAATATCCTTGGGGACTGCCTTGTCACCTAGCACCATTCTGCTGCTCTTGTTTTTGTCATCGAATAACCGGTGGCTCTGAAGGCAATACGCAAACCTATCGCCAAGAAGGGGACTGAGCTGGGAAGGCATAGACAGTCCTCCATTGCCAAATCCTGCAATGCCAGAAATGATGGATGAAACCACTGAACATCCGACTCCGAAGTGTTTTATTTCTCGTTTTCCTCCGTTTTCCAATGGCAAAGTCAAGGTCTCACTCAGCAGCCGCCCACGAGCAGTTCCCGTGCCATACTGAAGCTCATACTCTGGACAGTTCTTGATTCCTCCGACGCAGCCCTGATTCTGACACAGGTCTTTACACTTTGGATCTTCACACTTTACAGGAACAGCAGACGATGACTTTCTTGGAAGAAAAACCCTACTGTATTGAGGGCACTTGTAATTGCATGTATAGTTTCTGGTGCAGGGTAACCACACCACATCACTGCCCGTGTCCATGATAATGAACAGATCCTGTGGAGGAGTGCCCACCGATAATTTGATGTAATACTCAATTGTTTCGCTGTGAGCGTACAGAGAGCCCGCTCCACTGATAGCTGGCGTCCCGCGCTTCAGTGCCGAAGCACGATCCTTGGAGGCCTGTACCATCTTGGCGAGCCGCTGGTATGCTCGGTCGACGGACTCCGTCGGCACAAAACCTTCTTCGCTTCTCATGTGATGAAGAGTCGTAACTATTCCATTGTTGTTATCATTCTCTTTTCTAGACAATATTGCAGAGAGTTGCAGTGAGAGGGCCATGAACCAGAAGATGAGCGTGAGCTTGCAGACCAACATGTTGCCAATTCTACAAGCAAGCAAACAACAAATTCTGGGAATGGATAATGGCAGCATTGAAAAGTAATAGCAAAATTCAATCATTATGTTCCAGCATGCTTTGATTTGACCTGATGTACCAAACACAAAAAACAATAATCAGCTCCATTCACCATGTTTTAGTGCGTTTTTAATAAAAAAAGAAGAAGGTGCCACCAGATCTAGTTTTAAAAACCTAAAAAGAATTCAAGAATTGTGTCACACCTAGATAATTATAGCTTGAGTGGGAAGTACCATAATTGGCTCCTCACCCACCCGACAAGCATTGCCATTATCATGAATTCCTCATCCATATCTTCACCCACCCAAAATGTATCAGGTTTCTCAGCTACCCATTAGGCATCATGTCATTGGTTCCTTGTCTCACAAATCCTCTCCAGGCTGTGAAGTGACATGTTTTGGGCATGCAAAAGCAATTTTATACAGGTTGTCATTTTAACATTTTCAACTTTTGAAAAAATCATCCATTTTCATTAAAATAAAATAGCACGAACGTTTCAGTTTACAAATTTTAATACGCTTTATAACTTCAAAATATTGAGAAATGTATTCATATTTTTATTTAAAATAAATAAACTGTTCATATTTATATATGTGTACACTCTAGGTATATATCTTTTAGTTTTCCAAGGTGAAAACAACTTTCACTAATAAGAGTAAAGATGTGAAAACCATTTTAACTAGGGTATATATCTTTTAGTTTTCCAAGGTGAAAACAATTTTCACTAATAAGAGTACAGATGTGAAAACCATTTTAACTGGTACGAATAATTCATAGAGATTCAAATTTTTTTTTTTAATTGAAATTTATATGAATCAACGATAGAGTTTTTTTTAATGACATTTATATGAATAAGTATAGATTCTTCATATTTTTTTTTAATGATATGTATATGAATTATTCAACTCGGTTGAGGGTTTTGCTAGTTGTTGTTCATGGCGGCATCCGAGCTCAGTGGTTTCGTTAACTGCCCTCGTTCCTAGTTTACGGCATTACACAACTCTGCGGGTTCTTTGTTAACAACATTTCTCTCAGGGGTTTTTTATGGTATTATGCTTGGTTATCTGTTCCAGGTTTCACGACCATTTCTGTGGGGATGGTATGACACAGACTGATTCTTTCTTCCTAGATGTGAGGGTTAACCTTGCGCTATTCACGGGATACACTTTTGACTGTTGGTCACTATTTTTCTGGTGGTTCTGTACCAACGGTCCTTTTTCAGGGTTCTTTTACTAACCAGAGTGTTGATATGCAGGTCTCAGCTCCACGACGAAACTGCACTTTCTATCATCATTGATTCAGGTATTTACCATTTGACCGCACTCATTACCATTACCTCTGATATTCTAGTTTTTTATTGGGGTGCTTTATGGGTTTCTAGCTCTCTATCTTGGTTAGTAGGTACCCACATGGAGTCTGCCCTCTATTGAAGAGGGCTTAGTACCAACCATGTAAAAATAAGTGGGAATGTTGACTTTGAGTTTAGCCCTTTCTGAGTGGTGGCATGGCAATTGTTGGTCTGTCTCTTGTTTTGGTCTTGGTCTTCCCTGTATTATTTAGGATTTGTCGGTTTGTCCCTTGGTTGTGGTCTTGGTCTTCCGTGTGTTATTAAGGGTTTTTTTTTTATGGAGCCTCACACAGTCCATAGCTGAGGCATGGTTCTAGTTAGTTTTTTGTTGTTGGTTCCTGCGGTGTCATGGTTGTTTTTCTTGTGGAGTGGCTAGTTTTTCGCAGTTGGGTTCTGCGGTATCTTGGTCAACCGTTATTTTTCCCGTGTTTTTGAGGGCCCCTTTTACGAGTGTTGTATACACATAGTGGTTGGGTTGCTTATCCGTTGAGGGAATATGGGGTCCTCTGTTCCTTGTCAGACTTCTAACCCTTTTGGGGGTCTAAGCCTCCCGCACTCGTGTCCTACCTTATTCCACTACTCTCGCCAAAAGACTAAAGCATTGAAAGCGCTTGACTCCAAGTGTAGCTATGTGCTGGGTCAGGATGTTATGATGGATAGGGTTACTGATCTTTGTAGTAGGGCCCTTATTGGCATATTGAAGTATTGTTCCCTAAAGAAGGAGGAATGGGTGGAGTGGGCTACAATCCATTGGAAACCTATTCTTAACTATGTCCCAACGATCATTCTGTTGGCAAACAGATGGTTGATATTTGTTTTTATTGAGGATTCTGATGGTACCTGTATTCTGAACTCTCTGTGGACCATTGAGAATGGGTCTCTGGTCTTAAGCCGCTGGCACTCCAGCTTCGACCCGCTTAGAGAGAGGGTTGTGAAGAGACACCTTTGGGTACTGATGCCTGCCTTACCCTTTCCCCTCTGGAATAAGGAGTTCCTGATTGGCATTGCCAATACCCTTGGACGTTTCATGGCTATCGAGAAATATTTGCACCTTATCTTAGATAAAAGGATGGAAACGGTCTTAGTTGAACTAGATGTATCGAAGGGTCTCTTAGCTGAGATTGATATAGTTTGTAATAATATTGTCATTTCCCAAAGGATGAATTACCTGAACATACCTTTTAGATGCAGTTACTATCATGAAACGGGTCATCTGAGGACCACTTGCACTTCTCAGGCTCCATGGGGTTCCTTTGAATAAAGGCTTTTCGGCTTCTGATCCCTCCTCTCGCTCTCCCCCTGAATCTCCTTATGAAGCCCCTTCTCTTGTGGGTCTGTATGGTTCATCCTCTCCTACTCCTTATGATGACCTAACTAAATGTGAGCTACTTTATATCTAGGATATAGATATTATTGCCAAATGATCTCTTATTCCTTCCACTGCGGATTTTCAAAAGGATGGAAGTTACACTCCTTCTCTTTGTCCCCCCTGGCTCCCTCTCCCCCTATCCTCCCTACCTCTTCCTCTTCCTCTGAGTCTCTTCCTCCCTATACTTTGGAGGATTTTCCACCCCTGTCTAGAACCTCCCCTTCGACTGAGACCCTCTCAGTGACTAGTCCCACAGCTTCTGTTTCTTTCCTGGACCCCTATCTCCTTAAATCCCTTTTGATATTCTCTGACAAATCTCCTGTTTCTCCCTCTACTCTTCCTTCGGACTCGATCAAGTTCGAAAATGTTACTATTCTAAAGTCCAAAAAATGAAAACCTCCTTCGGTTCCTTCTGAAGAGGCTAGAGCTTCTAGCCTTTACACTCCCCTTTCTTCCAAGATCAAAGCTGCTGCTAGATCTTTGAACCCCTCTCCCCAAGAACTTAGAGCATAGTGACCTGCAAATCAGGTTGCTCCATGAAGATTCTTTCAATGAACATTTGTGGGTTTGGGGAGCTTACCAAACAAAAAGCTCGCAAGTCGTTGTTCTCTTCCTTGAATCCTGATATGATTTTGATTCAGGAAACTATGTGTGATCATTATCTCACTATTCGTTTGTTCTCTAAGTTAAATCCTGGTTGGGATTTTTGTGCCATTGACTCACTTGGCCGCTCGAGAGGTCTTCTTACTAGTTGGAACCCTCAGCTCACTCGTTGTGAATCCTTTCACTCCTATGCTGGTATACTAGTGAAGGCTAGGTTTAAGGGTCTTGACTCTGTTTTCTCTATTTTGAATTGTTGTGGGCCTTACTCTAACAAAGATGTTTTCTAGAATAATGTCTTGGCCGGTGGCATTTTTTACCTTCCTAATCTCATTCTTGCTAGAGATCTGGATTTTACTCTCTTAGATGCTGAAGTCTGGGGAAGTAAAGATCGCATTGATCATTTGGCACCCTTCTCTGACCAGCTCTTGACTTCTACTAATATGGTGGATTTGGCCCCTCTCTCTCCTGGTCCTGCCTGGAGAAATGGTCGTGTGGGTGTGGAAAGAGTGGGTAAAAGGTTGGATAGATTCCTAGCCTTGGTTCACTTTATACCCTCCCTCAATCACTACAGAACTTGGTCTTCTCCCTCTGAGATCTCGGACCACTTCCCCATTTTCTTGGAATGGAATTTTTTGCCTTCTTTCCACCCTTAGCCATTCAAGTTCAATAGGGCCTAGCTTCTAGAAAAAGAATTTCTTGGCATTGTTAACTCCTCTTGGTCAACTGATGTGCACTCCTCATTTGACTCTATGTCTTCTCTCTCCTTCAAGCTTAAGAGGATCAAAGCTACAATGAAGGAATGGGAAAAGAGGCAAGTATTGGAAAAAGCCAAAGAGATCATAGAGATTGATCTTGTAATACCCCAGTTTTGACCCCATGGTATTTAATTGTGCATGATGTAAATATTATATGAAAATTATGGCGATGAGCTCAAGGCCAAGGCCCTGCCATTGGTTGATGTTTTTTGGATAGGTGATCAAGTTTGATACCTATGCTTTTGTTGCTAAGTCAAGCACAATATATATATATATATATATTCCAAAAAAAAAAGGCTGATTTTTATTAAGCAAAAGTTGCATACTAAATATAGTATGTGTTTTGCTCCTGCTATATGCAGAATTACAACAAGCTCTTACATATATTCTGATGTAACTATTCCTCCCTTCCAGGATCTAAAAAGACCAGACTAGTCCTAAAAGACTATCTAGATGACTGGAAAAAGATACCCATGTAGGCCTGCTTCTTGAACAAAACTGTTCCATTCTTCGAACTGTACATAGATTGATCATCTGAGTTTTTGTTTCCATCCTATGCGTGAATTATGTTTGAGTTTCACTGTCAAAAAATTATATACTTCAAATTTAAGGAAGTTTTAAAGTGGTGGATTTATAAAGGGCCTGTGCAGGTATTCCGTGGCCTTTGAATCCTGTGTTTCCAAAATTTTCCATTCACCCCATTGCAATGTTAGACCTATCTTTGAGAGCTTATCCACCTCCTTATTTTGTTCCCTGTAAACATGAGTGAAAGAGATTGTTTCAAAGAATGAGAGAGATCGGGTTGTCTCTTCATATAATGCATCTAGAGAAGCAATTCTACATTTCTGTGTCTTATTTATCCAATTTATAACCACCATTGAGTCACCATATACTTGTAACCGTCTGCAATTTCTTTCGACGGCAAAACAAAGAAGTAGTTTCAATGTCATGAGTTCTGCATAGTTGTTGGTTCCAGTTCCCAGTCCCAAGGATATTTGAAAATAATGACTTTGATTTTGATATAATCATGCACCTCCTCTACATGTCGAGTTTTGGGAGGCGCCATCGAAAAAGGCCGAGGGAGTGTTTCTGTTCACTAGTTCAGGAGCAACAATTCTTGCAGGGTTATGTTTTTTGCTTGGGGAAAGTATGAGATTATATCCAAACCCCTTCTTGCTACCTCTTCAGGTGAGCTGGCTTTTTCTTGGAAAATGACTTTGTTCTTGGCTAGCCATAGACCCCAAATGTGGATGAGTGGAAGGGATTTTATCTGGGTTGTTTGAGGGGATGATGACCAATCCTTCCAAGCCTCTTCAACTGTGTTGCCTTTCCAATTGAAGTTTAAGGTTGTGAGAGATTTGGAATGCTCCCAAACCTGTTTGGAGAAAGCACAGTGCAAGAAGAGATGATTTGAATTTTCCTTGGCATCTTTGCAGAGGCTGCACCATCCTGGGCCTGCTATCTGTCTTTTCTGAAGATTCTCCCATGTTGGGATTTTGTTTGGAAGGACACACCATGAAAATATTTTTTCCTTTAGTGGGCATTTTGTCTTCCAAGTCCCTTTCTGCCACCACTTTTGTCTCTCTTGGAAGAGTTGAGAACAGAGATGTTGATAACCAATCTTTGGGGTGTATTTTCCGAACTGAGCTTTTTCCCAAATAAATTCATCTTCTCTATTAGTGATCCAGATGTGAGAAGATTATAGAGCTAGAGTGTACTGATCCCAAAGGTTTGCCCATTGTTCTGGGATCTCCAAGTCTTGACTCTTCCTCCAACCTTGATGCCATATGTTAGTTGAAGTAGGGTCTGCAATTTGATTTAAATGGTAGCACCCCTTTTGATGAATATGATGAATTAAAGGTTGGGGAAGAATGTGATTTTGGGCACCACCTGGCTAGGGGTCTGCCCCTATTCTGACTTTTGTACCGTCCCCTACCTTCCAAACCAGTCCTTTTGAGATGATTGAGAAAGAGTGGTACAGAGCTTTCCAGATAATGGATCCAGATGGTGGTTTCTTGGATCCCATAGCCTGATCCAATCTAGAATCGGGGTTGGGGAAATGTATTTTTGGGTTATGACTTCTATCCATAGACTCTGAGTTGAGATGAGTCTCCATCCTAGTTTTGTTGCCAGTGCTTTTGCAAAGAAGGGAGTGTTCTTTATTCCCCATCCTCCCAATGGTTTTGGTCATGCAATTTGATCCCATTTTATCCATGGAAGAACCTTTTGATCTTTCTTCCCTAACCATAGAAAGTTTGAGTATATTCTTCTGGATTTGTTCAAGATTGATTTAGGTATCCATGCCAGTGCCATCCAGTAGACTGGTATTGCTTCCAAAACTGACTTGATTAGAACTAGTTTGCCTACTCTTGAGAGCCACCTGTTGCACCAAATGTTTATTTTGACTTCCAGTTTGGTAAGCAACCAGTTCCAGTCCTCCTTTTTGTAGCAGTTGGGTTTAAGTCTGAATCCCAGATATTTTATTCCATCATCCAGAGATAACTGTTGATATGGAAAAAAATCCTGTAAAGATCTCTGCATATCCTCCTCCAAATTTATTGCTGTCAAGGAGGATTTCTGAATGTTTATTTGCATACCTGTAGCTTTACAAAAGAGTGTTAGGATTTCTGAAGGCCTTTCTGCCTCTCTTTTAGAGTCCTTGCAAAAAATGAGGATGTCATTCACAAATAATAGATGAGATATGCTCATTGTTGAGGTTATTCTGGGGCCTTCAAATAAACCTCTTCTTTTTGCATCTAGGATAGCTCTACTTAATCCTTCCGCAACTAACAGAAAGAACAGGGGGGATGGTGGACATCCTTGTCTCAGGCCCCTTTCCACATGGAAGAAAGGGGAATCTGCTCCGTTTATAAGGACTGCAAAAGAGGCTGTTGTTATGCATGCAAAAATCCATTTTATGAATGGGTAGTTGAAGCCTAGATGTGTGAGCAGGAGTCTGAGGTAAATCCATCTTACTCTATCAAAGGCCTTTGAGAGGTCAATTTTCAGGATTGCCCCCTTTGCTTTTTTTGTTTTGGCACTGTGAAGTCCCTCCTGAGCAACCCCTATGGCTTCATGAATTTGTCGATCTTCCAGAAATCCAAATTGTTCTTTGGAGATAATCTCTAAAAGGACCTTTCGAAATCTCTATGCAATCATCTTTGTGACCACCTTGTAGGTTATATTGCACAAAGAGATGGGTCTATAGTCCTCCAAAGATTCTAGAGAGTATTTTTTTGGAATTAGGGTTAAGAAAGTTGTGTTCAATGGAGGATGGAGGACACCATTTTTCCTTGTTTCCTTTACCAACTGTAGTAAGTCTAGGCCTATGGAGTCATATCCTGCTATGAAAAATTCTACTGTCCACCCATCTGGCCCTGGGATTTTATCTTTTTGAAAGCTATGTAGGGTTGTTTTTAACTCCTCCTCTGAGAATTCTTCCATTAACTCCAGGTTGTCTTCCTCGTTTATGCTTCTAGGAAAAAACTGAGAAATTTGAATTGCTTCTGCAATAGTTGTTTGGTGATCCTCTTTAAAGATGCTTTTGAAATATTTCCTCCATGTGTCAGCTAGATCTTCAAAAGTGTTTACTGTCTCATTATTTTCATTCTTTAGTTCCCATATAGTATTTTGTTGCTTCCTACCTTTTGCAAAGGCCTGGAAGTATTTTGTATTGTCATCTCTGCATTCCATCCAAATTGCTCTGCTTTTTAATCTCAGGACCTCCTGTCTTTCCAATAGAAGTTTTGTTCTTGAGGCTTCTAATGAGAAGAGTTTCTCTCTATCATCCTGAGTAAGGAACCCTCCTCCTTCTTTGTTTTGGAGCTCCTTCAAATCCTGCTCAATTTGGATGATGTGTTGATCATCTTGAAACTTCTTATTTGTTGCCCATTCCTTAAGAAGATTTTTAATTCTTGTTAGGTTTTGAGTGAAATGAATGGCTGCCCTAGTGCCATTTTTGGCCTGATAAGGGGTCCAATTTGAATTGATAAGTTGTACTACTTCTTCATTCTTGAGCCATGTAGAGTAGAGCTTGAAAGGACTAGCCAAATTTTTTGGTTGTTTCCTAATTTCCAAGCAGATGGGTAGGTGGTCTGAGTCCGCTCATGAATCCACCCATTGTTTGAACATGAGGTTTGTCTCCAGCAGATATTTAAAGATCAGAAATCTATCCAGTCTCTTGGCTATTCTTTCTTTTCCCAAACGTCTGTTTGACCAAGTTGGTTTTAGGGGTTGTGGGTCAAGGTCGATCAGCTTGGAGTCCATCAGGAGGTTGTTGAAATAGGAGGCTGAGGGATTAGTTCATGCTTTTGGCCCCCAAACTTCATGGACTCTGAGAGTGAAATTGAGACCCCCCCTATAGTCAGGTTTCTTTCCTTTACAAACCCTGCTCTTTTGAAAGAATCCCAGAAATCTGCTCTATTTGAGTAAGGCCCATAGATGTTTACAACAATTAGGGTTGTGTTTGTTTCTTCCCAGCAAAGGTGGGTTCCCATCCCAAGTGGGGATCCCCAAGAGTTTGTACACCGAATGCTTGTTTTCTTCCATCCAATTGCTAGTCCTCTGGAGTGGCTGATAGCACTTTACGCTGTGAAAGAGTATTGCGGGAGAAGTGATGTTAAACAAGTTTCGACTTCCAGCTCCGGTCCCATGGTTTCTTGTAAAAGAATGAATTCTGGTGAAAGAACCTCCATCATCCTTTTTACAGAAATCTTTTTCCAGGTGCTTGCCAGACCCCTGCAATTTAGAGAGACAAGTTTCATTTTGGCACCCCATCTGGGGTTTGCACTGCTCTAAGCGCCCCAAAAATGGTTGTTTGTCTGCCACTTGCCTGGTCCCTAAGCGCCTTTTTCTGGGCCGCATAGAGGTGAGATGGTCTTCCCCTCCCTTTGCCTTTGGAGGTGATACTAGGGTTTACTCCGAGTCCTTTTACAGGAACTTTTGGGTTTTGAGGGATTGGAACATCTCTTGAACGAAGGTGGAAGTGGATAGAGGAGGACTGAGTGAGCGAGTCATTTTTTATGGGGGGAGGGGAGGCTGCCTGGTTTGTAGTGGAGATGCTTTTGAGTGTGGGGGTTGAGGTGCAGATTTTTGAGGGAGGGGGAATGTTTGTGAAGGGGGTAGGCAAAAAAATTTCCTCATTCAATGATAAAACATTCAGATGCTTACTAAGAGAAGAAGATTTAATACCCGGTAGGGGAGACGCATTCGGACGATGTTCTATCTGCTAAGGAAGCCCTTCTTCTGCTACTGCATCAATTCTTTCCAATTAATCCAATGGTTGTTCTATGCCACTCCAACCTAAGATGATCTTCATCTAAGGTTGTGTTTGGATCAATTTCTTTGGAGCTTGAAACCGCTGATCTTCTAATCCACTTCCTTCTTCTAGATGTTGAGGGAACGAAGTTTGGGCAGTTTCTTTCCAAATGTCTTGTTTCATGACATTTGCGGCATCGAAATGGGAACACTTCGTAATCCAACAGCTGTTTTTTTATCTTGGTTTGCCAAACCAAGTTAAAGGATTTCAGAAGACTGGTTCTGATGTTTAAAGAGACTAGGATCCTGGCTACCTTTCTGATTTTCATTTGCTGATACAAGAGGTCCGCTTCAATCAAAGTCCCCAGTGCCTTCCTGATATCACTAAGCGATGCCGAGTTCCAAAATTCCCATGGTAGTCCTGGCAGACGAACCTAGACCGGTATTGTATCCAGTCTCTCTGTTTCCACATCGAACAAGGGGGTCCACTGATTTAGTTGAAACGGGGTTTTCCCATATGTCTAGACTCTATTGCGAATGAGGTCTACATCCTCTCTGCATCTAAAACGAAATCCGAACCATCCCTTTGCTAGCGAAGTAATATCCAGGCCTTCATATTGAAAACCTATCCAATTTTCCCCGACCCATTCCTCCATTTTCCCCAAGGTGGGGTTTCATCCTCTAATTTTCTCAGCTAGGGCTAATCCTACCATTTCTAGGGCTTCTTCCATGGAGACGCCAACCCCACAAATTAGGTTAAAATCTCCTCTAGAGGGATTTAAACAGTCATTCTTCTGTTTCATGGAGTTGGTTAGGGTTTCCTCTGCGCTTTTATCAGGATAGGTCCTTCATCTTCCCAGGTAGAGTTCCTATTCGGGAGTCCTTCCAAATGTTTAGTAGCTTCTCCTGTGGGCGCTGAATATAACACTAAAGGGTCATTTTCTCTATTTGGGGTGCCTTCTGATTGCTGTGGTTTTGCCTGGGGAGGTCCATTGTTGAGGGTTCTTGCAACTGTGCTCGAAGGTTTACTAGAATGGAATAATGAGTACAGGGCTCCTCCTATGGCCGGGTTTAACGACCGCGCTACAAACAAACCTAACAACTCTTCCTCAGGCAGAGAATTCAGAACCCTAATCTCGTTTCTAGTTGTCAGTTTTTCCAGAGTGTTCTGAACTGTGTCCAGGGACAGGATTCCAGCAATTTTCAGTGAAGAGAAGATATTGAGCCCTTGCCATGGGTCATCTGAGTAGTCCACCATGTCTACCGGTAACCTGGACCCTACTCCTGGCTCCATGACTGGTTTCTTCCCGTTCCACCTACTGATCCTCCTATGATAGCTTGCCCATAAAAACTGAAAAACTAAGAAAAACTTCATCCTCCGTGGTGCCCCCATG
>LPNX010103448.1:53003-84914 GCA_001517045.1 Pseudotsuga menziesii | reverse complement strand
GTACAAAATTAATATAATACCATAGCGAGCTATGGGACTGCAAAATGCTAAAGAGATGGGGGCATGATTCCACAAGGGATAGGGTGGGGAGTTAGTCAAACCCCTTTGAGCCAATAATGTGTGACCATATGTCAATGGGGAAACCCATGAACCCTCAACTTCCTTTTGTCCTCTGTCCTCCATCATCAATTTCTTCCAGAAGTTGGTTGAGGCAGTAAATACCTTGGGCAGAGCAAGGCATGGTAGTCTAATGGCTTGAATGAGTAAGCCTGCAAGTATGCAATCTGCAAAACCCATATTCTTGCTTCTGCAACAAGTAAAATTGCATGGGAATGCGTGCCCATTTCCTCATCCATGAGTCACATTGAGCGTTGTAGGAATTGTGATTATACGCATTGTTGGTCAAGCGGGGGGAGGTCATTTTCTTCTTGTGGTTGTTAACCATTCTATTTCTCTGTTTTTCCAGACGATTCGATCATTCTGATCCATTGTTCATGCACATTGTTGATGGTTCAACCATCCTGAGTTGCAGACGTGTTGTTCTACTATGTGTGTCTGTGTCACATTGTGGTATGAGACTTTGTTTCCTCTGTATTATAGGGGGGAGCATGTGAGGTTGAGTTTTCCTTATGGATTTTTGTGTTGTGCATCCCTATTTTTGTTTGAAGACCAAGGAACGGAAGAGGCCAGAATGGATTGATAAACCTAGTGAAGAGAGGAACCTCACAGACAGATCAAGAGGGATGGTAAATCCTTTTTTCACATCCTGAAGAGAACTAGAAGGGAAGTTATGGCCTGAGGGACTATGCAACAACAAAGGGAATGTTTCCTTGTGTTGGGTAGTGTAGGTACTGAGGAGGCAAAGCCAGATCTTGTGTAGGTGCCCATGGCTCTATGGTTGAGCTCACTAGCTTAGCGATTCTACCTTTCCCATTGCTTTAGTAGCTTGATAAGCTCAACTGTTAGTTGGTTTGGTTGTTTCTTATGATGCTTTGGTTTGTTGCCTAGTAGCCTGTGAAACCCAACGATACATTGGCTTGGCTGGATAGTCTGTGAAACCCAGTTGTGTGTTGGCTTAACTGTGTTAGTATGTTTGGCCATGTGGAAATCATGCCCAGCTTGGGGGTGGAAGTGTGTTGAGAGATTAATGAACACACTGGCCTATGGCTAGGTGGAATGTTGTAGCAACATAGAAAGTTGCAGAACAGCTTAATCATCAAGATAAGTATTCTCTGTTATTCTTGTTTATGAATTGAAGTTGCTTATGAATGAATATGATTAATTGACAAGGAAGAATGCTTGCTATGAATGAAGTAGGATTCACTGCTGTAAAAGTATCTCTATTTTACTTGTGTATGCTAGATATTGTCTATGAATCACTTTGTTCATGATGGTTGCTTGATGATGACTAAGTAGAGGTTTTTACTTGTGTATATTTCCTTGCATTTGACTCCTGTTTTGCCTTGTATGTTCAATGCATTTTTCTTAAGTCCTTGGAGGTTAGAAAATACTGGTTAAAAGGGTAAATTTGCAGCTGAAGTGTTTTTGCACCCCAGGATCCTCAGCGGAAGGCGGAATGCAAGAGGCAGGAGAAAGAAGTTTAAATCCAAGCAGAATGTGGGATTTCTGACTTTCGGGATCTGCTCGTGGAAGGTGGAAGGTGGAAATCTGTAAAAGGGTTAATGTAAAGCATTGGTATTCTGATTCCAGAGTTCCACACTCAAGGGTGGAAGGATGGAATGAAGAAGGAGGAAACAAGCATATAGGTTCTTTCATTTGATAGTTTTCTGACTTCTGAGCTCCAAAGTGCGGAAGGCAGAAGGGTGGAAGGTGGAAGGAGGAATGGTGGTTGAAAGAGTCCATTGACGAGTTATGTTTCTGATTTCTAAGTTCTGAAGTGCGGAAGGCAGAAGGCCATTGAAATTTATTTCACACATTTAAGTTTTCGATAAGCTCAACTATTAGTTTGTTTGGTTGTGTCTTGTGATGTTTTGGCTTGTTTCCTAGTAGCCTGTGAAACCCAATGATATGTTGGCTTGGCTGGATAGTCTATGAAACCCAGTAGTGTGTTGGCTTAACTTTGTGAGTATGTTTGGCCATGTGTAATCCTGTTGTTTTCCCTAGTTCCTTGTGGAAATCATCCCCAGCTCGGGGGTGGAAGTGTGTTGAGATATTAATGAACACACTGGCCTATGGCTGGGTGGAACGTTGTAGCGACATAGCAAGTTGCGGAATAGCTTAATCATCAAGATAAGTATTCTCGGTTATTCTTGTTTATGCATTGAAGTTTCTTATGAATGAATATGATTAATTGACAAGGAAGAATGCTTTCTATGAATGAAGTAGGATTCACTACTGTAAAAGTATCTTTGTTTTACTTGTGTATGCCATATATTGTCTATGAATCACTATGTTCATGATGGATGCTTGATGATGACTAAGTAGAGGTTTTTACTTGTGTATATTTCCTTGCATTTGACTCTTGTTTTGCCTTGTATGTTCAATGCATTTTGCTTAAGTCCTTGGAGGTTAGAAAATCTTGGTTAAATAGTCAATTTGCAGCTGAAGTGTTTTTGCACCCCGGGATCCTCAGTGGAAGGCGGAATGCGGGAGGTAGGAGAAAGAACTTTAAATCCAAGCAGAATGTGGGATTTCTGACTTTCGGGATTCGCCCGTGGAAGGAGGAAGGTGGAAATCCGTAAAAGGGTTAATGTAAAGTGTTGGTATTTTGATTCCCGAGTTCCACACTGAAGGGCGGAAGGATGGAATGTAGAAGGAGGAAACAAGCATATAGGTTCCGTCATTTGATAGTTTTCTGACTTCTGAGCTCCGAAGTGTGGAAGGCGGAAGGGCGGAAAGTGGAAGGAGGAATGGTGGTTGAAAGTGTCCGTTGGAGAGTTATGTTTCTGATTTCTAAGTTCTAAAGTGTGGAAGGCGGAAGGCCGTTGAAAGTTTTTTCGCACATTTAAGTTTTCGATTTTTGACTTCCGATGTCGGAAGGAAAGAATGCAGAGTGTGGAACACAGCTTGCGGAAATACAGGTTCAGTGCGGAAGGAGTCATTCCAATCATAGAAGGGATCTGTCAAGGACTGAATGACTGTTACAATGATGTACATGGGTTCCTAAGACTAGAAATGAAGGTGGAAGTGTGAGTTAGCTTCCATGCCCAGTGTTTGAAAAGAGAATAAGTGTTCATGAAGATAATTTTTTTAATAATCTGCATTATGGGGTATGGGGACGTGACAGTTTGGTATCAGAGCTAGGTTGCAGCATTGGGCCTAGATGGGCGAGGTGATAGTAAGTAAATGGTTTTGATTTGGAATTCACTACGCAGCTAACAAATGATATTGTTAACACATTTTGCAGAGTCATAGTATAGATTGAAGAAGTGGGTTTTTGGATCAGCCATGAGAACCTACGACATATATGATGACGCACAAAACCCCTATGAGCATGAGGAATATTCTATGGGAGAAAATGTTCGAGTTGGAAATGCTGATACAGAGTCCAGCAGAAGGAGAGTTCAAGAAACTCTGCCAAATATTCCAACCACCATGAGAAGCCTAAGGGTGGAGATGCAAAGTTACAGGGAAGACAATGAAAGATTGGTTAAGGCTCAGGAAGAGAAAAATAATTTGAATCCAACCATGCTGCATAGTTTGACAGAAATCCATAGGCAGATGAACTCAGAACGTCGAACAATAAATCCAGAAGGAAGTAGGAGTGGTACTAGAAGAAGAAAGAGACCTTATAGTGGGTCATTTGACTCTGAAGGATCTACTAGGGATTCAAGTTCTTCCTCTTGCAAGAATAAGATAAAGAGGCATTACAAGAACAACTCACGTAATGAATTCAAGAAGGATAAGCCTCGTACGTTTGATGGTGAGGTAAAGAATGGTCAAGAAGCTGAAGCTTGGATTCTTGAGATGAGAAAATATTTCCAAGTCCAAGACTACTTCGGAAATATGAACTCTAGGGTAGCCATATTCAATTTGACCAAAAGAGCATCCATATGGTGGGAGCACTTCAGGCATGTGAAGAAGATCAATGAAAGGAATATTGTGTGGAAACAGTTCTAGAATTTTTTTAGGCAGAAGTACCTCTCTAATAGGTACTATGATGGTAAGATCAAAGAATTCCATGAGATGAGATTGGGGAAGCAAACCATGGAAAAGTATGCCAATAAGTTCTTGGAACTATTAAGGTATGTCAGGTATATCAGGGATGATAAAGTAAAAATCCAGCATTTTATGAGTGGGTTTCCTCAGCCTTACAAACATAGAATTGAATTTGATGAACCCAGAACTTTAGAAGAAGCTATAAGAAAGGCTAAGTGTTGTTATGGACAGAATAAGGGTAGACCTAATTACCATAAGACATGGAAGGATAAGAAGAATGAAAATTCTGATCAGAGGAACAAAGGTTTCAAAACCTCTAACTTCAGGAATCAGCAGAAGCATCCATCACAATATGTGAACCACCCATCCAAGGTGATGGGGGAGAAACCAAGAGACCTAAAATAAAGCAGAGAGCCTCTCCAATGTTGGGGATGTGGAGGACCCCATCTGCACAGGAATTATCCACTTGAGAATGGGAATGCATGGCCATCTTACCACATTTAAGAGGCAGAAACTATGGATCAAGTAGCAATGACACTCCCTAGTATTTATGCAGCACTGGAGGACCTCCAGGAAGATCACCAGTTAGTCGTGATTGATGTTGCATGTAAGATTGCTGAGAAATCTGTTTCTATTTTGATTGACCCTGGATGTACTCACAGTTACATTACTCCTAGAGTAGTTGAGATTTGTGCTTTTAAGAAGTGAAAGCATAGCAAGTCATGGTTAGTCGAACTAGCCACTAGGACCAAGATAAAGGTTAGTGAAATGGTAAAGCAATGCCCATTGGTCATGAATGGGCTAGTCACTTGTGTAGATCTGAATGTTCTACCACTTGGTTCCTATGGTGTTCTCATTGGAATGGATTGGTTGGAAGCCCACAGAGTAAAGCTTAACTGCTATAATAATATTTTTAAGTGCATAGATGAAGAAGGAAACTCAAGAGTTGTAAGAGGCATTCCAAAAGTGATTTCTATTAGGTAGATTTCAGACATGCAGCTAAAGAAGTCATGTAGGAAAGGTTGCAGAGTGTATGCAGTGCATGTGTTGGAGGAAGCAGAGAATGAAACTCCTAGGTTGTAGGACTTTCATGTTTTGCAGGAATTCAGGCATGTTTTTCCTGATGAGATTCCAAGGCTTCCTCCAAAGAGGGATTTCTATTTCACAATTGAACTTCTGCCAGGAGCAGCACCAGTGTCCAAGAAACCCTACAAGATGAGTACACCAGAAATGCTAGAGCTGAAGATGTAGCTGCAGGAGTTGTTGGAAAACAAGTACATGAGACCAAGTGTGTCCCCTTGGAGAGCACTTGTTATTTGTGAAGAATAAAGATGGTACACTCAGATTGTGTATTGATTACAGACATATGAACAAAGTCACTGTGAAGAAGAAGTACCCCTTGCCCAGGATTGATGACCTCTTTGATCAAATGAGAAGAGCAAAGGTATTTTCCAAGATTGACTTGAGGTCTGGCTACCATCAGGAAAGGATCAAGGATGAAGACGTTCATAAGACAACCTTCAGGACAAGGTATGGGCATTATGAGTTTGTAGTGGAACCATTTGGTCTCACAAATGCACCAGCTACATTTATGTGCCTTATGAATAGTGTCTTTAGCAGGTATTTACACAAGTTTGTTCTTGTTTTCCTTGATGACATTCTTGTTTGTTCCAAGAATGAGGAAGACCATGAAGAACATCTGAGACCGACTTTGCAATTGCTCAGGGATCATAAGCTGTATGCAAAGGTAAGCAAATGTGACTATTACAAAGATAGGAATCATTATTTGGGTCACATCATCTCAGATGAGGGCATATCTACAGACCCTGAAAATATTGAGGCCATTATGAATTGGCCAACCCCAAGACATGTGACAGATGTAAGATATTTTATGGGACTTGTAGGATACTACAGGATATTCATTAAGGGATTCTCCAAGGTTTCACATCCTATCATTTTCTTGTAGAGGAAGGGGATCAATTTTGAATGGACACCAAGGTGTGAAGAGAGCTTCCAACAATTGAAGCATCTTCTCACAACTGTGTCAGTTTTGAAGATTGCAGACCCAGAAAAAGACTTTGTGGTGTGTACTAATGCATGTGGTCAAGGACTTGGAGGAGCTCTTATGTAAGATAACCGCATGGTATGTTATGAGTCCAGAATTTTGAAGGATCATGAGAAGAAATATGCCACTCATGATTTAGAACTTGTAGCCATAGTACATGCTCTCAGGATGTGGAGGCATTACTTAATTGGTAGAAATTTTGAGTTGAGGACATATCACTATGGGATGAAATATTTGTTTGATCAGCCTACTCTAAATGCTAAGAAATCTAGATGGCGGGAGTTTTTGTGTGAGTTTGATTTCGAGATAAAAAACATAAAAGGAAAAGAAAACAAAGTGGTCGATGTAATTAGCAGGAAGGTGCATGAAATGCATTTTGAATCTCTTAGTAATTGCCAATAAGATTTGAGACAACAAATTGTTAATCATGCTGGTGAAGATGAATTGTATGTGGAGATAAAAGATAAATTGCAGCAATAAAATCTTGAGAAGAGATATAAGGGATATAAATTGGAAGAAGATGGACTTCTCACTTATAAGAAAATAATTTATATTCCAAATGTAGCAGATTTGAGGAGAATGGTTATGGATTAAATCCATTAGACTCCATATTCAAGTCATCTAGGATATCAGAATACAATTGCTACAACCAGAAAGTAGTATTGTTGTCCATGAATGAAGAAGGACATTGTTGAGTACATTTCAAGGTGCATGAAATGTCAATAGGTGAAGGTTGAGCATCAACACCCAGCAGGGTTGTTGCAACCTTTGGCAGTTCCATATGGAAATGGGAAGTTATTTCCATGGATTTTATTACAATATTTCCAATGACTTGAAGACAACATGATTCCATCATGGTTCTAGTGGACAAGTTGACAAACGAAGCACATTTTATACCGGTCAAGTCTACTTATAAGACTAATTCCATTGCAAAAATATTCATGAAGGATATTTTCATATTGCATGGATTTCCTAAGGCAATAATCTCTGACAGCGATCCTAATTTCACTTCCAATTTTTGGAAGGGTTGGTTTGCATATTTGGGTACTAAGTTGAACTTCAGCACTGCTTACCATCCTCGAATAGATGGAAAGACTAAGAGAGTGAATCAAGTTATGGAAGACATGCTTCACATGTATGTGATGGACAAACCAACCAAGTGGGAAGATTATTTACAATTGGTAGATTTTTCTTATAATAATGGATAGCAAGCATCCTTGGGGATGAGTCCTTATGAAGCCTTGTATGGAAGAAGGTGTAGGAAACCTGTGACATGGGATAATCCCATGGATATAATTGTACTTCATCCATAATTACTCAAGGACATGGACCAGGAGGTTGCAAAGATCAGACAAACTCTGAAATCAGCTCAGGATAGACATAAAAGCTATATAGATAAGCATAGGGTGGACAGAGATTTCAGTGTTGGGGATCATGTTTATCTCAGAGTGGGGGAAAGGAATAGTTCCTTGAAGATTAGAAGTTGTGCCAAGCTATATTTTAGATATTGTGGGTCGTTTGAAGTGATTGAGAGGATAAGGCTCATTGCTTATATACTTTCATTTCATGCTAGCACTAGGGATCATAATTTTTTTCATGTTTCTTTACTTAAGAAATATGTACATGATCCTAACCATGTGATCAATTGGGATGTGATTCAGGTGGAACTCGAGGGAGAGTTCCAAACCGAGCCGTTGCACATCCTCAATAGGAAGGTCATAGTGCCACAGAATCGATCCGTTGGACAGGTAAAGGTGTAATGGGAGCACTACGACCCTAAAGAGGCTACATGGGAGATGGAGGATTCCATGCTATTGGCACATCCGTTTTTGTTCAATTTTGCAGAGAATTGAGGGCGATGCTAGTGTAGCATTTTGTTTAAGATTGTAAAGCATTGAGGATAATGCTGATTGAAGGGGGAGGGGATTGCAATACCCTAGTTTTGACCCCATGGTATTTGATTGTGCATGATGTAATTATTGTATGAAAATCATGGTGAGGATCTCAAGGCCAAGTCCCTACCATTGGTTGATGTTTTGTGAATAGGTGATCAAGGTTGATACCTATGGTTTTGGTGCTAAGCAAAGAACAATATATATATATATATATATATATTGAAATGTACAAAATTAATATAATACCACAACTAGTTATGGGACTACAAAACGTTAAAGAGATGGGGGCATGATTGCACAAGGGATAGGGTGCGGAGTTACTCAAACCCCCTTGAGCCAATAGGATGTGACTAGATGTCAATGGGGAAACCCATGAACCCTCAACTAACTTTTGTCCTTTGTCCTCTATCATCAATTTATTCTAGAAGTTGGTTGAGGTAGTTAATGCCTTGGGCAGAGCAAGGCATGAAAGTCTAATGTCTTGACTGAGCAAGCCTGTAAGTTTGCAATCTGTAGAACCTATATTCTTGCTTTTGTAGAAAGTAAAATTGCATGGGAATGCATGCCCATTCCCTCATCCATGATTCGCGCTGAGCGTTGGGGGCATTGTCATTATAGGCGTTGTTTGTCGAGCGGGGGGGGAGGCCGTGTTTTTTGCTTGTGGTTGTTCACCATTATATTTCTCTATTATTCCAGATGATTCGATCATTTTGATCCATTGTTCATGCGCATTGTTGATGGTTCGACCATCCTGAGTTGCGGATGTGTTGTTCCATGGTGTGTGTCTATGTGACATTGTGGTATGAGACCTTGTTTCCTATGTATTACAGAGGGGGGGCCTGTGAGGCTGAGTTTTCCTTCTGGATTGTTGTGTTGTGTATCCCTGTTTTGGTTTGAAAATGGAAGAGTCTAGAATGGGATGATAAACCTAGTGAAGAGAGGAACCTCATAGACGGATCAAGAGGGTTGGTAAGTCCTTTCTGTACACCCTGAAGAGCAGTGGAAGGGAAGGTATGGCCTGAGGGACTATGTAGCAATGAAGGGAATACTTCCTTGTGTTGGGTGGTGTAGGTACTGAGGAGGCCAATCCATATATTGTGTAAGTGACCATGGCTCTGTGGTTGATCCCACTAGCTTACCAATTATACCTTTCTCATTGCCTTAGCAGTGTGATAAGCTCAACCGTTAGTTGGTTTGGTTGTGTCTTGTGATGTTTTGGCTTGTTTCCTAGTAGCCTTTGAAACCCAACGGGTATTGTTGGCTTGGCTAGATAGTGTATGAAACCCAATAGTGTGTTGGATTTACTATCTGAGTATGTTTGGCCGTGTGTAAGCCTATCGTTTTCCCTAGTTCCTTGTGGAAATCATGCCCAGCTCGGGGGTGGTAGTGTGTTGAGAGATTAATGAACACACTGTCCTATGGTTGGGTGGAAAGTTGTAGTGACATATCTAATTACAGAACAACTTAATCATCAAGATAAGTATTCTTTTTTATTCTTGTTTGTGCATTTAAGTTTCATATGAATCAATATGATGAATTGATAAGGAAAAATGCTTGCTATGAATGAAGTAGGATTCACTATTGTAAAAGTATCTCTTTCTTGCTTGTTTATGCGAGATATTGTCTATGAATCACTATGTTCATGTTGGATGCTTGATGATGACTAAGTAGAGGTTTTTACTTGTGTATATTTCCTTGCATTTTACTCCTATTTGGCCTTGTATGTTCAATGCATTTTGCTTAACTCCCTAGAGGTTAGAAAATCCTAGTTAACTAGTCAGTTTGCATCTGATCTAAATGTTTCCACACCTCAAGATCCGCAACAGAAGGTGAAATACGGGAGGCGGGAGAAAGAAGTTTAAATCCAAGCATAATGTGGTATTTCCGACTTTCAGGATCCGCCCGCGGAAGGAGGAAGGTGGAAATTCAAAAAAAGGTTAAGGTAAAGTGTTGGTCTTTCGATTCCCAAGTTCTGCATTGAAGGGCAGAAGGACAGAATACAGAAGAAGGAAACAATAATAGAGGTTCTGCCATTTGATAGTTTTCCGTCCTCCTAGTTTCGAAGGGAGGAAGGTGGAAGGCGGAACGGTGGTTGAAAGACTCCATCGACGAGTTTTGTTTTCGATTTCCATGTTCTGAAGTGCGGAAGGAGGAAAGATGAAGGGTTGAAGGTGGAAGTTCGTTGAAAGTTCTTTCGCACATTTAAGTTTTTGATTTCTGACTTCCGAGGTCAGAAGGGCGGAAATCCAAGTGCGAAGCGCAACTTGCAAAAATATAAGTTTAGTACAGAATGAGTCATTATGGTAACAAAAGGGATCTATCAAGGGAGGAATGACTATTACAGTTATGTACAGGGGTTCCTAATATTGGAAATGAAGGTGGAAGTGTGATTTAGTGTCCATGCCCAGTGTTTGAAAAGAGAACAAATGTTCTTGAATCTAAATTTTTTAATAATCTGCATTATGGGGTATGGGGACATGACAGATCTTGAAATACAAAAATTGCTCACTGCATAGATCTATGGCATTCTGACTAACAGTGAAGTAGCTCAGCTTTAAGAAATGAAGAATAAGAAGGATACTTTATTGGTACACCGGGTCTTAACATGGAGACTCAAGAGTAGAATAAACTGGATCAATGAAGGGGACGCGAACACCAATTTCTTTCACACTTTTGCATCTTCTAGAAGAAACTTCAAGTCAAATTGGGCTCTGCAGAATCAGGTTGAGGAAATGGTTGATGAGGATGCCCATCTCAAACTCTTGGGAGCACAACACTTCTCAAAATTGTTTAAATATGATGGAAATACAAATATTGTGGATCAACTAAAAGTTATCAGGATCTTTCCCACTTTTGTACAGGAGCAAGAAAGAAGTAGTTTTTTCTCATAAATTACTCTCTCAGAAGTGGAATATGTTCTAAAAGGATTTAAAAAGGATAAGATCCCTGGTCCCGATGGATTGCCAGTGGAGTTATTTCTTAGCTTCTTTGTGTTGGTGGGATCTAATCTCCCAAGGGCGGTGGAACAGTTTCGGTTGGAGGGTAAGGTCACCTATGCCTTAAATTCCACTTTCATTACCCTCATCCCAAAATGTGATAAGCCACTTACATTTGCATATTCCCGTCCTATTTCACTCTGTAACTTGGTATACAAGACCATTTACAAGATTGCAACCATTAGATTGAAGCCTTTCCTGGACAAGGCCATTTCAACCCAATAGTTTGGTTTTCACCATAATAGAAATATTATAGAGCCTGTTAGCATTACTCAGAAATTACTGCACTTCATTAAACAGAAAAAACAGAAGGTATTTGTCCTCAAACTGAATCTGGTTAAAGCATTTGACCATGTAAACTAGACTTTTATCAGACTAGTCCTCTTATAGATTGGTTTACTTGTGGACAGGGTTAATTGGCTCATGGGGTGTGTCAGCTCCTCGAAATTTGTTCTCCTTATCAATGGGACTCCAACAAAAAATTTTCCTGCCTCTCGTGGTATGAGACAAGGCTGTCCTCTTTTCCCCCTCTTTTTCATCCTGGTAATTGAAAGTTTAATTCTTCTCATCACTGATGCATAGAGAAGAGAGATAATCACTAGGGTCAAAGTTTCTTTTAGCATGTATTTAACACACCTCTTCTTTGTGGATGATGTTATCTTGTTTGCGTTGGGGACTAATGAAGAATTGCAAGGCTATAAGGAAATATTGGACCTATTCTGTTCGACAACATGTATGAGGATCAACAATGAGAATTCATCCTTTGTGTATAGTGAAGTTAATGAGGTAACCAGAGCTCATATTCTCTCCTTATTGCCTTACAAAATTGAACCTATTATCATTTGTTTCAAGTACCTCAGTTACTATCTCAAGCCTCTGGGTTACTACTATAATGATTGGCATTGGATTATTAAAAGTTTTCAAAAGAGGATTAGCAATTGGGCATATAGACTATTATCACTAGAAGGAAGGCTAATTTTAGTCAGAATTGTACTTATGGGGTTGGTTGTGTATTGTCTTACCTTATCTTGGATCCCCAAATCCATTTTGCATTGTCTTAGATGCTCCATTTTCAATTTTCTCTAGGGAAATGTGGGTAGGAAACACAAGATGCACTTAGTTGACTGGCATTCCATCTCGAAACCTTATGAGTATGGTGGATGGAATATTAAGAACTTGGAGTGGTTTAGCTTGTCTCTTAGAATGAAAAGTTGTTAAATGGATCTTAATGATGAAGGAATATGGAGCCACATTATAAAACATAAATATCTAAAAGATCGGTCTGTTGATGAATGGATTCGTCTTCATGATTTTCCAGTACAAGGATCATCTTATATCTAGAATGATTTTAGCCTATCATTTGCTTGGATCACTAGGTATTTGGGATGGAAGGTTGGAGATGGAAAACGAATAAGGTTTGGAGTTGATCCTGTGGTAGGATTGAACTCAACTTTTATTCTCTTGGAGGAACTTAGAAGTTATTTGGCAGAATTTGGCATTATAACACTCAATCAAGCCCGTAACTTGGGGGGTGGTACTTCCTCATAGTCTTATTGGCTATCAGCTAAGGATTTGGACTTGGGTGGCTATTGGAAGGATCAGTGGATGACTACATTAAGGGATTATCTCATGGCTGCATCAGACTCATTGATAACAAGGATTCTCTACTTTGGATGTAAAACAAAGATACGGGAATGGTCAACACTAAATTAGCATATGAACTCATCACTCCGTTCCTTCTCACAGCTTGGTCTATCAGTGCTGTTACACACATATGGAAGTGTAACATACCTTTAAAACTGATCTTTTTTAATTGGTTGTGTCTATAAAATCACATAAATACTTGGGATAATTTAATTAAGAGGGGTTGGGCTAGGTCCAACAGATGAAGCCTGTGTAGAAATGGAGAGGAATCGGTAAATCATCTATTCTTAGCTTGTTCTTTCAATCGGTATATTATCAACTGCCTCTGTAAGATCCTCCACTTGCCAATGGACTGGAACGAGCCCTCTTTTTTGGAAAATATGGAAAATTGGTTCATTAGAGAAAAGAAATTTCTCTACCTACCTCTCTTCATCACCTGGAATCTGTGGCTCACTAGGAACATAATTATTTTTGAGGATAATTAGCCTGATATAAATTTCCTTTACCGCAATATTGTGGATCAGCTACATTCATATCCAATGGTCTCACAAAGAAATCCCAAGTGGAGATGTATTGGTTTGGAACCTGTCATTGAGTACCCTTCCAGTTATTTCTATGGGGCTTCAACTAATATGACTGGAGGTGTTGGTATACATCTGTTAATCAGTCAAGACCATTTTTTAGCATAAAGATGGGGTGTGGTATTAGTACAAATACCATATCTAAACTTATGGCTCTTTGGAGACTGCTATTTGTTACAAAGGAATTTGGGATTCCTTCTCTTCATGTCCGCAGAGACTCTTTAGCCATTATTAACTGGGTCAAGGGGAGGGCTACTCTCTCAGCTCTCAATTTGGAAGGATGGTGTCAAAATATCAAAAAATTGGAATCATCCTTTCTCTCTCTTGATTTCCTTCATGTTTATAGAGAATACAATGAGAAGGAAGATGGATTATCCAAGGAAGCACTCTCCTTGGCCACTGGCCACTTATATTTCACTGAATTCTTTGAAGGTGAAATTATTGGGAATGGTTCGATTCAGCTCTTTTAAGACTATGAGCTTATGCCTACTCCTTTTTAGATCTTTGTATGTTTTTCTTGAGTATGGCTGGATGAGTTTTTTACATCTTTTTGGATGTCAGAGGCGAACTTTGTTCTCCTCATAGATTCTGATTTACTACACATTCTCACGAGTGCTTCCCTGGATAAGCCACGTCTGGGTTCTTTTTGTATTCTCCAGTAGACATCATTGGAGGTCTGGAAGGAGTTGGGATGGTTAGGCTTTTGTTTTTTGGATGTCTGTATGTGAGGTAGCTATTGTTAGTTGATACTACCTTGTATCTTGCTGTATGAGTTATGGATTCAACTATATTTGTGGTGGGCATGATCTCTTTGTGAGTATGAGATTTGTACCATTCTCCGTTGGGTATGTCAAGTATTGATAAGGACCACTTATGTGTTGTAACAATTACCTTTGATTCAAATGAATACCAAGGAACAACTAGTTTTCTTCTAGAAAAAAAAGAATAAATATAGATCTATTTTAATTCTTGATTTAGTAAGTTTCAAGAGGGATTAAATATTTTGAGGTGTGAACCTTTTTTAAAGAGTAAATTTGAGGAAAACTTTGGGCATCAAGGGATTTGATCCTGGATGAAACGTGATAGATCAGAAGTTAAGATGAATCTATACTAGTTTTAAACTTTAGGTTAGAATTACATTGTAAGAAATTTATTTACTTAATATTTTATTATTTTAATAAAATGTCATGTGTTCTACGTTGATCATCTAATTACATTTCTCCACACAAGTTTAGAACTTTAGGTTAAGACTTATGTTGTTAACTTTTTGTTACTTAATATTTTATTATTTTTTTAAATTGTCACATGTCAACTCCATATTGAGAATAAATTATACTTTTCTCTTATAGATATAATAATCCTAAAATAATATTATCTAATTCTTATTTTTTCATAATAAAATTGATAACATGTAATGTTTATTCATATAATTATTAATATATTTAGTAATTTGTTTCATAAAAGTGATGTGTGAGAATTTAGAGTACCTTAAATCTTTGAAGTTGCCCATTATAAAATGATGATATTCCCATTTTTTATAATAAATTGAAATTTAAAATAATAATAATAATGAAAATTAAAAAATATGGCCTTTTAAATGCATGAAAATCCCTATGTATCTTGTTTTTTTAATGGTCAACTTGTGAAACCTTTCTTGCGTAACACGTTTCTCTTTTCATGCTAGACATTTGTGTGATAAACAATAAGCCTTGAAACTATTACAGTTATAAGTTATTTGGTGCTCACTTGACAACTAAATCTTTTTGCCAACTTATAAGTAGCAATTCTCAAAGCATTGTTGCATAAATTCCATATAACAAGTCATAGGGATAATTACGAGGTTAACATCACCCATTATCGAAGTTGAGTAATGGGTCAAACTAGGAAAAATGGTAGCGATCTAATTTGACCAATACAATGTTTGACATGGTTGGATTAAATCTCAAGAACAGTAGTAACACTCACATTTCAACCGTTATAAACATTATGTTAAGTTTGGATCAACTTTGACTAGACTTTTTTATTGTATTTATGAACATTTTGATTATGGTTAAGTTATATATATTATTGCATTGAAGAGGTGCATTTTACAGCCTAGTAACTTTCCGTGCTTATTTTAAAGTTGACAAGTGTTTTTTATAAAAATAATAATAAAATATTATTAAAAATAACTTGTCGCTTAAATTAAATTTAAATTATTTAGAATTGCATATATATAAAACAACATAAATTAGATAAACTAAAACCATAAAAATTAGATTACATACTTTTATTCTGAAAAAGGGTGTGCACCTTGAGAGATTTGATCCCTCTTGATGCTTGGTAGATCCCTTTTCAAATAGATCTATGCTAATATAACCTACAAATATATGATCACATCAAATAAACATTCCATAATGAAATACAAATCGTATAATGTATGAATATTCCATATATATGATATGTATATATGATATGTTAATATGCAATCATAGATATGGATTTTGGGATCCTACAGGTTTAGTAATGTAACAATGATTTATAATTAAGTTATGTTTACTTTAATTTTTATGCAAGAACAAATTCATGTCGTAGTATATATGTGAGAGTACCTTAGACATGTTTTTAGTTTATTATTATTATTATTATTTTTAATTAATTAATTAATTTATTTATGTTTGTGTGTTAGTGTTGGAATAATCTTTGTTGTTTCAAGATGGTTGGTTGGATTGTGTTACTTATGTTGGTTGATAAAAGTCGTATATTGTTGGATTATGTAAGAAATGGTAAAGTTTATTTTACATTTACAAGTGTATGTGTGTATTTTGATGACATAAAAAAATATTTAGGTCATTGTCTTTATGAGTGACGGGACGTTTCAAAATAATGTAAATAGAGTAAGCTTAAAGAATACATGCCAACGAAATGTGTTATAATATTTATGAATTCACAATGATAGGTAACATACAATGTTATATGATAGTTGAAAACATCCATAATAATAAGTAACATAGAATGTTATATATATATACATGTACAAGGAAGGAAAAATCTATGTTAATTATGGGATTAACATTACTGGAATATAATATTAAAGGATTCTTAGAATACAGAGTAAATAAATAAATTGTAAAAAATAATATGAGACTAATGTGATTATAGGTGAAGTTACATCAATAAGAAATATAATAAGAGAAATTTTAGTGGATACTGTAGCTCCTTGGCAATTAGAAGCAACAATAACCAAATCCATTTGTAGCTAATCGATTATGGATGATGAATATCAATCAAAGGATCTATTAATTCTCTTCAGCAATACAAATTGTAGAAAAAAATAGAGTGATTGAGTCCATACAAATTGTAGTAGAGCCATTCACTACTCCTATCCCAACCCATAACCTTTTGCAAGAAAACTAAATCGCCTTAAAGAGTCACTAATATCCACTTGAGAGTTAGGGGAAGGGTTCATGAAAATTTGGGAATTCTTATATAAATTTAAAGCATAATTGAAATTTTAAAAGTTTCAAGAGGTTTGAAGTTCGATTTTGAAAGAGTTATGTGTTGGAAAAAATACAAGGAATTAAAGAACTTTACTGGTAATCTATCAATGAAATTTTTGAGATGGAAAGATCTATCTAATTAAGTAGGAGTTCATAATATGTGAAGTTGGATTATATCTTAATTTAAAATATTTATAATATAATTCTCTTATTTCTAGTTTCATGATTGTGGTGAAGATGTGTGTGCTTTTTGTTTTAAAAAATGATTGGTTGTTCGAATAAATGCATTCACATGACCACAAGTTAAGTTCCAAGTACATATTGTTAAATCAGTCTCTGAGGCCAATAGTATTCCAACTTCCTATCGACATCTAATGAAAAATAACATTATGAGAAAGTTTTGGGTAGAAGGGTAGGCACACTATTGAACTATACACCAACTAGGTTAGAATATCTAGTAGATGCTCCAATACTCAATTCACTAGAAGTGGTAGATTTCTATTTGTATTAGTAGATTTATAGCTTATCATATGATTTGGATTTCATTGGAATTTTTCTAATTCTTTCTATTAAAGCTAGTAAGAGCTTTAATTGTTGTAAAAAAAGGTCAAGTAAAACATAATACTACCATGTTTGGTTTGATTAACATGGTGGGAAAGTGTCCAAGTGTGTGATTGGATTAAGTGAGAAATTGTATCCAAGTGTGTATTTGGATTAGTTTTCGACATAATTCCTCATCACTCTTATTAGCCAACTAACTAGTGTGGTGAGTCTCAAGAAAATGATATTGTAACCATGGGAGTTGTTTGGCATGCAAATATGTGTCTCATATGACCTTTGAGAATGACATATTGGGTATGGAGTAGACCAAGATGAATGCATTTAATCATATATTGTTCTTCTATGTACTTGTGAATTGTTTTTAGTTTCTATTTTTTATCCAAAATACATGTTTATAAATTTAGTTGTCCTTTATGGGTTTTTTTATAGCAATAATCGACACCCTAGTGACCCTAATATAAATCTATTGAACCTAACAAAATTAGGGTGACCCTAAAAGCGTTAGAGCCTCCCAAAAAACATCCATATGTCTATAATTTAGCTATAAGTGTCCCTAACCAATATACAAACCCCTAATAGTTGTTAATGTCACTGAATTCCACAATGAGGGCCAACCCAAATTATGGTCGCCACCTCAGTAAATGACTTCAATTTTTCCCAGCTCAATTTTCACTAAAAAAAATCGACAATTTTGAGCCCCAAACACATCTCCCTTAAGAAAAATGTGTGCCCATGCATATTCCCTTCCTTCATGTGTGAAAAAATGCGCAAAATATAAATGTTATGAAAATTCATCAAATCAGACAATTGCAATGGAATTTCCTTGGTGCTAACGAATTATAACTACCTCCTAACAATCACAACCATGCCAATCACTCACTAAAAGGGCATGCATGCAAGAAAGGAGGAGGAGAGAGAACATTGGTATACTTTGAAACAGAAAGAACTTCCTTAATCCCTAAATTCTTGATGAATATACTGGAAGAAATTCGTTAATCCCTAAAGTATTTATGATTATACTAGAATAAATTCCTTAATCCCTAAGTATTTCTGCTTGATTTTTCCATTAGTGATCCTAGTCTTTGAGTTATGTTAACATTTGCATGTTGAGTTTATCCTATGACATCTTGATCATATGAAAAATAATGTTGAAGCCTCGGGAGTGATAGGAATAAGTGATTAGGTTGTAGAATGATTCATACTTATTAAATTGAGCACATAGATATGTGGAGAAACACACAACTCACAAGATAGATCACACAATTTACTCAGTTATTGAAGAATGAAACAATGCAAAAATGGCTTGTAGCTGTGAATGCTTTTCATTAATCAAAGAGTAATTAGATAATAATTACAATGAAGTACAATGGCTTAAATAGCCACATGCAATTCGAATCCGCATGAGGAAATTCGAATTGATTAGACTCTACTTGACTGTAGGTAACTAAGACCTTGTCTAAATCATTATCAAAGGACTCAATAGTTAACTGACCTTGTCTAAACCATTACTGGAGTTCAACGAAGTTCTAAAACACAACTCAAGTGTCTACTTCAATGTTGACTGAGGCTAACTGACTATGGTCAGTGAGAAATGCGCCTCTCTTGCATGCAACCATGCAAACCTAGTGCTAACTGAATGTAGAGGACTAGAACTGAATGTAACTAACTCCTTACTCAGCTTGACTAGTCACTAATTGAACTCAACTGTTTAAGGTTGGTGTCGGCACTCCCAGTGGCTCCTAAATTGTAGGAATTGATCTAGGAGGCTCCTAACTGATGCATGCAAGTGCAATCAGTGGTAGTAGGCCTCAATTAGTGTTCCCCAAACTTTAGTAACTGGAACATGTGCCCCAATTAGGCCAAGTGGACCCAATGGTGCTAGTGACTAAAAATAGACTGGATAGACTCCCGATTCAGACATGACTCCTGATTTAGACATATGACCAAATTGAACAAGGGAGGATTAATAATCCTAACACCCCCCTGAATGCTAACTTGGAAAATCTATGGGCCTTGGTAACTAAGACCATAGGTCACCCATTACATCAAGTAAAGTAAAGTAACTTCTCAATACAAGGAGCTGGGGAAAAAACCACATGGGAAAAAATCTCCCCCTATAATTAAGCAGGTAGAATCAGGATCAATCTGGTTCTTCTGTGCACAGGTATCCTGGGGCCTGGCATGTGAACCTCTCCATCATTATTTATAGAGGAATATTCCTCTTTGGAAGAAGAATGATATGCTCAAATAAATCAACAACATAGAAAGCTGTCGGATGAAGACTGGACCCATGTAGAGCAACTGAAGTCAACTGGTAAGTGAGAAAAGGTTCTTGAGGATTCAGAACATGCGAGGAACACTCAAGAAACTGATATGTTGCAGCCATGAATAGAAAACAATGAGTGGTAAAATAATCCCCAAGTGTTGGGAGTGTTGGGAACAAGTGTTCAGGCGGATGTAGAATGTCTTCCTCTTTACTAGTTCCGTGAGGAGATGAGCATGTGATCAATGGTAGAGAAGAATTGGGACTGTTGAGAGTGAATAATTGAGATCCATAGTCTGATATATCTTCTAAAATATATAATGAATCACAAAATAAAATTTCAGCAACCTCATAAGAGGAAACTAACACCAAATCCCTAGTAGGAGTTTTGAAGAGAAATTGCGGTACTTGATTTTTCACACCGGAATTGGTGAGAGCATCTGCAAGCATGATTGCAAGCTATTGGATTTTAAATTTTGAACCAAATAATATCATATAAGAAAGTAAATCATATCTAAATAGGTTCACAACATGTCCAAAACTGTGAAATGAGATCAAATCCCCAGCAGTGGTTTTGTGGGAGACTTGCGGTACTTGTTTCTTCGCACTGTTGATGAGAACAGCTACAAGCAGTACTGAAAGATTATGAATTTGAAATATTAAGCCAAGAAATATCAGATTAGATCCAAATAATATCACATCAGATCCAATAAGGTTCATATCAGATCCAAAGAAATGGTCAATCGAGATGGTGGATGCACAACTTTCTTCTTCTTCAAAATTCTAAATTTTGGTGCATGCAATCCTGGAGGAATTTGTTGGAAGATCTAGATCAAGGGGAGCGAATGGATCACTCTGGTAATATGATATTTATTCCAAAATACCCAAGGTATTACATATTTTCACACCAGCAGCAACATTAGAGAGAGAAAAATCAAATTTCTCTTCACTTTTGGAAGTAATTACTAGCAAAATTTGCACAGAATTCAAAGGAAAATCATTGGTGAATGTTTGCATGGAAGTGCAGTAGTATTTTTATTCAATACCAAAGATTCAAATGTCTTATTTTGTTTCATCCATATGAGGAGATGAGATATCAGAGATCTAACAAACTTCCAGAGCATCAGGAGAAGGAGTCACTGCAAGGAGACTGTCTTCAATTCGAATTGACTGTGCAGGAGCTTCTGCTTCTTCTTCATCTTGAACAACTTCATCAGAGAGAGTGGAGGAAAATATTTTTGTATCAAGGATGCTTATGGTAATGGATGTGCTCTACAAAGTGCTATTATGATCCTCATCAATGATTCCAAAGGTTCTGTCCAATCTTGTCCATAGTTCCTTTGGTTCTTCAATAGATCTACTGAGGTAGCACAAGCTAGGAGAAAGACCCAGTGCTATTGTTCCAAAATTTGCTTCACATTCATTCATCCAGTCATTCTCACTAAAACACTCTTCATCGATTCCAATAGATGCCCCATAGAGACCTCGTCTCATCAGAGATGCAATCATATTCTTCTTCCATTCTGAATAGTTTGTGAATAGGTTGAGAAGAGGAACTGATGAATCCACTTCGAAGTTGTACCTTCTGCTTTTGGTGCAGAGATGGAAGGAGCAATTTTGCTAAAAAATGATCCAGTAGGAGATCTGATGAGGAGAAGTGCCTTGTCCACTGAGTCTCTGATACCATATTAAATTGAGCACATAGATCTGTGGACAAACACACAACTCACAGGATAGATCACACAATTTACTCAGTTATTGAAGAAGGAAACAGTGCAAAAATGGCTTGCAGCTATGAATGATTTTCATTAATCAAAGAGTAATTAGATAATAATTACAATGAAGTACAATGGCTTAAATAGCCACATGCAACTTGAATCCACTACAGGAAATTCGAATTGATTAGACTCTACTTGACTATAGGTAACTAAGACCTTGTCTAAATCACTATTGGAGGACTCAATAGTTAACTGACCTTGTCTAAACCATTAACGGAGTTCAACGGAGTTCTAAAACACAACTCAAGTGTCTACTTCAGTGTTGAATGAGGCTAACTGACTGTGGTAGGTGAGAAATGCACCTCTCTTACATGCATCCATGCAAACCTAGCGCTAATTGGATGTAGAGGACTAGACATGAATGTAACTGACTCCTAACTCAGCTTGACTAGTCACTAACTAAACTCAACTGCTGAAGGTTGGTGTCGACACTCCCAATGGCTCCTAAATTGTAGGAATTGATCTAGGAGGATCCTAAACTGATGCATGCAAGTGCAATAAGTGGCAGTAGGCCTCAATTAGTGTTCCCCACACTTTAGTAACTAGAACATGTGTCCCAATTAAAGTGGACCAAATGGTGCTAGTGACTAAAAATAGACTGGGTGGAATCTCGATTTAGACATGACTCCTGATTTAGACATATGACCAAATTGGACAAGGGAGGATTAATAATTCTAACAATTTACTTTGATTTTGGGAGCGTTGGCATCATGATCAGGTATACTTATATGTGTTGTACTTCATTATTTTCAATAGATATATATTATCTACCCCCCTCCCCACCCCCCCAATTCGATTTCCATTTTGTTTAACTTTCATTGGTGTAGTGGGGTCAACCCTATAGATAGATTAACTAGGGGAATTTGTTTATGTTTCTTTTTCATTATTTATTTTGTAATTCCATAGTGTAAAAAACGTATTTGAGAAAGTTCCCTTGTCTTTTTGTTTGTAGGTTTGAAGGTAGGCTACGTTGAAGATTTATATTAGGATAGGGATCAAGGACAACCAACAAAATACAAGTTCCTCGATATCCTTTCTTGTTTCCTTATGTTTACCTTCTTAGATATTTTTCCAATAGATTGAGTTTAGGCCAATAATGGCCTATAGGAATAGTAATAGAAATCTCTCCATTGTTATGTTGGTAGTCAATCCCTAATTGTTAGGAAAAGTCCTTACAACATAATGATCGACTTCACTAGGGAGTATTACAATAATTCTTCTCCATATGGATGATTCCAAACTATTGTTCCATCCTTAGTTAGATTTTCTAGAAGCCAATTTTATCCTTGGCCTTAGATCAAACCTTAAATATCCCTAAAACTTAGCATTTTTTTGTGTTTTAATTTTTTTATAGTTTTCTAGAGGAATCCTACGCATCATTTAGAGGAATTAGAAACATGGGACTTATAGTACACACACCATTCCTTCAGATAAAGTGCATGGCTAGGAACTTTTCATTAGTTAAAGGTTCATGGGGCCTAAAAAACAAATTTTTTTCTTGATTTCTCCCTAATTGTTGATTTCTTTGTTGTTGTGTTAGGTTTTTGTGATTCCTTAAAGTTCTATAAATTTTGTCTTTAAGGGTTTTTTAGTTGTTTGAATCACCTTCTTAGCATTGGATAGGTACTGGATGTAATCTTTCACCCATCTGATGGTTTTTTTGGCAAGGTATTGTTACAAGGCCTACACACATCACAATCTCATAGATAAAAATCATCAAATGAAATTCATAATGAGATGAGAATAATTACATTTTACCAACTATATGTGTGATTTCCACAGTCACTTTGATTCTTTAGAAATGGATTCCATTGTCATTTTTTATATGATAACCCATGTTGGTAAGTATTCAAGTCCCCTACCAAATCCTTCTCATTACAAGGTTAAGTATGCAAGATCATACAATACATGCACAATTAATAAAAAACATGGTCAATTTTTTTTTCCACACAACAAATATCATCCATCAATCCCTTTATCTCAATAATCTATGGTTAACCAAGTTATGTACCAAGTCATCAATCATATGCAGAAGGATAAATATCCACATTACATGTGCATAATCAATATTTGTGTGAGCTATATATAATCTAATATACCATCACACACATATATACACATATACTAGTCATATAACCCAAACTAGGTCTACAACATGTAATCCCAGACACATAAGTTTTTCATACACAATCCATATGTAAATCCATCAAAATTCACACATTTTCCTCAAGGTACTAAATGTAATATCTCACCCATCTGATGGTTTATTGGCAAGGTCTTGTTCCAAGACCTGTACACATCAAAATATCATATATCAAAAGAATCAAATGAAATTCATAACGAGATTAACATAATTAAATTTTAGCAAATTCATGTGTGAATTCCACAGTCACTTTAATTCTACAGAAATGGCTATGGAAGCCATTTCTGATACGTTTATCCATGTTGGAAACTATTCAAGTCCCCTACCAAATCCTGCTCATTACAAGGTTAAGTTTTCATAAGCATACAATACATGTATCATTAATAAAAACTATGATCCACTATTTGTTCCACACAACAAATATCATCCATGGGTCCCTGTATCATAATCATCAAATTTTAACCAAGTTTTTCACTAAGTCATAATTCAAACGCAGAAGGACAAATATCCACATAACATGTGCATAATCAAAATCTATCTGAGATATATATAATCTATATACCATCACACACACATATATACACATATATTGGTCTTGTGACTTAATCTAGGTTTACAACATATAAGTCCACACACACAAGTTTTTCATACACAATCCATATATAAATCCATCAAAATTCACTCCTCTAGAAGTCATAGACTAGACCATCCAAGATGGGACACTACAATGGCCAAATTTTTTACTTCAAGAATATCAACTTGAGCCACTTATATAGCCTTATATGATTGTAAATACCATGTTGCTATATCTAGATTCATCTTTTCTTCTTGCAGGGAATCATAATAATGCTTTAATTTGAATCCTTCTTTCCTAGACTCTAGGAGATAATAACCAAATAGATTATTTTTTTGTTTATCTTGTTTCAACTTAATGGATATATTTTGTGTATTGTCTTGATTTTCCAAGGTAGTGGCCACATTTGTTGAGTCCATAAACTCTAGTACTTCATTGGTATTTTTGAATATGCAAGTTCCCTAAGTAATGACTATCTCAGTAGACGTGGGGATCTTGAGCTTCTTATGTGTTAATTGCAATATTTATTTCTTCTTTTGGTGAAAAATAAAGAGCTAATCTTAGTGATTGTATGTTCCTTGGATGGGATGGATGTGGTAATTCCAAGTTATTTTAGAGAGATGTGTTCCTCTGTGAGAGAAAAAAAAACTAATGGACGGTGTCTCTATGTCATATCTTGTGGCCCACTATCTTGTACTCCCTCATCCTACTTCTTCTCTTCCAATGTTTTCCTCGGAGCTTCTTCTGGTTCTTTGAGATCTTCTTCTATATTCTATTGAATCTCTTCTTTTTTATTTCAGTCCCGATCTTTCTTTTGAACCTCTTCTTTCTCTTTCATTTTGATGACCTTCTTCTATAACTTTACTTGCTTATCTTTTCCCTCTTTCCCCTTCTTTTCTAGAGATTTTTACTTGGATTTTTTTTGCAAGTCTACCCGTTTAGTTTATGCTTGTTTCTTCTTGTATTTTCCTTCTTATTTTTCTTTCTTCGATTCTTAAAACCATTGAGATTATTCTTCAAAATTTCTTATGTTCTCATCATTGATGATTTCTATGTCCTCTATTAATATATGTTGTTCTTCTTCTTGTGTTCCTTCTTGGGACTTTTTTGTCACCATACTATCAGTACCCTTTTATGTACCTTTTACCTTGTTATTTTATCTAGTTCCTCAAGCGTTCAAGCCTACCTGGATACTTATTCATATGCAAAAAACTAGTTTTCATATGTCTAGGGGAACTTAGTAGTTGCACAAATATTTTGCAAATTTCCCACAACTGTCATTCCTTAAAACTGTTCTTGTCCAAAGTGAAAAATTTCCAAGTATTTAGTCAACTCCATTAATTTATTTACTTTAGTGGTATTCTATGTTAAGATTTCATGTTCTAAGCTAGACATAATTAGTGTTTAATCCAAATTCACAATAGTAGCATATGCAGAATCACTGAAAGAAACACAAACTTAAGATAGACACAATATTTATCCTAGGAAACCCTCAAGGGGAAGAAAACCCAAAAAAAAATTCCTCTGTATAAGATGTATAAGATAAACCCAAAAACATGTATTCTCCTCCTTGTTGATCTCTCTCTCTCTCTCTCTCTCTCTCTCTCTCTCTCTCTCTCTCCTATGCGCTACACAAGTGAGTGAGTCTGTGTTATACTGAGGAACACAACTCCTCTATTTATACACTTTAAGTCACTTGAATATCACCATAACAATTTGGCCTCACTAAACTGACTAGGCCAACTTCACCTATGAAAACTCAAACCAGTAATATATTATATTCATTGGGGTACTATTGACCCAACTTACAATGGAGGATTTACCTCATGACTCTATGATGACCAATTAAAATAATAACATCCCAATGGAGGAATAATAAGATCTCCCTTGGGGTACGTCAGTAAAATACATTTAGAATCTCCTTTGAAGTTACAATATTTCAATGCTCCCCCTTAACGAGAACAGTATTATACTAACAACATCATCATCAACTATAGGATTAATGAGAGAGAGTTCAACTATAGGTAATACATCTATACATCATAGGAATCATTTCAACATTCATCAGTAACTGGAATAATTACTCTTCAATGTCTTTGTCTTCTACATCACACGATCACTTGATCCTTTTGAAACAATAGTTAGATATTCCGATCCTTTGTAGCAACACTTCAATCTTCTTGATCCTTTGCAGCAATACTTCAATCTTCTTGATCCTTTGCAGCAACACTTCAATCTTATTGATCCTTTGTAATAGTACTTCAATATTCTCAATCCTTTGCGATATTACTTCAATCTTCTCGATCCTTTGCAAAAACACTTCGATCTTCGTGATCCTTTGCAGCGGCACTTTGATCTTCTCAATCCTTTTCAACAACACTTTGATCTTCTCGATCCTTTACAACAGCACTTCGATATTATTGATCCTTTGTAGCAACACTTAGATATTCTCGATCATTTGCAACTGCACTACCTGAAGTACACATGATCTCTTTACGAGATGATCAATCCCTACCACTTTAGGAAATAAGTCCAAGGATGATGCAATCCTCCACCATCCTACTCCCCCTTAACTAGGAGGGTCCATAATATTAACGAGATGAATCTTCTACAACCGAGTGTAGATATCATCTACATGTGAATGCAGGAGTTGTCATCCGTAAGGACTCAATGTAGACTATACTTATCCTATTATAACTAGGACCACTCGAAGCGAGTGTTATACTACGACATCTACATGTACATGTAGGAATACTCTCCATACAAGAGTATTATTTGTAGCTGCAGATCTCAACCGCATCTATATGTAGGACCTCATCATAGGAAATACTAAGTGTGAAATCTAGGACCACTCCATGTGAGTGTTATACTACGGTGTCCATGAGGAGTCATCATAGAGAATCCTTATCACTAAACATAGGAATACTCCCAAGCGAGTGTTATTCTATGGAATCAACATATAAATGCAGGTATACTCTCCATGTGAGAGTAACGTCTACAAGGAAGATCTAGACTTCACATAAATATAGGCCCTATCATCCGTAAAGACTCATCGTATAGAATCCTTAGCTTCAAAGCTAGGATCACTCCTAAGAGAGTATTATTCTATGGTATCCACAAATGAATGTGGGTACTCTCCATGCGAGAGTAATGTCTATAGGGTCGTACTTAGCTACTAAGGAAAACTCTCAGGAACAAAGTGTTATTTCCTACAATACCATCATCAAGAGAGGATACTATCGTCCACAAGTGAATGCCAGAACTTGTCAGCATCTTCAGGTGTACCTGGCCTCTTTCATATTGGAGCTTCATCATCATCCCATCATCAATGATAGTATTGTCATCATTCTTCATTTCCAAGGAGGATCTATATCATCAACCTGCTCCCCCTTTGTTCAAGGAGGTTTCATATCTTCGACCTATTCTTCCTTTTCAAGGAGAGTCCATATCTTTGAACTTTTCCTCCTTTCCGAAGAGAGTCCATATCTTCATCATTCCTTCTTGCAAGGAAATTTTGTAGTATCATCATTGTTCCTCCTTGTGAGGAAAGTCTTTTCTAAATACACCAAGCCTATCACGAAAATACTCAAACTTTACACTAAATAGAGGCTTGGTCAACACATCAGCAACTTGCTCATCAATAATCACATAATTTAGTTTTATAACTCCCTTTTGTACCATATCCCTTATATAAAAGTATCATATTTCTGTGTGTTTTGATTTATCATGGAAAACATGATTCTATGTCATCTTTATGCAACTATGGTTGTCACAAAGAATCATGTTGGTATCCAACTCCATGTCAAATAGTCCTGACATCAATTTCCAAAGCCATATCGCTTCGCAACTAGTGGAGCATGCTGCTATGTACTCTGATTCAGCTATGCTAGAGAAACACTGGATTATTTCTTACTAAACCATGAGATCATGGCAGATCCCAGACAATAACATCCACCTGAAGTGCTCTTTATATATTTGGCACTTCCTTCCCAATATGAATTTGTATATCCATAGAATCTGTTGTCATGATCTCTAACATAGTAAAGTCCCAAGTCTATCATACCTTTTAGGTACCTCATAAGATGCTTTGCAACTACAAGTGAACCCATATAGGTTTAACTAGATACTGATTTAAGTTGTTAAAAAAACATATATATTGCCTTGTATTCGTCAGATACATCAATGACCCAACAATATGTCTGTACTGATTCATATCCACTAATTCTAACGATTCATCAGATAACAACTTCATGTTGGTATCCATGGGTGTGGACATGCTTTTTATCCAATATATCAAATCTTTTCAAGATTTATACTGCACACTTTCCTTGGTTCATAATTATTCCTTTCAGGCTCTGCCACACTTCGAGCCCAAGGAAATAATGCATCAATCTAATATCTTTCATCTCAAATTCTTCATATCACTTCTTCTTGCAATATGTGATCTGTTTCTCATTTCCTATCAAAAATATATCAACCACATACAGTAATAGTATGACAGGTTCATCATCCATAATATTCATGTGAAGGTTAGGATCAACTTTACTTTTGGTAAATCCCAATCTTGTCAAGAAGATATATGTTCTACCATACCAAGGTCTAGGAGCTTACTTCAGTCCATACAGAGCCTTTTTCAACTTACATACATGAGTCACTCTGTCTTCGACTTCAAATCCTTGTGGTTGTTTGATGTAAACCTATTCCTCAATCACACCATTAAGGAAGGTTGTCTTTACATCCATCTAGTGTATATCCCACTTTATCATGGAAGCAAGTGCCATGGTGGTTCTAGTGGAAGTGTACCTTGCTACCGGAGCAAATGTCTCTTCATAATCAATCCCCTCTTTCTAAGAGAATCCTCTATCCAAAAATCTTACCTTGTACTTTTCAATACTTCTATCAGTAGCATGTTTTATCTTGTAGATCCATTTACTGACTGGTATTCTTCTATCATTAATTCCTTTCTTCTGGACAGATTCCTCATAGCTGGTGGGTTCTTGATATACAAGGTCACATATCAAAGCTACATGACTGGAGTATGGATTTGATCTTTTTCTTGTTCTTGTGGACCATTCTAGAGCTCCATATTTCTCTACTTCTTGTATAATTTCTCTTACCCAAGAAGGGTTTGTCTTTTGAGATATAGCCATAGTAGGGGGTTTCTGAGGTTCTAGAATATCATGATCATCAGATGCAACTATTTTAGGAGAGGGATAAACTTCTACTATTCTGGAAGGTACATCCTCTTCATGTAATTCTTCAAGCTGAAACCTTATGTATTTCTTAAGAGATGTCTCTTCATCAAATGTTACATCCCTACTAATCTTTATATGATGGAACCTTGAAATGTATATCCTGAAGGATTTGGAGACTTCACAGTATCCAACAAGTATTCCCTTCTTTCCAAAAGGATCCAACTTGTTTCTCTTCTCTTTCGTAATTGTTAGAGAACTAATCCACCACTCAGTACATTATTCTAAAGTCTTAGAAAATTATATTTGCATTTTTGCAGTAATATGTTATAGTTTGGACTTAGGGAAGTTAATCCATCATAATAACCAGTTAATTTGATGCTTTCACACCTATAGGAGTGCTCCAGCTCAGTCAAAATCCACATGTGAACCCTCAATTATGACAGGTGTTCTCCCATTACTTGAATCGGGCAATTTTGGCTGACTAGGACCGCTAGGGGTGGTTTTAGTCCAAATTTTGGACTGTTGGAGCATTTATTACCCACCTTGAGCCTCCCACTCACCTTATTTTGCATGCCCATGCATGCCAAGGAGTCATTATTTCTCCAGCACACTTCATCCACGTCCACACCACCATTTGTGACCATTTGGGCTATGTTGGAGCGATTTTGGCCCACCTAGGGGGGATTGAGGCCAATTTGGCCAATTTCACATGTACACTCGGATTTGGATTCCTAAGCCTAAAAAATTGCACCAAATGTAATATAAACCTATTCTAAACATATTCACATGTTATAAAGTCAAATAATATCCAGTTTCTGTTCACACTGTGTATGTAAAATTGTTCCTCTTTCATGTTTTTTTGCTGGTTTTTGCAAGTAATTTGATTTGTGAGTTTTCTCCATGCTTCTAGATATTTTTGTAGATCAAAATTATCACATGGTATCTGAGCTGAGTGGATCTGAGTGAGTTGCATATCAATCTTGAGTGTTTGAGCTACATTTTTTAGAGAAATTCTAGATAAAATTGAGTGTTTTTTGTAGGAATTTTAGCAAATTTCTCACCATTAGCACAAGCAGAAATGGAAGCAAACCAAATATTTCTTACCTCCTTCAATTTATTCAAATGGAAGGAAGAAATTGATCCAACCAGTAGTTGGTAGATTGTCAAGCTTCGATAAAGTCTAGCACTTCGACTACTACGACTACTCTGACTTCTTCTATAGGTTCACCTCAACAGGTCCGCCTTGACATGTTCACCTTGATAGGTTCTCCTCAAACATCGACATAATGCCTCTGTCTTCCAGTCGTCTGTGACGGTTGAACTTCTGAACCGTTATAACTTATTTTGTAACTAAACGTAATGGGTAGACACCCAAGAATCTCAACATCCTATATAAGCATGTACACTAATGTAATATACAACATTCTGATTCCTTGATATTTCATGGAGAAGAAGTAATAAATTGATTCGAATTCTTGCATATTGTCTGTGCGCATACTACCTATCAACCTAGTGTATTTCCTTCTTTGTTGTTTCTTCTTATTTGCTTCCGCCATAATAGTACTCGACTCATTCAATCAACTGCTATCCCCAGTGTGCACTTGGGAGCGACCTGGATCATTGGTATCAGAGAAATATCTTATGCAGAGATTAAGTTACATAAGCACTTCTATCAAAGTTATTTAACATATGCATGTTCAAACACGCTCGCAAACTCAACAAAACAATAAGACACTTCCTTCAACTTCAGAAAAGTTGGTTGAAGAAGCAGATAATAGACATGCAACTGACAAGAAAGAACAACTCATAGAAAAAGCATTGGCTTTCCAGCGAACCGAAATGTTTTCCCAGTTCAACGAGATTCTCATGAGAGTCACTTCAAAATCTGGGGAATCCTCAATGTGACCTCACTCCGATAAAATTAACCCCTTCAAAGTGAAAATGAATCTAGACATACCGAACCTTGAAGGAAATGTTGACACCGAATCCATCGACAATTGGGTACAACAACTAGAATCTTACTATTAATATTGCACATTAATCTAGGAACAAATAATCAATCTCATCAAGAAATAATCAACAAATAACTCAGAAATGGTGTTAATCGGAACCGGAATTAGTTTCCTCTCTGTATATTTAATAAACAATGAATGGTTACAATAACAATGTCAAGAAATAGCTTGAATGAGTGAGGAATTCGAATACCTAAGGAGGTCATTCGAAATCAATGAGTGAGTCTAGCTTAACTGACTCTAAACATTGGTTCACACTCAGTTAACCACTTGACAAAAACCCTAATTGACTTACCAAACCCTAACTGAAGTCGGAGTGCAATAAATGACTGAATCTCAACTGAAGGAGATCAAACACATGTCATAGAAAGCCAACCATCAAGTGCTAGTGCTCAATGAATTCAATGAACCCCAATGAGGTTAACTAAAGATGAACTGATTGTAACCACTAGTTAGCAATTAGGTGCATTAATATCACTCAGATCACCCCCGGAGTGCTCCAATTAGCCTCCTTGACTGTAGGAGAAGGTTAAGTTAGCCTCCTTGACTGTAGGAGAAGGATAAGTTAGCCTCCTTGACTGTAGGTAGGTGTGGGTGTGTCTGGAT
>LPNX010103448.1:5036-52677 GCA_001517045.1 Pseudotsuga menziesii | reverse complement strand
GATCTTGGTGAAGATGTCTGCAATCTGCTCATCAGTCGGGTAGTATTGCAGAATGATGGTCCTGTCATGCACTAGCTCCCTGATGTAGTGCATGTGAATCTATACATGCTTGGTCCTCTGTCTGGTAACTAGATCTGTTGATATATTAATAGCACTCTGGTTGTCACAAAAGAGGACAATGGACAAGGTACTACCAAGATCAAACTCTAAAAGAATGCCTTCCAACCAAACTACTTGGATGCAAGCATTCACCGCTCCTCGATACTCAGCCTCTGCTGAAGATAGTTCTATGGCAGCTTGATTTTTTCTTGACCAGCAAATGGGGCTGCCACTAAACATGAATACATATCTAGAAGTTGACTTGCAATCAAAAGAATCACCCTCCCAATCGGAATCTGTGTATCCAACCAGCTCTAGCTCGGAGTCTGCAGCATAGTGAATGTCGTAGGTCCTGGTTCCCTGAATATACTGGAGGATCCTCGTGGCTTCCTTCCAATGAATATCATGAGGCTGCTTCATGTATCTTGATACAGCATTCATGGCATAACAAATACCAGGCCTAGAATGTGTCAAGTACAACAAGCTACCAATCAACTGTCGATAGATAGTGCAGTCCATGGGAGGTGTGTGTTTTTCTTCTTCAAGGCTGATCCCTAAAAGGAAAGGGAATGGTTCAGGCCTACATTCAGCCATGTTAAACTTGACTAACATGTCTGAAGTGTATTTGGACTGAGTGACCATAATCCGAGCCCCAAAAATTGTTTTAGAAGCCCCAAATCACTCATTTCAAAGGCATTGTGGAGAGCAATTTTGATGGCTGAAATGGAGGCAACTATGCTAGCTGTGATCAGTAAGTCATCAAAATATAAAACAATGATAATTATATGAAAATCATGCTCCTGTAAATGTACATTTGGATCTGATCTACATCTCTGAAAGTTTTGCGAGAGAAGAAAGGCATCCATCTTGGAATACCACTCTCTTGTGGCCTGTTTTAACCCGTCTAGTGACTTCTTTAGCTTGCAAACCAAAGATGGATCAGTGATGTAGCCCTTAGGATGATTCATGTATATCTCCTCATGAATATCTCCATGCAAAAATTCTGACTTAACATCGATGTGATGCACCTCCCAGTGCTTGGATGCTGAAATTGCCAAAACAAGGCGGATGGAGTCCATTTTTGCAACCGGTGCAAGGGTCTCATGGTAGTCCACTCCTTGTACCTGAGAGAAACCATTTTCTACCAGAATTTCCTTATATTTGAAGGTGCTTCCATCAGCAGCAACCTTTTTCTAAAACACCCACTTGCATTGAACCAATTTCCTTCCCGGAGGAAGAGAAAGTAGCTCCCAAGTAGTGTTTTTCTGAAGAGAATTCATCTCTTCATCCATGGCAACTTTCCATCTCAGATCATTCTGAGCATGGTAGTAGGATTTTAGATCTGAAATAATCATCAAATATAAATTTTTGGACAACAAATTATCATAACAAGAGAGTGCAATACCTGCTCTTTGGAAATCAGACCGGGTGCTCCTTGGATCATCCGACTTTCCAATGTTGTCTCCTGCGGAGGAGAGTGTCTGTTGGCCCCATGTAGGAAGATGATTTTGCACTTCAGGTTCTGATTCAGCATCTGATGATTGATGCAAACTGATATCAAAAATTAGAGGATCCAAATCAGGGTCATGACCCCCAATTTCATCATCCAAATATTCAGTAGAATAGGAAGGAAATTCAACAATTTTCTCCTCAACTAGTTCCATTTCTTGAAGGGGCTCATCGAACTTGACACTTCTCTCGATGATGATATATTTGGTCTTGATATCCAGAAGCTTGAATCCTTTATATTCATTAGGATATCCAATAAACAAATATTCTATGCTTTACGGTTGCAAAGCCCTTCTTTTATCAAGCAGAATCCAAGCCCATGCAGTGGACCCAAACACCCGTAGGTTCGACACAACCGGCTTGTGTTTGAAGTATGCTTCAAAAGGAGTCTTTCCTTTCATGGATGAGTGTGGCACCCTGTTTTGAATGTATGCTGCAGCATGCATGGCTTCAGCCCACAAATTTGCAGCAACTTTGACTCCAACATACAGGTGGTCATATCCCTGAGAGACCGGTTCTTCCTTTCCGCTACTCCGTTCTGCTGGGGAGTGTAGGGAATTGAATGCTGGAACTGAATACCAATTTGGGAGCATATGTATAGAAACTCATTACTGAAATACTCCCCTCCATTATCATATCTCAAGATCTTGATCTTAACCCCAGAGGCATTTTCGATCAAGGCCTTCAATTCAAGAAATTTTTCACATACTTCTGATTTCTTTTTGAGAAAGAAAACCCATGTATACCTTGAAAAATCATCAATAAAAGTAAGGAGGTACCTTGATCCATCCATGTATGTGACAAGCATCAGACCACTGATATCAGAATGTATTAGCCCCAATATTCTTGTAGCTCGGTTTGCCTTCCCTCGATCGAACTTGTGCTCAGGGTGTTTTCCAATCACACAACCCTTGCAAATTCCCATGGTTTCCTTCAACCATGGATTTTTTCTGTAATTGATGCAAACATTTGAAATTAAGATGGCCAAACCTCTCATTCCACATCCTACTAACCTCATTTCCATGAGTTAGCAGAGTAGTGGGATTTGCATCCGCAACAAAGTGAGAGAACTCATAGGATTTTGCATGATGATTTGCAAGGCCTTTTGCAATGAGTTTCCCGGATGCAATTTATGTTATCTCAACATAATTTGGGCTGAAAGAGACTCTCTTAGGAATTCCTGTATGTGTCATCTGATATACACTAAGGATATTTGATGCTAGAGATGGTACATACAAAACATTAGAGAAAAAACCATTTTCAAGATCTACAGTACCTTGTTCTTCAGAAATGATGGTGGAATCATCTCCCATGTGGATGGGGATGGATTTGCCAGTCTCCAAGGATGAAAATGAGTCTTTTTCAGCCATCACGTGATTCAAATCTCTAGATTCAATCAACAATTCTTTGGACTTCGAAGTGCTTTCCATGAGGGCATGACCTTTCTCATGCTGTGGTTCCCGATCTTGGTGATCTCTCCTCCGAAAGCTCTCTGGAAGATTAATGTGATTCCTCTCAAGGAGAGAGGTTGCTTCATGAAGATTTTTGTTCATGTAGGCATGTTCAGGGTGAAAACCCTTCCCACAGTAAGAACACTTGACTTTTTATTTCCCATTGTGCCCTTTTCCTTTGTTCTTCCTTGAGCTGAAAGATTCATCATGCTGCTAATTTTCAACTCTAGGCTTGGGAGCATCAAATTTAGTTTTCTAATTTTTCTGCTACTTTCCTTTACCCTTCAGATCTTTGGGCCCTGAGACATGGAGGGCTTGATCATGAGAAGATTGGATGATCCCCATCTGGACAAGCTTGTCATGTTCATTTGTTAGGGACTCAATGAAGGCATTGAGTGTAGGCATCTTCCATCCAAAGGTTGTGATCTTCCCCGCACGGAATGTAGAAACAAAAACTAAATAATTAGCCCCGAGTTTGAAGAGTATGGAAAGGATGAGCTGATCATCCTCCTTCTCCACATTGCATTGCTTCAAGAGTAAAACAGTATGCTTGAAATTTGTAAAGAAACCATTCAGAGTCTTGACATTGGAAGGTTGGAGAGACATGAGTTCATTTTTGAGCTAGTAAACCCTCAAGTCATCATGCTTTTCGTATAGATATTCCAATTTGTCCCATATTTCTTTCGGTGTCTTCAAATCCATAAGATGGAAGAGAAGTTCTCAGGAAATAGAGAGGCACAAGAAACCGAAGGCTTCATCCTTCTTGTTCAAGAATCTTGATTTTTATATGGTGGATCCAGGCTCAACTTCAGTGTCCATGGCAACTATAAAAATTCCTTTGGAGCGCAGCTGAATCTCCATATTAATTTTCCATGAGTGGAAATTGTATGGAGTCCAGAGATCTGCTGAGGAGGCCATTTGGATGTGCTGGAGCGAATGCTTCATGAAAATCAAAATAGAAAGGGAAAAATAAGGTCAAAGAGCCTGCACATTCTAGGTTTTCATCACACCCAGCATAGTCAATCAAGTAAGCTTGATCAACAATTTCTTTACTTGGTATATTGAGTGGTAAGCCTTGGCTTCTGGTGCAGTGCTGTATTTTTGAGCTATTGCTCACTTTTCATGGAGAAATCCGTCAAAGAGCTTGTTTTTGAGAGATAGATCTTCATCCTGCCATATGCTCTGATACCATATTAATATTGCACTTTGATCTAGGAACAAATAATCAATCTCATAAGAACTAATCAACAAATAACTTAGAAATGGTGTTAATTGGAACCGAAATTGGTTTCCTGTCTGTATATTTAATAAACAATGAATGGTTACAATAACAATGTCAAGCAATAGCTTGAATGAGTGAGGAATTAAAATACCTAAGGAGGTCATTCGAAATCAATGAGTGAGTCTAGCTTAACCGACTCTAAACCATTGGTTCAGACTCAATTAACCACTTGACCAAAACCCTAATTGACTCACCAAACCCTAACTGAAGTTGGAGTGCAATAAATGACTGAATCTCAACTGAAGGAGATCAAACACATGTCATAGGAATCCAACCATCAAGTGCTAGTGCTCAATGACTTCAATGAATCCCAATGAGGTTAACTGAAGCTGAACTGATTGTAACCACCAGTTAGCAATTAGGCGCATTAATATCACTCAGATCACCCCTGGAGTGCTCGAGTTAGCCTCCTTGACTATAGGTAGGTGTGGGTGTGACTGTATGATGTCAATTAATGCTCCACTGATGTCAATTAATGTCAATTATACTTAGGATAGTGGTTTAACTAGGCCAATTTGACCAAAAAGAGTGTGTATGATGGTAAATGTCTCCAACACTTACTACGTAGTGAATCAACTCTCCGAAGCAGAAAAATGTCAACCTTTGTACACAGCTGGTTAGAGAATTTATTGACAAAAATGGAAAACGAAGAGGACCCCATTAAAACATGGGTAAAATTTGTTGAGTATGTCCAAAAGGATTTCTACATGCCCAAGTATCTTGAACAACAGTATAAGAAGTGGCAGTAGCTAAGGAAATGGAAAGACCAGTCCATACAGAGTTACACTGATGAGTTCTATCAACTCATGGCTAGACTTGATGTCTAAGTAGAAGAGAAGTTGCTTGTCTTGAGGTACCTCAATATTTTATCCCCATACATTCAGAAAGAGATGGAGTTTCTGACTGTTAGTATGCTTGCAGATGCATTTCATTATGCTAGCAAGCTTGAAGCTAAACAAAAAGGAAAAGCACATTTCAAGAATAATACAACAGGTTGAGAATCCGACAAGAAGTCATCAACTGACTCTAATAAGTTGAAGAACCCTTCTTAGTTGACTACACCAAAGCCTGATAATCAAAAGAATAACTTTCAGAAATACAAGAGGGATCACAACAAACAAGCTCCTACCGAGAAATGGTGTGATTATTGCAGTTCGACATGGCATGATATGTCAGAAATTGAAGCTCGAAATACATTTTTGGAAAAATTGTCGAGATATGACTTGTTTAACAGAATGCTGGTAGAATATGATCCAGATGCATCAACCCTCTTGTTCTCAACCTCGACCACTCTGTCATCCTTGACTATAATCGATGAGGAGGAACGAGAACGCGTGTTCCATACACGGATATGGTTTCAGAAAATCCATTACATCTGATTGTGGATAATGATAGCCAGAAGAACTTCATTTCTAAAGATATTGTGAAAAAATTAGGTCTTTTCACCACTCCACATCCTCAGCATTACAATATCGGTTGGATGAAGGATGGGAAGGAACTAAGGATCACATGCCAATACCGACTTGCCTACTTCATTAAGCCTTTTGAAGATGAAGTACTCTGTGATGTGGCACTGATTTCCGTAGTCGATGCCTTACTCAAAAAACCTGACTTATGGGATCAAAATGGTACATATCGGTCATGGCCTCAGAAGGTGATTGTCAAAATACGAAATCAATGGTATGGCATACCAGAGGGACAACCCACATCAACGATTTCTATGATATCTTCCAAACAAACAAAGAACCTTATCAATCATTCTCAAAAATTTTCATTAATCATGATAAATCCTCAACATTCCAGGAAGACTGCAACAACGAGTCAACTCACTGACCATTGCATCTCCTAACAATAAGAACAGATTGACCGCATTCTTGGAGAATACCAGAACATATTTCAAGCACCCAAAGGAGTACCTATACATTTTAAGGTAAAATACTCCATTGAACTTGTTCTTGGTTCTTCATTACTTAATGCATCTGTTTATAGAAGATCCATTCTAAAAAATGAAGAGATTTGCAGGAAAATATAGGATTTGATTGATAAGGGTCATATCCGCCCTAGCTCCTCCTTGTGGAAGTACAATCATCTTAATTCCAAAGAAAGAAGGGACTTGGCACATGTGCATCAACTATCGTGATCTGAACAAAATTTTAGTGAAGAACATATACTCTCTTCCGCAGATAGATGAACTCAACGATATCCTAAAAGGTGTTAGGTTCTTTACGAAACTCGACCTCAAGTCAGGATAGCACCAGATTCCAATCGATTCCACTGATGTATGGAAAACAACTTTCAATGCCAAGGAAGGATTATTTGAATGGTAAGTCATTCCTTTTGGCTTAACCAATGCACCTACAACCTTCATGAGATATATGGATGACCTTCTACAACCTTTCATCAGTAAATGTGTCATTTTCTATCTCGACGATATCTTAATTTTCAGTCGATAATGGGAAGAACATGTCAAACAACTTCAACAAGCCTTTGACACTCTCCAACAACATCGACTATATCTTAACATGGAAAAATGCTCATTCGCGATGATGAGCATCAAATATTTGGGGTATGTGATTGACTCTATAGGCATTCATATCGACCCAGAAAAAGTATAGATCCTCAAAATATTGGACCATTCCTCAAATATTGGACCATTCCTCAAAACATTCATGAACTAAGAATTTTTCTTGGTTTAGCAAATTTCTATCGATGATTCAAACTTGGATTCAACCACATCACATTGCCTTTGAATAAATTGATGAAATGAAATGGGAATATTTCCTTCAAATGGACACTGACATAACAACAATATTTTGAATAAATAAAAAACAAGGTTTGTATTGCACCAGTACTTGTGTTACATGATTTGCATCATCCATTTAATATTGAGACGGATGCATTGGACTATGCTCTTGGTGTAGTGATCACTCAGTCAGGTCCCCAGTCACATTTCATTCCGATAATTTCACCGACACTGTTAGAAGATACTCGACATACGAAAAAGAACTGTATGCCATTGTGCAAGCTCTTAATCAATGGAGACACTACATTCTTGGCAAGGAAACGGTCATCCTCACTGACCATAAACCTTTGCAGTTCACTCTGTCCGAGTCGAAACTATACACAACTAAAAAAATCAAGTGGATTAATTACCTGCAACAATTTCAGTTGGTAATTAAGTATCATAAAGGAAAAGCCAATGTTGCAGTCAATTGTCTCAGTAGAACTCCCATTGCTCTACTGTCTACAGTAATGAGTATATAGGGTTATGAAACCACTACTTGTACACAATTGTATTTGATAGAATGTGATTTCTATGCAATTTATCGACATATTTAGACCGACACGCTGTCTACTATGGACTAATTCCTAAAGGACACCTTGCTATACAATCTTGGACAGCTTTGTGTACCGATCGGTGAGCACCAACAAAATCTCATTTGGGATGTGCACTACAAAAAGATTGCAGGATATTTTGGAGTCGTAAAAGCACTTGTTATCATCCAAAAATATTTTTACTAGCCTTCACTTAAATATGACATCAACAAGTACATTCGATCGTGCATGGTTTGTGCTATTGCTAAACCGTCGAATCGAGGACAAGGACTGTACACACCTCTTCTAGTTCCTAGTCGACCATGGGAATCTATTTCTATGGACTACTTGATGGGATATTATACCACCAAACATAAACATGACACAATATTTGTAGTAGTTGACATATTTTCCAATATGGCTATACTCATACCATGTAAGAAGACTACGATAACACAACAGACTGCTAAGCTCTTCTTCAAACATGTGTGGAAACATTCTGGCCTCCCAATGACCATTATTTTCAAAAGATGCTATATTTGTTAGCACCTTTTGGAAAAATATCTGGAAACAACTTGGAATGAGACTTTATTTGTTGACATCCTTCCATCCACAGATAGACAGACAGATAGAATTTATAAATTGCATAGTCATACAATTGCTTTGCATGTACAACCACAAGCATCGTCAAACATGGGATGACAACCTGCCATACATACATCCCAATTACAATCATGCTAAACACAACTCTACGGGAAAGAGTGCATTTGATATCTGTTACAGATTTCAACCCTCAACACCTATTGAATTAATCAGTTCCTCAACATAGTCGAATGACACCAACTTTGAAGGATAAGAAGTGGATAAAGAAATGAAGTTTAGAGATCAAATCTACAACATTCAGAAGAAAGCATAGGAATGTTGCAATGAGCAAATACAAAAGCTAAGGACCGACACAAAAAACATCGTATTCCTCATTCATTCCAAATTGGGGATCATGTATAGTTACATCTAAAGAAAGATCACTTCACTGGTCCCTATAGAAAGATGAAACCCTTGCGATATGGTCCATACAGTATCCTTAAACAGAATGGAGAAAATTCTTTTTAGCTTGACATTCTTGCATGCCTTGGCCTACATCCAGTTTTCAATGTAGATTACTTCGACCATACCATGCACCATTGTTGGAACATAACGACTTACATAAATTAGAACCCAGAGACATCCATCCAGATGTTCAGGAACTCTTCTTTGTGACACCATTGTAGGACGATGCATATGCCATACAAGGATGAACTCCATTTCCTTGTTTCTAGTTGCTAAAGCTGGACAACTCCCCATGCAAGAAAAATGGTACTCTGTTACTGAAGTAGCCAAATAGTTTCCTCACCTGAATGAATACATAATGGATACCATTGTTTCTTAAGGAAGGAGGAATGATCCAACCAGAATTTGGCGGATTGTCAAGCGACAAAGTCTAGCACTTTGAATTCTTCGACTAATCTAATTGCTTCGATAGGTTTACCTCAACAGGTCCGCCTCAACATGTTCGCCTCGACATGTTCGCCTCGATAGATTCTCCTCGAACATTGACATAATGCCTCTGTCTTCCAATCATCTATGATGGTTGAAATTTTGAACCATTATAACTTCTTTTGTAACTAAACGTAACTGGTAGTCACCCAAGCGTCTCAACATCCTGTATAAGCATGTACACTAATGTAATATACAACATTTTGATTCCTCCATCTTTCATGGAGAATAAGTAATAAATTGGTTTGAATTCTTGCATATTGTCTGTGCACATACTTCATGTCGACCTAGTATTTTCTGCTTTGTTGGTTCTTCTTATATGCTTCCACCATAATAGTACTCGAATCATTCAGTTGACTGTTGTCCCCAGTGTGCACCTGGGAACAACCTGGATTAGAAATGGTCATTCAACTAAGATATAAGGGTCTCTACAAAGTTACCATGGGCACAGAAGTGGATCCAAAATATTCCATGGAGAAAGCTAAGTACTTCAATATAATTTATTAATCCTTTGGATTGTTTAATGTCCCCTTTTTGGAATTTTTTTCAAAATGCCCAATTTTCCATTTTTTCACAATTTTGGCTCTTGACTAGTTTTAGTGTCTTGGTCTCCAAATCAGCCCAATTTCTCCAAAATATTCAGATAAGGTGTATTAATGAAATAATAAATTAATTATTATGTTCATGGATGTATTATGGTCCTCCAATCAGTTCTTTAAGTCTATATAAAATTCTAAATAAGATAGATGAATTTACTAGCAGTTTTGGGGCTCAAATCCCTCCTGGGTAATTGCCGGAATGGTTTCCAAAATGTACATAAAATCACTCAAATTATCAAATTTAATTATGGGATGTGTAGAAAAAATTATCAGATCCTCATATGTAGAACCAATCGAACTCCCATGGTTGTTATCACTTCCTTCAATCAGATATAAAAAACTAGTTTTGGACCCTTGGGGAAATGAGATGTAGTTTTCCCCAAATGCTATGAAATTCAACCCAATGGACACAAATTATCAGTTACAGACCATGAAACCCACAATATAATTTAATTACATTTCATTCATTCATAAATCATCAATGGTGCACACATATATTCGATTCCATCAAGATTGCAAGAGTTTACAACAAGGTATAGGGGAAATGGCACTGGTTCTTCAATATTGGACAATAATACATGAGATATCTTGGATTTTATACCTGAAATATTTTTGAACTTAAATACCATAGCATTTACATCAGAATACAAAATACTGGAGCAAGCTAAGGTCCCTCAAAGATATGAATAGCTCACCAAGTGCGCCTCACTCCATAGAGATGAAATATGGTGAGAAAAATTGAGATGAATGGAAGAACAAGCTGATATTAAGATGTACATGAAATTCATGTAGCTTGCACCTAAAAATAATACTCCTTTAAATCTCCATGAAATACCTGAGTGGCCTTCCCAAACAACAACTAGGATGGGAATGTTTCACCCTAGAAATTGGCTTGAGCAAGAAAACTAGTCATCCACTAGCTCTCACAATTCACAAATGACAATTTCACAAATGAGAAAAATATTCTTCTCATGCCTGATCCCTATATTTTATAAACATTATTGGTTTTCTAAGGTTCCAAATCCATCCATAAACAAAATCCAAGTTGAATTGGTGTGGCTTCTCATGCTATGCCATGTGGCCTCTCTCTTCACCTTCCCTCTTCTCCCAAATTTGAGTAGGAGCCACTTGGCCTTCTCCAAGTTCCAAATTCGACCTCTAATATTCTCTATTCAGTCTTGACATGTCAGTATGTCAATATTTCAGCCTTCATATCTGACTTGTGTCATAACTGTCATAAAATCTCCATCATTGGTGTCATAGATGTCATAAATGTAAGGGGAATCTAGCTAAGTGTCCATGAAATTCCCATTTGGATCTTCCTCTCCCATGTAAGTTACAATTCATCCCAAATTTTACCTATGAAGTATATGGACAAGTATATTAACCTCATAATCCATCCCAAAACATTAGGATTCCCATAGATTCAAAATTACAAGAGGAGGATACCATTTAACATAAGAATTCTAGCTTGAGTGGGCCCCATAGTCTCCATGTGTCTCCATTCTCCATAGTCATTTCAATTTTCTCATTTATTTATTTAATAAGATACATTATTAAATATTTATCCTCTTCTAATGTATAAACATCATTTATTATCCCCCTTATTCCAAATATCAAAGCTTCCACCCCCAACGTAGGAAACTAGTGATTTTCCTCCTTGGCAATTATTTGACTTTTAGCATCCATTTGACAACTTTCATGAATATGTCAAATGTGATTTGGCCATTGTGACCCAATTAAAAATTTGGGACATTACAAATCCTCCCTTCCCAATAGTGCTTGTCCTCAAGCAATTTCAAACATGGTTGTTGAAGAGCCTGCTTTCTGTATGATTATTTGAAGTTGCCACTAAGCTTCCCTCTTTGAGTCTTTGAGATTCCATGCATATTTTAGAGAGGAACCACTGTGCTTGATACTGCACTACTCTGATTAACATCACCTTATTAATTTGGGAATCCATCTTCCATAATTCTTGTTTCCCGAATAATTTGGAATCAATGGAACTAAAAACTATCCTAGGGTCCTATTGCTTGCATTGCACTCCAACAATTAAGAGTGCTCTCCAACTCATACCATTAGGAAAGAGAATTATTGTATCCCATTTTCTTGTATTCATTCTTCCAAACATCATGCTTACATAATATATATCATCAAAGTACATAACAACATAATAAAAAGATACATCCAGGAGGCGCCTCTTCAAAAAATCATGAAAGTGCTTATACCTCCAAGTGAGTAGACTACCATTTGCCAAGTGCATACATGCTTCAAGTGACCAATAAAATATGCTCCAATGACATAGGTGAGGATCACATGTAATATAATGTTGCTCTGAAAGAATGCAATATGCATCAAAATAATAAGCAGCCATTTGTTCTTTCATCCAAGAAGTGAATGAATAACCTCCACCAAAATATGAACCAAATAAGGAGCAAATAAAACATGAATACTTCAAGTGGCTCAAATAAGTCTCATCAATACACCCATGAATATGTATATCATCATGAAATAACAGAGGATGTTTCTGCCAATAATAATGTTCCTCAATCATATCCCTCTTCACCCAAGTGTCGGATGAAGTTCCTCCAACATGAAATGAACAAAGTGTTGAGCAAGAAAAACCACGAGTCTTAAAGTGACTCAAATTGATATCATAGGTGCATCCATGTAAATGTGCATCATCATAATAGTAACAAAGTATGGTGCTGCAAATGTGAATAATATTTTTCTCCAACCATGTCATCATAAAAAGTAAATATAGTAGTTTCATACTCCTCATGTGGCACCATAAAAAAGAACCCTTTCACCCATACTTCATCGAGACTAATGCTGCAAAACATGGAATTGTAGGATGTAGGAGAATGAACTAACTCACCCAAATGATAAAAAAGTGTAGAAGTTTCATCATGGTAAGGATCCATATGGGTAGTATCATTCATCTCCTTCAAAAGTGTGAAACCTTTGTCATATATTGGTTCCAAAGTAGAGGAATCATGCTCTTCTTTAAAAATTGCATAACCTTCATCAAGAGACAATTCAAGTTCCTCTTCCACCACATCAAGTATTTGGATCTTTTCAAGTTCATATTCAAACACATCAATTACATTCAAATTTCCAAATTTTTCATGATCCACCATGTCATGAGAATCCTCCAAATGATCTACCATTTGACAATCTGAAACATAGGAGGAAAAACAAGTGTCTTGCAACTTTTCAAGAAGTTGCTCATTTTGAACTGTGAGCTTATTAATAACTTCATTATTATTCAAGTAGGATTCATGTAGCCATTCACTAAGCTCAATGACATTTTTTCTATCAAAAATCAAAGACATGAAATTACCTTTGATGTTGCACATTGCTCTTTGAATCTTCTCCATGTCTTCAAGGAAGGATGGCTCCTCCAATGTCTTCAAGGAAGGATGGCTCCTCCAAGGAAGTAGCTATCCAACAAGAATTTGATACCAATGCTTGAGTGCCATGGAGTATGATAAGGGCCTCTTATATCTTATTTTAATTCATATTTAAGGACCCTTCAAGAAAATGAGGCTCTTGCAAATGACCTCATCATCTTCTTCCTTACTGCTTGGACCAACTTCATGAAGCTCAAGTGGTGATAGAGAAGTTGATTTTGTTTCTTCTTCAATTTCTACAAGGTATTCATTTTCATGTTTAATGGAATTTTGGATTGTAGAAACACTTTCAATAGTGATATCTATGTCACCAACATAGAGGTGTGAGAACCCATCAGTAGGTATTCCTTCATAGTTCAAGCATCCATCAGTAGATGCCCTTTGTTTCATTTCCAAGGAAGCATGTGTCTCAAAATTATCTTCGGTATTTTCAATAAAAAATTCTTCATACTCATGTGATGTCTCTTCATATTTTTTTAGAGTCACTTGGGAGTGAATTTTTATCATCTTCATGTACTAATTCTTCTACTCCACCTATTTCAGAACTAGGTGGTTCATGGGTCTCCTCCTTTTGCTCCTTCAAGCAAGCTGATGCATTTTTCCCCTTGGTCTTCTTAAAATCAATATATTTTTCCAAACTTTGGATAGCCAAAAATTTGAATCCTTTCAAAATATTATTGGTAATTTCTTCAAGGAATTTTTTCATGCTTTTTATTCTCCTTACCATCATATGAGGTTCCCTTTTCATCCCTAGTCATGGTTTCCAAAACAATTGCCTTCTTCTCCTACTTTTGTTTTTCCTCTTCAACAAAAGCACTTTTGGGTTTCAATATATAATGGAGGTCCCTGAATTATTGTACTCATAAATATCAATCAAAATCAGGTGCCAAGATCATGCTCTGATACCACTGTAATGTCCCCTTTTTGGAAATTTTTTTAAAATGCCAAATTTTCCAATTTTTTCACAATTTTGGCTCTTGACTAGTTTTAGTGTCATGGTCTCCAAATCAGCCCAATTGATAAAAAATATTCAGATAAGGTGTATGAATGATATAATAAATTAATTATTATGTTAAGGTATGTATTATGGTCCTCCAATTAGTTCTGCAAATCTATATAAAATTCTGAATAAGATAGATGAATTTACTAGCAATTTTGGGGCTCAAATCCCTCCCGGGTAATTGCCGGAATGGATTCCAAAATGTACATAAACTCACTAAAATTATAAAATTGAATTAGGTTATGTGTAGAATACATTATCATATACTAATATTCATAACCAATCAAACTCCCATGGCTGTTATCACTTCCTTCAATCAGATATAAAATACTAGTTTTCGACCCTTGGGGAAATGAGATGTAGTTTGCCCCAAATGCTATGAAATTCGACCCAATGGCCACAAATTATTAGTTAAAAAACATGATACCCAAAATATAATTTAATTACAGTTTATTCATTCATAAATCATCAGTGGTGCACACATATATTCGATTCCATCAAGATTACAAGAGTTTACAACAAGGTATAGGGGAAATGGCATTGTTTCTTCAATATTGGACAATAATACATGAGATATATTGGATTTTATACCTGAGATATTTCTGAAATTAAATAAAATATAATTTACATCAGAATAAAAAATACTGGAGCAAGAGAATCTCCCTCAAAGAGCTTAATATCTCACCAAGTGTGCCTCACTCCATAGAGCTGAAATATGGTGAGAAAACTTGAGATGAATGGAAGAACAAGATGATATTGAGATGTCCATAAAATTCCTATAGATTTCAACTGAAAATAATAATCCATTAAATCTCCATGAAATACCTGAGTTTCCTTTCCAAACACCAACTAGGATGGGAATGTTTCACCCTTAAAATTGGCTTAAGCAAGAAAACTAGTCATCCACTAGCTCTCATAATTCAGAAATGACAATTTCAAAAATGAGAAAAAGCTTATTCTCATGCATGAAACCTATATTTTATAAAAATTATTGGTCTTCTAAGGTTCCAAATCCATCCATAAACCAAAGACAATTCGAATTGGTGTGGTTGCTCATGCTATGCCATGTGGCCTCTCTCTTCACCTTCCCTCTTCTCTCAAATTTGAGTAGGAGACTCTTGGCCTTCTCCAAGTCCCAAATTAGACCTATAAGATTCTCTATTCAGTCCTAAAATGTCAGTATGTTAGTAGTTCAACCTTCATATCTGACTTGTGTCATAACTGTCATAGAATCTCCATCAATTGTGTCATAGATGTCATAAATGTAAGGGGAATCTAGCCAAGTGTCCATGAAACTCCCATTTGGCTCTTCCTCTCCCATGTAAGTTAGAAATATGAAGTATATGGACAAGAATATTAACCTCATAATCCATCCCAAAACATTAGGCTTCCCATAGATTCAAAATTACAAGAGGAGGATGCCATTTAACATAGGAATTCTAGCTTGAGTGGGCCCCATAGTCTCCATGTGTCTCCATTCTCCATAGGCATTTCAATTTTCTCTTTTATTTATTTAATAAGATAAATTATTAAATATTTTTCCTCTTCTAATGTATAAACATCATTTATTATCCCCCTTATTCCAAATCTCAAAGCTTCCACCCCCAACCTAGGAATCTAGTGATTTTCCTCCTTGGCAATTATTTGACTTTTAGCATCCATTTGACAACTTTCATGAATATGTCAAATGTGATTTCAACATTGTGACCCAATTAAAAATTTGGGACATTATAGAACTCTTATTTTATGTAGACAATTTAACAATCCCAAATGAAGTCTGGGTTAAACTAGAATCACTCTTTGGGAAAACTGATGAATTGAGAGGACATTGGCTTGAAAATGAGCTCATAAGCCTGAGCCCATCGCATTTTGATACCATCCAGGATTTATTCATGAATTTCAAGTCTCTAGTGCTTCATCTGAAGCAATGTGGAATTGAGAAGAAAGAGGATCAACTAATACTATCCATCCTTTCGAAGTTATCCCCATAAATTGGAAAATGCTAACACTAGACAGCTTCATGGAATCCCTCACCCAGGAGAAGGATAAACTAGTTCAAATGGGAACCATCAAAGCTAAATATCAAGATTTGGCCATGGATTTTTTGAATGTCTCCAAGGGAAAGCAGAAGGAAAATAATTCAAAGCAGTCAGAGAAGAGGAAACCTGATAAACCCAAATCCACTTATGGGGGTTCAAATCCTCCTAAGGGAAAGGACAATAAGGGGAAAGAGAAAACCAAATGCACATATTTCCACAAGGGATGGCATCCTAAGATCTCCTACATGAAGAAAACCATTGATCATATGGTGCAACTACTGGAGGAAAAACAAATCCCTGTCCTAGATGGCGCAAGGAAGAAAGATGGAACCTCAAGTTCAGACAACAAAGAGAAATGCCATGCCTTTGTAGAATCTACTTATAATTCCTCAACCTTCATTATTAATTCAAGGACATCTAGAAATATGGTTTCCACCAAAGATCTCTTCTCCTCTATGCATTTGAATAGTGGCCCAGTTGTTCGAATGGGATATGACTTTGAAATCCAGGCCAAAGGAGTTGGTAGGATATACTTGGAGCATGGTTATTTCAGTGATGTGCTCTTTGTACCAGATTTGGCAGAATTTTTTTTTTCAGTCTACCAAATGACCCATACAGTAGAATCCAAGAGAGTAGAATTTACTCCTGACTTGGTAGAGATATCATAAATCTCATTAAACCAAGTAGTGACAATTGGGTATGCAGACCACCAAGAGAGGATGTAAAATTTCTCAAATTTTCTTCCTATTTCCATTGGGAAAGTGCTCCTCTATCATTCCAATGACACTTCCAACATATGGCATGAAATATTTGGACACATGAACTATAGATATATTCAAGTACTAAACAAGGATGAGATGGTGGAAGGACTTCCTCCAATCAAAGCTTACAATGGTGCTTGCATTGGATGTGTAGTTGGGAAGCATCCATAGCATAGATATGACACAGAGAAGGAAAGGAGAGCCACACAACCACCTGGATTGGTACATTAAGATCTCATTGGTCCTCTTCCCACTCCCTCTAATGGTGGATCAAGGTATGTACTCACCTTCATTGATGACTACTCGAGATTTTGCTGGGTATACTTCCAAAAATTGAAATATGAATTATTTGAGCAATTGAAGATTTGGAAGGCCTTAGTGGAAAACCAAAGTGGGAATAGGATAAATATCCTTAGTACTAGCAATGGGAAGAAATATGTAAATACAAATCTGCAGCATCTTTGTGAGGAATGTGGCATTTAAATGCAACATTCAACTCCCTACACAACACAACAAAATGGTGTGGCAGAGAGGAAAAATAGATCTCTCAAAGAGATGGCCACAAGCATGATTGAGGCAAGGGATACGAGTCCTATGGAATGAGTCTATCAATTGTGCTGCATATATATAGAATAGGTAATTCCACAAATGATTCAAAGGAAAAATTCCATACGAGGCATTGTTTGACCATAAACCAAATGTCTCAAATTTCAGAATTTTTGGATCAAGAGCATGGGATCGAATTCCATCAAAAAAGAGGAAGGATTTGCAGCCACAGAGAAAGGAATGTATCATGGTTGGATATGGTGAGGAAAAAAAGGAATATAATCTCTTTGACACATCCACAGTCAATACTTTCATTGAGAGGAGTGTGCAATTCGAAGAGGAACCAATACCATATTTTGAGCTTGCACCGAGGGAATGCTCTTCTCCCCAACACCATGATGAAGTAAGTGATGATTCAAGATATAATTTTATGATAATTTTGATAATGATATGGATTTAGATGAAATTTCTGTAGTTGAATCACCTTCAAGACCCAAGTGGGGTGAAAAAATCATACAAGTTGCATGGGAATTGATAGGCGATTCCCTAGAGCCTAGGAAGACAAGATCTCAAATTCACAATGCTTCCTATGAAAGTGAAAGTTCTCTTGCTGAGAAATATTATATGATGATTGGATATGTTCCACAGTAATATCAGAAATATTGGAATGATCCAAGGTGGAAATGAACAATGCAAGAAGAATTCAATTCTCTCCAAGAGAATGAAACATGGGAATTAGTTCCCCTTCTTCCCTAGAGGAAGCTTGTGCAGTGAAAGTGGGTGTTTCAAACCAAAATTGCTGCATATAGTTTATATGTTAAGTACAAGGAAATATTGGTTTCTAATGGATTCTCTCAAGTCCAAGGTGTGGACTACACCAATACCTTTGCACCGGTTGGCAAGATGGATTCAATAAGACTAGTTCTAGCAATTGCAACCAGTAAAGGTTGGAAATTGCACCATATAGATGTCAAAAGTGCATTCTTACACGGTGAAATACAGGGGGATATCTACATGCAGAAACCTAAAGGTTTCCAAGAGGATCCTTCACTTTTTTTTAGGTTGAATATTTCACTTTATGGACTCAAGCAAACCCCTAGGGCTTGGTATGCAAAAATGGATAGTTTCTTGCTCTCAATTGGTTCCATTCGATGCAAATATGATCCAAATGTGTATTTTCAGAAAAAAAATGGTATTGTATTGTAGGTTATTGTATTGTATGTAGATGACCTCTTAATTATAGGGATATGCAACAATCAAATTGGATCAATCAAGGCATCCCTACACAATGATTTTGCAATGACAGATCTAGGATTGGTAAAACAATTTCTAGGATTTGAAATTGAGAAATATGAAAGAGGAATCATGATGATTCAACCTAAGTTTGCTTCATACCTTATAATAAATTTCAATATGGCTGATTTTAATCCAGCCAAGTGCCCTTTTCTTTCTAGCATAAAATTAGGTGAATTTGGTAATTCTCCTTTCGTAGATTGCACGTTGTACAGAAAGCTAGTTGGTAAGATTTTGTACCTTATACATACAAGACCTGATTTGTATTATGTTGTAAGTGATGTAGAAAGGTATATGCACCAGCTACATGAGCTCCATTGGAAGTAATATGTCCAAGGAACAAATATTTTTGGGGTACACTATGCAGCTAGTTCTTCACTTCAACTAAATGGATTTTTTTATTCGGATTGGGATGCAGATCCCGCTGACAGAAAGTCCACTTTAGGTTTTGTTTTCATTATTGATGAATGTCCTATTGTATAGTATTATAAGAAACAACATACCATTTCTCTTTCTTCAGCATAGGGTGAATACAAGGCAGCAGTGAATGCAGCCACATAGTGTGTTTGGTTGCAAGGAATTCTTCAAGAGTTTGGTGTTGCAATTGATTCTCCTACCAACAGTTGGGTGGACAATCAAAGTTCCATCAAGATATCTACTGATCCATTTAATAGGCAAATAAAAACTCACATATATATCCATATGCACTACATCCGGGGCTTAGTGCATGACAGAGTGATTTTCTTGCAGTATTGTCCATCCATCAAGAAAACTGCTGACATATTTACTAAGAGTTTTATTGAGAAGACCTTCACTCACTTGAGATATTTTTTTGGAGTGAGTGATGGATGTTTATTTCTGCTATTGTTTGTAGGTTTTCAGCCCCATATCCATTTTAGAGGGAAGGTTTTGTCCCATACGTTTTTGCTTCTTTTCCTCAATTTACATGGACAAATAAAATTTTTGTTTGTATTAAGGTGAATTGAGCCTTTGTTTCCAAGGCCTCCCACATTATTTTCATGATATGTACTAATTTATGGATAAGGAGGGGTGTGAGAATTGTAATAAACCACTTAGTACCTTCTTCTAAATCCTTAGAAAATTTTATTTTCATTTATGTAGTAATATGCTATAGTTTGGACTCAGGGAAGTTAATCCAGCATAATAACCAGCTAATTTCATGTTGTCAAACCTACAAGAGCACTCGTACTCGGTGAAAATCAACATGTGCACCATCATTTATGATAGTTGTGCTCCCATTCCTTGAATTGGGGAATTGTGGTTGACTAGTAGCACTAAGGGTGGTTTTAGCCCAATTTTTGGACTGTTGGAGCCTTTAATGCCAACCTTGAGCCTCCCATTCACCTTATTTTGCAGACCCACACATGCCAAGGAGTAATTATTTCTCTATCACACTTCAGCCACATCCAAACCACCATTTGTGACCATTTCGGCCGAGTTGGAGCGAGTTTGGCCCACCTAGCGGGGATTGAGGCCATTTCGGTCAATTTTACATGTACACTTAGATTTGGATTTCTAATCCTCAAGAATTGCACCAGATGTAATATAAAACTGTTCTAAACATATTCACATGTTATACATTCAAATAATATCAAGTTTCTATTCACACTGTGTATGTAAAATCGTTTCTCTTTCATGCTTTTTTGCTAGTTTTTGCAAGTAATTTGATTTGTGAGTTTTCTATAGGATCCTAGATATTGTTGTATATCAAAATTACCATAGTAATATGCATATAGTAGACAACCAAATAGCTTGATATGGCTCACTTTAATTTCCTTTCCTATATACATTTCTTCAAGAGTCTTGAATCCAAGAGCACTATGAGATAATCTATTCTGCACATACACAATTGTCCTTTATACTTAATCCCATAGGTTCATGTGAAGGTCTTGGTCATTAATAATTTTTTTCACTACTTCCATAATGGTTCTGTTGTTTCTTTCTGCAACATCATTCTATTCGGGATTGTAGGGAGTGGTTAGTTCCCTCTTGATTCCCACATCCTTGCTGAATGATTCAAATTATTTTTAAGTATATTCTCCACCATTATCTAATCTTAGTGTCTTGATTATTCTTTTTGAATGGTTCTCTATCAAGGATTTGAATTCCTTGAATTTACTGAACACTTCACTCTTGGTCTTCAATAAATATATCCATGTATTTCTTAAATAGTCATCAATAAATGTGACATAATATTCATATCCACTTACTGATATGGAGGGAATAGGACCACATACATTGGAATGAATTAATTCCAATGTACCTTTAGCCTTTGTTTCACTTTTCAAAAATGGGTTCTTGATGTTCTTTCCTCTTGCACATCCTTTGCAAGTTCCCTCATGATCAATCTTCAGATATGGTAACCCTGTTACCGCCTTGCTCACATATGGTAGTGATCTATAGTTGATGTGAGCAAGCCTCCTATGCCACATTTCACTTGAGACAATAGTCTCATGGATAAGGGTTGTCTCTCGATGTCCTTTGAGTTTGTACATCCCTCCTTCTTCTTCACCGATGAACACAACATCTTCAAGTGTCTTTCCATTGGACCACATATATTATTTTCCATCTATAAAAGAAACTCTGTAGCCTTTCTTATCTAGTGCTGAGATGGAAAGTAGGTTCTTTTTCAAACCTGGTACATAGAGTACTTCCTTCATCTTCATGGAAGTCCCAGAGTCAAGCTCGTAGCTTGATTCACCAATACCTTTGATGGGATATTGATAGCCATCTCCTAATGATAATTTCTGAGTAGAGTTATTTTCTTCAAGTATTGATAGAGTTTTCTTATTCCCTATCATGTGCTGTGAAGGGCCACTATCAATAAGCCATGTATCTTATCTGGGTGTTACAGACCTAGAGACTGCATAGAATAGTACATATTCTTCTACGTCTTTTTCTTTTGTCACTGCAGTATCTTTCTAGGCATTTCTTCCTCATACTCATCTTCAGCTAGGTGAGCATGATGTCTCTTTTTGTGTTATTCTTTAGCGATGGACAATCTTTGGAAAGGTTTCCTATCTTATGACAATTGTAGCATTGATACTTTGAGTAATTTTTCTTCTGATTGTTTACTCTTTTATTTTGAAACTTATCCTTTGAAGGTTTATGACTACCTTTCTTGAAGTTTGATTTTTTTCTTCCTTTAATATGGATGGTTATAGATTGATGATGTTCTCTAAGTAGAGATTCTCTGTTAACTACTATAGCTTCTTGTTGAATGCAATCTTCCCATACAATGTCAAACTTTATACTTTCTTTTCTGGCACACAAATTCTATAGGAATGAGTTACAAGGTCTAGTGAGACCATTGAGAGAAGTCATAACTAGTTCATCCTCATCAACGGTGTCTCCAATAACACTTAGGTGTTCCTTGAAGTGGGAGACCCTTGTGAAGTAATCTTGAATTGATTCTCCTCTGCTCATATTGTTGCCTTTCAATTGAGCTCTCAAATCATCTTTATGTTGATGTTCCTTCCCTCATACATTCTAGAAAGTGCATCATACATTTTCTTTGGTGTCTTCTTAGATGACACTTGAGGGATCATGTGATCTTTGATAGAATCAACAATTATTCTTATTTTCTTGATTTTTGTTCATGCTTATCCTTAGCTTCATCTTCTTTAGGTTCTGCAACTTTGTCCTTGATGTACTTCTCAAGATCATTCTCTTTAACAATGAGACCAATCCTATACTTACATGCTAGGAAGTTTTCTATGCCTTCTAGTTTGTCCTCAAGATTAGTGCTTGGGACCATCCTATTTAGGAGGTCACTAACAATTAAAATTTATCAAAATGAAAAGTTGTCCTTACCATGATATGCACTTGAATAAGGTGAGTTTTTTCGTCCACTTGGTTTTTGGATATCCCAAATATTTACCCTTCAAAACCTTCTTACAAGGTTGCAATCCCAATCTTTACCCTTGTAATCTTTCTCCATGGTAAATGGTTGAAAGGAAGCAATTCCTTTCCATACGCCTTTTTTTAGAATACACATTGGGGTGCCAATATGAAGAATCAACCATATTGTCATTCCGATTCACAATAACACCTCCAACCTTGTTTCTACCTTATGTATCCAAGATTTTTTGATGTTTTGGTATATCAAAATTTATTCTAGATTAGTCGATTGATACTTCTACATTTTGAAGAACTAGTATATTTCCTCCCATTAATATTCACGTTCCACTCGAGTGGTACTTTTGTTGTCATCATATTGTATTTGGGTGTTTTTTTCTTCTACCATTTCATCACTAGAATATACTTCTCCCATATTCTTTGACTGTTTTCTAGTCCTTTGGAAAGGCATGGAATAATCTTACAAGCCATTGGTAAAAATATCATATTGCATGTAGGGAATATTAAAGTATTATGATATGAAAGAAAAATATCACTAATATAAACATATTGGTTCAAACAAGCCCTCAATATCATAGTTTTATCCATGTTTTTGGTGGTGTTATCCTTAAGGCATTGTTGGCACAACCCCAACCAAAAAAACCTAGTTGACAGGGGTTCCCACTTTTTCGACACTCAACTTGCTGTGATCTCCCTAAGAATCAGCCTAGACAGTTTTTACCCTGTCCAGCAACACACACAGAGCGAAGGAGGTCTCACCTGAGATGTTCAGGGGAGGGATGACGGAACCAATTTTCCGCAAAAAAGAAGAGGACTATGGGCATCAACAATTCATCGATTTATTCATTAGATTTGATCTTTCATAGAACCATTCATTATCACTCTTCAATAGATTGCATCATTTATTCATAGCAGAAGTATCATATAACAGAAATAACCACAATGTCGCACAAACAAATCTAAGAAGATAACACCATTCGTAAGCAGTAAAGTTTGCATCATAGATCCATGTCGCACATAATCACCATAAGATTGTAGGAACAAATAGACAAGAAGATACAAAAATATAACAGTATAATATTTCATATCAACATCTCTCTCATTATATTAGCTTTTGAGCAATCAACCATAGATTCAAAACAGACAACAATTCAATTGAGCCTTAAACTCTCAATTCTTACCCATCACTTGATACTTTATTTGAATATGTCTTTACATTTATAGTTATTCTTCTATTTATATGCTTGTTCCTTTACATTCATGGTCCATTTCTAACTAAATCCTAATTGATTTACCAACTAATGACCAATATTCACAAAATATGGTCCAAAAGTACAAAAAGTGACACAAAGTATTCAAAAGTAGTCTATCTTTCGCCTTGCGCTGTGTATTCGAAGCTAGCACAACATCTGTGATGCTGCGCAACTTACCACAAACCCCTACTAATAGGCCCCCAACACATTCTTTTGGCTCATCCTCGAGCCACGTCAAGTAGACATGGTGTAGGGTGATTCCATGAAGACGGGTAACACTTTTTGGCCAAATTTGGCGATGAAAACCTGATTTTTAACTCATGTGCTAGATAGAAGCCCTCAAAACGCATATATGCCATGTGAATTTTGACTTGCAGTAAAAAAACAAATTGTAGAATATTGTGTTGGCTTCATATTGATATTTTTAAAAAAATATTCCAATGTCATTTAATGTGTGAATTTTTGCATTTAATGAACTGTGTGACCTTAAAAATTTGAAGAAGCTAATAAGTGGCTCGTGTCCACGTAGAGTAATTCAATCTTGCATTAATAATTTAAAAAATATATATATATGAGCATGATCTACATAAAATGCAGTGTGATGTGCATATTTTTTTGTTAATTTTTCTCGCATTATACAATTATTTATTATTTTTCGAGAGTGACCACATTCGATTTCAGCATCGTTTTAAACACATATTTGTCCACGTAAAGAATTTTTTTCTATTTTTTCAAAAATTGAAAAACCAAAGATACCCTTTTGAAAAGGACACGTCGATATGTGATGTGTGAATTTTTAAGAATTTTTTGGCTGTGTATTTTTAACTCTGCGGATTTTTCTTTGAGCTGCTTCAAAGTTGCAGTGTGGTTTTCTAAGTATAAGTTTTAGAAGTAATTAAAAAATAAATATCATATGAATGCCAAAATGCGTGTATGATACCTCAATGGATAGAATATTCGTTGGTGAATCTATCGGTATCAACTCCGCTCAGTTGTGTGCTAGGAATGGCAGGTTTTACACCTCTGCAAGGCACAGGAAATTTTCCATTTGTTTGAATGTGGGCTAAGTCTGTTTTTTTAAGCCCTCGACCGAGGTATGAACCTCGACCGAGGTATCTAAATACCTCGGTCGAGGTATTTAAATACCTCGACCGAGGGTTTGTAAAGCCCGTAATACCTCGGTCGAGGTATTTAGATACCTCGGTCGAGGGCTTGATAAAACCTCGGTCGAGATATTAAGACCTCGGTCGAGGGCTTAACAAGCCCTCGATCGAGGTGCGTTTTTCTGTTTTTGCCAAAATGCGCTTGCCAAAAAGTGTTACCCAGGTCCGTGGATTCACCCTGTACTAGTTGATTTTTATCTTGAAGTCTTCGTACTGCTGAGAAATTTTTGATACCTATGTCTTGATTTTCTCAGCAAGGTCCTGAAAATCAAGCAAATCCTACTTTAATGGGTGCTCCACCATCTTGCAATTTACTTGCTTCTTGCCGTCTTGCATAGCCTGCAGTGCAACAACTACTTTTACCAATAGTTGGGCTCCAATTTCTTGGAACTCATCGAGCTGGTCAGTGTGTTTCCATTGTCACTCCTGTTCTTTTCCAAATCGTTGTTGTAGCTCCTTCAGCTCTGCAGGGATTGACACAAGTGGCGGCATGGTCCTCAATTCCATTTTCAACGTTTCCAACTGGTTCTCGACTTCCTACAACTACTTTGTAAGTTGCTCTAACTGTTCATCTTGAACGACACTGCCCCAAAATTGTGTCATTTCTTTTGTGATATTTTTATCCTCCTACTCGATCTCTTCAAACTGTGCCGCTATCTCATCGATGGCACTCTTCTGCTTTGCAACCTGCTCTAGTGGCGTGTCTGGGTAAACCATAGAATTCAATAGACTATTGTCCAACTGGAGCTGCATGATAAATTCCCCAAGTCACTTGGCCTTGGTGACTACATCCAAGTCCGTCGTGCTTTCATGGATGTCTTGGTAGGAATTTGTAATGGCCTCTTCTACCTACCCTCGACTAGTGAAGAATTGTGCCTTCTTAACCACAATGCGATCAGTTTCTTTATTAAACTTTGTTATTTCTTTCATGGTATTTTCCTTGATCTCCTCTTGTGCTTTCTTTAGTGATGCAACTTCTTGCGCTTTGTCGGTCGCCAGTGTTTCCTTCTTGTGGCGCAAGTCCTCTACTGATTTCCACACCATCTCCTATTCTTCGTGCGACCAGATATACTGGTCATTGATTTCCTTCTGTCGATTGACCAACTCCTGATGGCAACCTACTGTATGTGCACTAAGGTCTGGGTGGAAAACTTATTGATATCCACCATGATGCTCTATAGCTATTGTAGTGAGGAGTTCACATCTTCTCGTCCATCATCGATTACATTCGAAGGAACCCAAACATTCCTGGCCCGTGGGTCAGTGCTGATAGACACATAATCCTGCACAGCTGCACTTTGAGTTAGATGATGAAAGGAAAACACTTCAGTATATTCAAGACAACAGATAAAAGAAAACCACCTTCCAGAATCGTTCATAAGAATCATCATGAAAATAAGATAAGTGGTGACAAGGATAAAGGAGTTTAGACAAGAAGGAATTTGATTAAAGCTTCACGACAATCTCAGATTTCTTTCCTATCAATAATGGATCTTAAGAATTTTGAAGAAGCCAGTGAGGATGAAGATTAGATTAAATCCATGAATGAAGAGCTTGATCAAATTGAGAAGAATAATACTTGGGAGTTGGTTCCTAGACCTGCAGATAAAAATGTAGTAGGCTCCAAGTGGGTGTTTAAAAACAAGATGAATGAACAAGGACATATTGTGAGGAATAAATCCCGATTGGTTTGTAAGGGTTATGCACAAATTGAGGGACAATATTTTGATAAAACTTTTGCACTAGTGGAAAGATTAGAAGCTATCAGAATGTTTCTTTCCTATGCTAGTCATAATAACTTCAAAGTGTATCAGATGGATGTTAAGTCAGCTTTTCTCAAAGGAGATCTAGAAGAAGAAGTCTATATAGAGAAACCTGAAGGTTTCCAACTGACAGGAAATATTGACAATGTATGCAAACTGAAGAAGGATCTATACAGATTGAAACAAGCACCAAGAGCCTAAAATTATAGACTAGATAAATATCTACATGAAAAGGGATTTAAGAAAGGTATTGTTGACAATAAATTCTATATCAAATCTAAAGGTGATAATCTATTAGTTGTTTTGGTGTATGTGGATGGCATTATTTTTGGATGCACTAATGATTCTTTTATTCAGTCGTTTTCTAATGCCATGCAATATGATTTTGAGCTGTAAATGATAAGAGAATTGTCATTCTTTCTTGGTATTCACATTATTCAAAGTTCTGAAGGTTTATTTATCTCCCAAGAGAAGTATTTGAAGGAAACGTTGAAGATATTTCAAATGAAAAATTCGTCACTTGTTAGTAAACCTATGGTTGTTGGTTGTAAACTCAGCAAGGATGATCTCTCACCTGATGTTGATCAAAGAACATATCAGTCAATGATAGGAAGTCTCTTATACATCACAACATCTCGTCCTGATATAATGCAAGCTATTGGAATGGTAGAAAGATTTTAGTATGCCCCTAATCAAAGTCATTTGGTGGTTGTTAATAGGATATTTAATTATTTGAAGGGAACAATGACTTATGGTCTATGGTATCCTAGAAATAAAAATATCCAGTTAACTTCATATTCAAATGTTGATTGGGAAAATTGTTTGGATGAAAGAAAGAGCACAAGTGGAGGTGCATTCTTCTTGGGTGATTCTTTAGTTGGATGGTTGAGTAAGAAGCAAGGATCGATATCTTTATCCACTACAAAATCTGAATACATTGCTGCTACCACATGTTGTACACAAATACTCTAGATGATCCAAACAATGGAAAACTTGGAGGTAAAATATGTTTATCCCATTCCTATCCATTGTGATAATACTAGCGCCATTAGTATGTCCAAAAATCCAGTTCTTAGTTCCAAGAGTAAGCACATACCTATTAAGTATCACTTATTAAGGGATTAGGTTGCAAATAGAATGGTTCAATTGAATTTTATTCCTTCTATAGAACAGATTGTTTATATCTTCACCAAACCCTTACCAACGACACTGTTTGAGTATCTACACCAGAAGCTTGGCATTATATCTTATTCCAAATAACATGTCCACTTTGATAGGGGGAGTTGTGCTATAGAATATTCTTTGACATTGATGCCAAAGGGGCAGAAGTTTTTTTTGCAACATATGATAAATAGTTGGTGATTACAAGTAGATCATGCATCCATAATTTGAAGGTTTCCATTAATTCCAAAGGGGGATATGTTGGAATTATGATAGGTATTGTGATGCATATGAAAACATATTACATTGTGATATGGTTGTCATTGATAGAAAAACATAGAACATGATCCAGATAAGCAGAGGACTCAGACGAATAAGAAAAAGACTCAAAAGAATCAATGGTTTGTACAAAGATCCGACAGTCAGGAGTAAACCCGTAAAGTTTGAAAGAAAATCTGATGAACAAATCCGATAGTCAGGAGTGAAACTGCAAAGAAATAAATGGTTCAGAAGAAAAGAGGAAGGAGGAATGTGGAAGATGAGAAATCAAAGTCTAAAATAATATGGGGAAGATTGTTTATATCTTCACCAAACCCTTACCAACGACACCATTTGAGTATCTATTCCAGAAGCTGGGCATTATATCTTATTCCAACTAACATGTCCACTTTGATAGGGGGAGTTGTGCTATAGAATCTTCTTTGACATTGATGTCAAAGGGGCATAAGTTTTTTTTGCAACATATGATAAATAGTTGGTGATTACAAGTACATCATGCATCCATAATTTGAAGGTTTCCATTAATTCCAAAGGGGGAGATGTTGGAATTATGATAGGTATTGTGATGCATATGAAAACATATCAGATTGTGATATGGTTGTCATTGATAGAAAAAAATAGAATATGATCCAGATAAGAAGAGGACTTAGACGAATAAGAAAAAGAATCAAAAGAATCAATGGTTTGTACAAAGATCCGACGGTCAGGAGTAAACCCACAAAGTTTGAAAGAAAATATGATGAACATATCCGACGGTCAGGAGTGAAACTACAAATAAATAAACGGTTCAGAAGAAAAGAGGAAGGAGGAATGCGGAAGATGAGAAATCAAAGTCTAAAATAATATGGGTTTCCACAACTTGGATTCTGCCAGCAAAATGTGGAAGGAGGAATGTGGAAGATGAGAAATAAAAGTAAAATAATATGGTTTCCGCAACCTGGAGTCCTCTAGCGGAAAGCAAAAGGAGGAAAGAGGGCAGAGGAAAGCAGAAGGTGGAATGCGAAAGATGAGAAATCAAAGTCTAAAATAATATGGGTTTCTGCAACCCGGTGTCCACCAGTGGAATGCGGAATTCAGAAAGCAGAAGGCAGAAGAAGCCTTGCGGCATATGTGTTTGCACAACCTAGAGTCCACCCTATGGAATGCGGAAGGTGGAAGACAGAAAATGGAAATTATGGAAGTTGTTTAAACAAATTTGGAAAACCAGGGATCCGCAATTCACATCTGATCTAAGATAGACGATCGGGAAACGGTGCACAAGAAATCGATGGTGTAGAAGGAGTTTACGAAAAATGATGTGTAGAAGAAGGTGTTTGTTAAGTCCTATTCCAGATCAACAGTCGGTAGAGAGGCCACATGAAATCGATGGTGTAGAAGGATTTTGTGGAAAAGGATGTGCAGAAGAAGGTGTTTGTTAAGTCCTATTTCAGATCAACGATCAGTAGAGAGGCCACACAAAATCTATTTCATGGAAGAAGTCCCATGGAAAGAAGACTACGAAACCAGAACTGCGAAAACTCTGATTTGCTGGAAAAAATAAAAAAAATGCAAAGATGCGTTGCAGAAACTTATGATTAGACGTCAATTGGAATCCTTGTCTTTCATAAGGCATCAAACTATTTTGATCAGTTATGAATATGAACAGTCGGGCATGAGAACAGGTGAAGGTTTTAAATATTGATAAGTATAAGAGGATTCTGGTGAAGAGATGTTAGCGTGCTTTCTATAGGAAGAGAGATGGTGCATGGACCGTCGTAGAAGTGGGTATTGCGGAATGAAAGAGGACTATGAGTCCTTTCAACAATATCCATAACAATGACAATGAGGGGACCCAAGGTGCATAAGAAAATCAAGAAGTAGATTAGAACAAATATGGTATGCATTGTTATATCTGTTTTTCTCCATACTGTAATGAATATGTTTTAATCTAAGGAACAAGGGTGGTAGGGTGGTGCTAGGAATCAACATGATGTCTTCTCTATACAAGTTGGATCATGTACAAGTGGAATTTGGCACTTCCACTCAGTATTAGTTGGAGAATATTATTTTTAGTGGGTGCTATAAAAAACATCAGGGTTGGTGCTCTCCACAAAGAAGGAATTTGTAAAAAGAGGTTGTAGCCTCATTTTAGTAGGTTCTCAAATAAAGGTGAATATTTGTGTCTCTATCATGTGTGTGTGATTGATGATCTTCATACCTTCCGTTCTACCAGCTTCATCATCATAACTATAAATATTTAATCAGTAATAATGTTTTAAATATTGAAAATGGTTTATGCTTCAGAAATAACTGATTAACCCCCCCGAGTTATTTGAATAATTTTAACACATTCTAGCATGCTCTGCTAGTTGTGAAGCAATGTGGCTTCGAAAACTGATGTCAGGATTATTTGACATGGATTTTGACACCACATTGATTCTTTGTGACAACCAGAGTTCTATAAAGATGACATAGAATCCGATGTTCCATGACGAATCGAAGCACATAGAAATATGATATTTTTATATAAGGGATATGGTACAAAATGGAGCGATAAAGCACCACTATGTGAGTACCAATGAGCAAGTTCCTGATGTGCCGAACAAGCCTCAATATCGACTAAAGTTTGAATATTTCTGTGATAAGCTTGGTTTAGTTCGAAAATACTTTCCTTGCAAAGAGGAATAGTGATGGTACTACAAATTATGAAGATATGGAACTTCTTCGAAAATAAGGAACAAGTCGAAGATATGCACTCTCCTTGAAAATAAATAATAGGTCCAACACATGAACCCTCCTCAGACAAAGGGGGAGCATGTTGATGATATGGATCCTCCTAGGAAAGGGTAAGTGATGATGAGATTGACATGAATGATTGGATGACAGTGATTCTCCATCATGAAAGAGGCCAAGTGTGCCTAAATATGCTGAAAAGGTCTGACATTCACTTGTGGAAGATAGTATCCTCTCTTGAGGATGGTAGGTATAAGACTTTGTGCATGAGAGTGGTCCTTACTAAGGATGGACCTGTAGATGTTACTCTAGAATGGAGAGTACCCACATATAGTTGTGGATACCATAGAATAACACTCACTCATGAGTGGTCCTAACTTTAGTGGTATGGATTATCTACGATGAGTCCTCATAGCTGACAGGGTTGTTGTCACATGCCCCAATTTTGCAAAAATAATATTATCATATTTGATTTTATTTCAAGACAATATGTTAAATTTTATGCTAAGTTGTAATTGATGACTCAACAGAGTCAAGGATGTTGAATGCAATTCTGAATATTTTAATTATAAATAAATAAAATTGGAGACAATAGCTTGGGAGAGCTGTTAAAAGAGTGTTTACTGGTCAAGTTGGTGGAGGAGACTGGGTGGAGAGAAAATAGACAAGTGGCAGCATCCTTAAACACTTCCAATGTTGCAGGTGGAAACCTCCCTACATTTGGGGTCATGATCCCCCAAGAAACTGGGATCAGAGCAGGTGGCTCAATTAATGACAACTGACCCAAAAAGACCTAGGCAATCTTAATAAAAATGCCCATTGAAGAGAGTTGAGGCTGCTCATTCCAGGGAAGTGTTCATTCAGGTGAATATACTTTAGATGATTTCATTGGGAAGGGAATTTTGTGGAAGGTGTTTGAGGGGTAACTGTAGAAAGTGATCTAGTGTAGGTTTTTATCTGAAGGATCTTACTGCTAAGTGCAGAGTGATTACTAAGTCATTGGACTAGTATTTTGTTGCTTTCTCCACTAGTTCTCAGCCAAGGAGACCACGAATAGGCTCGGGGGTCCTGAGAAGACACTGTTTGAGCGCTCTCCAGGAGTTGGCAGGGAGGAACGGCCTCCCAATGTTGTTGTTGTCCAACTTAAACAGGTTCTACAGTCTTTTATTTTACTGTGTTAAAAGTTTATATCTAAGACTGAATGATTAATGAATGATTAAATGTTTAGTAGTGAACTGATAGAGATTGTAATCCTCTAGTTATTTGTAATATTGAATCTATAATTGATGAAAAATAATCCTAACATGTGTTTTTCCACGTCTGGAATGGACCAGACCGTACTCTAGCACAAGCAGTATATTTTTAAAATAGATGAAGGATATGATAGAAATCTAAAATGAATAGAATTATTATGTATTTCAGAATATTGGAATAATTTATTTATGTATGTAGTTGTTATTAGAGAAGAACAATATCCTGTTAGTAAGTTTATTGTTAGCTAGATTCTTGTTGTAAAAATGCTAGAAAAAAAAATAGCCAAATGCTTTACAGATAGCTGGTTATTATGTTGTCAAGTTATTCAAATAAATAAGTCATTACTTGTACGTAGTACTTTATTCTGTAAAATTATAATATTAACCTGCAACAGAGGCAAAATAATTAACTTAGATAAAGCACTCATTTATTTCTGCGAAGAAAGAATAAAGTTGTTTTACATAGTTTATTTTATTGTTCATATTATCTAACTATATCTACAAATGTTCATATTTCAATTAGGGTAATACTAGTATAGTTATTTTCTATAAATAAATTTAGTACAGCAATGTAGAACATGGTAATACAGAATAATAATAAACCTAACTATATTTTTTATTGAGTAAAACAATTAGAATACGATGGTAAATAACATTGGATAATGTTATTTATAAAAGAATTAAAAACTTTAAATAATATAAACAAAAGTTAATTATAAAAGAAAGTACAGGGTTGAAACCCTCATAGCATTAACATTGTAAATAATAATCAGTTAAACAATAATCCAAAGTTCTGAATTATTTATTATTTTGAACAATAAAACAATTACATATTATTACAGTCCTTTAAGGACAATGAAAGATAACATTGGAAATATAACACTATATACTTGTAACAATGATTAAATTAAAAATTATTATTGAACTAAAACTTAAAGAATAAAATAAAGAAATTATTTTATACACAGGTCACGTACAGGAAAAACCCTTGCTCGAATTTCTGAGATTGTAAATAAATAATTATAATAGGATGGAATAACATATTAATTATAATAATACCATTAATGCAAGAAAAATTTAAACAGTAAAAGATTTCTATTACACAGTCGAATAAGGGTAAAAACCCTAGTTTACAAAATTACATTAAGAGCATAAAAATTAACTGAGTTCGAGCTCAAAAGAGATAATCTCTATGTTTTAGAACTAAACAGAGTATGGCTTGACAAGCCGCAAGATCTATTAACATAACAGTATACAAAAACAAGTAAAAAAACATTTACAAGTCACGTCTTGAGCTGGAGTACCTTGCTAGAAGCAAGGGTTTAACAAAAAAACTAAACAAGTAGACCGAAGAATAGTAACCCATGAAGGGTAACTAGCAGGCTATAACTTTCCATCCGATAACTATTTCTTAAGGATTGAACAAGCATGGAAGGACATTGGTTAACCAAGGCTTACTCGTAGCCAGAGTGCTAGCCTTTACTCGAATGTTCTAGCTGCCAAGAGAGGTGCGAACTGTTACCTGCAACATTGGAGAAACCACGATAATTAAAATGTGCTTCATACTGTATACTGAATTAAGGTTTAAGTTTTAAAACTTTTTAAAAGCAATTTTGTACCTGGAAGTGAAAGTTATGTAGCCACCGAGAAACAGTAGCACCGCCACCAGTGATACAAAGAGCCAAACCTTCATACTCCCTATGACAGAGACGATATAGACGCATGCACATGCCACTGCTAGCAGTAGAAAGAAGAAGAAGTTTGAGAAACGGCTAAGTAAGGACTAGATAGCGAAGCTAGAACTGTCACCACAATGAAAAGCATGAGAACAACACTCTCGAAACCCTACGACAAGGACAAAGCTGTAACAGTAGCAAGCAACTTTTTAATCTATCTCTGCAAGCAGGCCACGAAGGAACGAGCTAGAAGCCACTCATAGGCCAGGCTGTAAGCCTTAAGTCACGGATCTCTACAACCTCATGCAAAGGTAAAAGTGACAGTGCACAACAAGAGTCTGAGAACAAAGAAGGGAAACTGAAACAATTTAAACCAGGACTCGGAGCTCATCTTTTAAACACTAGGGTAACATGGAGGCCATGGAAACAGTTGCAGAGTGGCCCGAAGGCTTGAGAACCACGAAGGTGAATAAGAAAGAATAGGGTTACAATGACTTTTATACTTCCAACACTTGGCCGAGAAGAAACCACGTGGTGACTTAAATTTTAACCATGCAGTGGGTCATCACAATAGTCACCTGCATGCAATGATTTACAATGATTTATATTATAATCTATGAACATTCATGCAAGTTTTATATTCATTCAAATGTTTATAAAGTTCCACGATCTTATATATGTATCGTCATGCTGTAGGTTGGGCATAGAACCATGAACTCTCGGATCGTTGACAAGTTTAATATATGGTCATCATGTAGTTAAGAACTATGATGATTGTATACCTATGTTTTATAATACAAAACCTTACCCTTAAACCAATCGATGGAGTGGTTCTAATGCCTCATTCTTTTACAATATCAAATTTATAACGTGAACTTTATAATTACCATGTTTATCCATATTAAGCTATACTTTGACCTTGCAATCGATGCAACATTATGAACTTTAGTTTTCTCAACGTAATTCATACGTGAAAGCTTTAGATTATCATTAACCATATATCCATTTCATCATAGCATCGATATTACATTTATGAATATTGGTAAGCCTTGTGCTTATTTTAACTTTGTTTATGTAGAAATCATATGATACTTTGGGAGATACCAAGTAAAAGGATTTTTAACCACCTAGCAAACTATAATTTTCATTATATAGTAATCCTTATAGTCTATGCCTGGCTAATCTTGTTGCTATCAACAGTTATGTTGTGACATTATAAATTTGCACAACATAGTGGTAGTAGAATCATGAACTCTATTAATGTTACTGGTTTATAACTTTGATTTGATTCTAAACTTGTATGTCTAATAAACAAGATAGGTTATGCATGTTTGAGAGTTTCATAGAAACCAACAGTTGGTGGAAAAATTATGAGTTGGATAAGCGTAATAAGAAAACACTTCTATAAATCCTTTTACATAGCTCAGGTCAACGAGATTTAATAGCTTTTGATTATATTTCTCAAACATAGTGTGTACTAATATTTTTCACTATGCCTTTGATTAGTAAAATGAAGTTAGGATTTTCAGATGCTTAGCACGGTGTGGGAAGTTGATCTTTCTCGAAAACATCCACTTCAGTAAACTGTTTGAGGTAGTAACTTAATGCAAGAGAAGTATTATAGAAAAATAAGAAACTGAATGGGAATAATCCCACTAGAATCTAAGTCCTTAGAACTACATGTTTCACTGTAATGTTTAGAACTTGACAAACAATAATCTTCATTTCAGAAGATAAATACCAAGCAGTTGGTTATACTAATACTATAAGTTGATAATGTATAATACTGTTAGACAATTATTATAGCATTACAGGTTATGCACTCTAAAGTAGAAGTAACTTACAACAAAGATCACAAGTTGTGAACCAAGGAAAGTATTTACTGTTGCTACTTACATTTAATAAAGAAACTCATTTACATGTACTTCGTTTACAAGAATAATTGAAAGAAACAAAACTACTTGTTTTACCTCACAGAAGTAGCTTGATATATAACAACTTATTTACTAAGCTTATTATTTTGCAAATAGAAATATTGCTGGATGCTTTATGAAATTAAAGATGTTACTCAATCATTCATACCTGTAAAACCTGTAAGAACAAGTAAGCTTTTTGCGTTAGCTTAAATGATAAGTAAGCCCTGGAATCCAAGGACAGTTCCACCTACTTGTCGTAAATAAAAACTCATTAGAAAACTGAAAGAAGAATTATTGCACAAGTTAAACCTAACCTTGTATAAAAAAGTAGAATGCTGTAATCAAGATTATGTATAAACTAATCTGGAAACTATTTCTTTTATAGCTAACTGTTAGCTGTTAGTAAACCGCAGTCTTAGCATTTTATGTTTTTCAAAATTTTAATTTTTTTTGAAAATTTGGGGTGCTGACATGTGGTATCAGAGCACAAGGTTCAAACACTAGGCCTTAATGAAGCCCAACTAGCTTTTAGGAAAAAGTAAAACTGAATTATTATGCTGACGTATTTTTCTTTTAAATGTTATTCAACAGAGAATTTTTTTCTGAAGTTTAATAGAGAGGTATGTAAAGGATGGAAGAGTATGCAGAGGAGGAATCTCCAGTTACTGAAACAGGAAATATACCAAGAGATCCTATACCAGAGGATTTAACTACCAATTCCTCAGAATTGTTACAAACTATAAAAGACCTAAAAACTGAAGTGGAGTCTGTAAAGTAAGAAAATGAAAGGATTCTAAGGGCTCAAGAAGAGCTGAATCGGATCTTGACTGAAAATTTTCAAACTGAGGGTAGGGGTAAAAGAACAGAATCATAAGACACAAGTCATCAACGTAAATCTAAAAAGATGAAACATACTAAAACTAAAAGTAGTTCTTCTGAAGCATTTGGTGAACAACGAAATTACCATTCTACTAGTGACAGTAGTGATGATAATCAGTACACTAAAAAGAGGAAATACAAACCTTATGAGGAGATTTCTGGGGAATTCAAAAAAATAAAACCATCAACCTTTAATGGAGAGACAGAGAAGGGGGAGGAAGTTGAATCTTGGTTATCTGGAATGAAGAAGTACTTCCAAATATATAACTATTCTAACTAGTTAAAGGCTAGAATGTCTATTTATAACCTCTTAGGAAAGGCTGACATTTGGTGGCGGGACTTGAAAAGAGTTAAGGGAATAAAAGAGAAAAATGTAAACTGGAGTACCTTTAAGAGGTATTTCAAAAAGAAATTTCTGTCTGAGCAATATTATGAGGAAAGAGAAAAGGAATTTTATGAGCTAAAGTTAGGATCAATGACAATGAAAGATCTGAACAACAAGTTCTTAAGTCTACTTAGGTATGTACGATACCTTGTAGATGAGAAAACAAAGGTACATCGATTCCTTAGTTGTTTACCTTATCATATTAAGGATAGGATTGAATATGATAACCCAAAGAACTTGGAAGAAGCTACGAGAAAAGCTAACTTCTGTTTTTGAGCAGAATCAGAAGAAAGAAAGCCTGGCCAATTGGAAGGCTAAGAAAAATAATAATCGGTTTGAACAAAAGAAGAAGGATTTTGTGCCTAATAGAAATTATAAGAACAATAAGGCTAGAAATTATCCTAATAACAAGAACTTCCAAGGAAATAAGAACAATACACCCAACAACCAGAATAATTCTAAAGGTAAGGAATTTGCAAATAATCATGGAAATTTTACCAAGAACTTTAAGCGCAAAGAGCCTATCAAGTGCTGGGAGTGTAATGGCCCACACTATGCTTCAGTCTGTCCAAATTGGAAGAAGACTGTTAGCAACATTCATACCATACAGGAGGAAATGACCGTTGGTGAACTAGCGAGGACCATGCCCAGAATCAACACGGCCTTGGAGAATCGACAAGCTAAATATTGGACTTCCATGGTGGAAGTAGAAGGTATGATAAATCAGACCCCTGTAACTATTTTGATTGATCCAGGGGCTAGTCTTAGTTATATTGCACCTCAAATAGTAGAAAAATGTAAGTTATCTGTTGAAAAATTTGAGAATTCTTGGTTAGTTCAGTTATCCACTGGTGTTAAAAGAAAGGTAACTTGTTTTGTAAAAGAATGTGCAGTAGTTATGGATATTTTTGAAACTGTTGTCAAGCTTAATGTTTTGGCTCTTGGTTCTTATGATTTTCTGATTGGTATGGACTGGTTAGAACCACATAGAGTAATTCTAAAATGTTATGATAAAACTTTCACATGTTTAAACGGTGTTGAAAAACCAGTAAGTGTTAAAGGAATCCCTAGAAAAACCACCATAAGGCAGATTTTTTCCCTACAGCTTAAGAGAGCTGTTAGAAAGGGATGTAAAGCTTATGGAGTAACAATAATTGATGAAGAGATTCTAATTAAAATAGATAAGTTATAGGTGGAAGACATACCCATCTTAAGAGAATATGTTGATGTATTCCCCAAATAAATTATGGGATTACCTCCGAAAAGGGAATTGGATTTCACCATTGAGCTGGTACCGAGTGCAGTACCCAGCTCAAAGGCCCCTTATCGAATGAACATACTTGAACTTAATGAATTAAAATCTCAATTAAAATAATTAATTGATAAAAAGCATATTCGACCAAGTGTGTCTCCCTGGGGGGAACCTGTCATCTTCGTTAAGAAGAAGGACGAAACCATGCAACTTTGCAGAGATTACCATCAGTTAAATAAGATGACCATCAAAAATAGATATCCGTTGCCCCGCATAGATGATCTCTTTGATCAACTACGTGGAGCCATGGTGTTTTCGAAAATAGATTTAAGGTCTGGATATCATCAAGTAAGGATTAAAGATGAAGACATCTTTTAGATAACTTTCAGAGCTAGATATGGTCATTACGAATTTGTCGTAATGCCATTCGGGCTTACCAATGCCCCAGCTATTTTCATGTGTTTAATGAACAACGTTATGCATAAGTATTTATATAATTTTGTGGTTGTATTTATCAACGACATTCTAATCTATTCAAAAACTGAAGAAGAACATAAAGAACATCTAAAAATTGTTTTTCAAGGGTTGCAAGATCATCAACTCTTCGCAAAGTTTAGTAAATGTGATTTCTTCAAGGATAAGATTCAATATTTAGGTCATGTGGTGACCAAGAAAGGAATTTCCGTAGATCCTGAAAAGATAGGGGCAATCGAAGATTGGCTGGTTCCTAAGGATGTGACAGATGTTTGATCTTTCATGGGCATTACCAGTTACTACCGAAGGTTCATTGAAGGTTTTTTGAGGATAGCAAATCCGATAACTTCCTTGTAGAAGAAGGGAAAGAAGTTCAACTGGAATCAGAAACGTGAAGAAAGCTTTAAAAAGTTAAACTTTATTAACCAACGCACCTATTTTAATAATAGGTGATCCTAATAAAGAATTTGTAGTGTGCAATGATGCCTATAATGATGGCTTAGGTGGTGTTCTAACTCAATAAGGGCATTGCCTATGATTCTAGAAAGTTAAAAGTTCATGAAAAGGATTAGGCAACATATGATCTGGAATTAGCAGTTGTAATACATGCCTTAAAGATGTGGCGACATCACCTAATTGGCAGAAAATTTGTCTTAATGACTGATAATAAAGGATTGAAGTATCTGTTAGATCAGCCTAATCTAAATGCCAGACAATCTAGGTGGTTAGCTTTCTTAAGCGAATATGATTTTGAAATTCAGCACAAAAAAGGTAAAGAAAATAAAGTTGTTGATGCATTAAGTAGGAATGCAAGGCTAAATTTTGCAGTAGCTATCAACACTTATGCTATAGATTTGGATAAACAGCTTAAAGAAGGAATAGAACGAGATGAAATTTACAAGAGTTTGCAAGCTAAAACTAAAGAAAATCCAACAAAAAACTTAAGTAAAGGTTACACTTTAAATGAAAAGGAATTTTTACTGTATAAAGATAGAATGTATGTACCTAACGTACCTAAAGTTAAGCTGTTAATTTTGGATGAAATTCATAAAACTCCATACTCAGGTCATCCAGGTTATCAAAATACTATAACTATGTTAAGAAAAGAGTATTTTTGGCCAAATATGAAAACTGAAGTAGCAGGATATATTGCTAGGTGTTTTGAATGTCAACAGGTAAAAAATGAACATCAACACCCAACTGGTTTGCTTCAGCCATTACCTGTTCCTAGCTAGAAAGGGCAGATAATTAGTCTAGATTTTATTACTGGGCTGCCTAGAAATCAAAATCAGAATGATTCTATCATGGTAGTAGTGGATAAGTTAAGCAAAGCAGCTCACTTTATACCTGTTAAAACTACTTATAAAGCTACAAACATAGCTGATATTTTTCTAAAACAGATTTTTCGATTGCATGGAGTACCAAAATTCATAATCTCAGATAGAGATCCTAAATTTACAGGAAACTTTTGGAAGTCTTTGTTTAAATGGTTAAACACTACATTAAATTTTAGTACTTCTTTCCATCCTCAAACAGATGGACAAACTGAAAGGGTAAACCAAGTACTGGAAGATCTATTAAGAATGTATGTGAAAGACCAACCAGGTAAATGGGAGGATTATTTACATCTGGTAGAATTTGCTTATAATAATAATTATCAGACATCAGCTAGATTTAGTCCTTTTGAAATTTTATATGGACGGAAATGTAATACTCCTATCTCTTAGAGTAATCTAGTGGATAGATTGGTATTAGGTCCAGAACTATTAAAAGAAATGGAAGAAATTGTAAAGCAAGTGCAGGGAAATCTGAAAGTCTCACAGGACCGGCAGAAAAGTCAAGCAGACTTAAAAAGAACTCCAAAGGAGTTTTAGGTAGGTGAACATGTGTTCATCAAGGTAAGGCCCAAAAAGAGTTCTCTGAGACTGGGGAGTTGTGCAAAATTGGCACCTCGTTACTGTGGTCCATTTGAAATTCTGTCTAGGATTGGACAAGTAGCTTATCAATTAGCATTACCACCCAATTTAAGAGTACATAATGTTTTGCACATTTCTGTATTAAAAAAATATGTTCATGATGCTACTCATGTTGTTAACTGGAATGATGTACAGGTGGAACCAGAAGGATATTTTTTGGTGGAACCAGACTATATCCTTGGGCGGAGGGAGATCACACTTCGGAATCGCGCCATTGGACAGGTGAAGGTGGAATGGAAGCATCTTAGTCCAGAGGAAGACACATGGGAATTGGAAAGTAATATGCGAGATGCTTATCCAATTCTGTTCCAGGGGAATTCTGAGGATGAAGAATAAATAACATCGAGGACGATGTTATATTCTAAGTGGGTGTGCATGTCACATGCCCCAATTTTGCAAAAATAATATTATCATATTTGATTTTATTTCAAGACAATATGTTAAATTTTATGCTAAGTTGTAATTGATGACTCAGTAGAGTCAAGGATGTTGAATGTAATTCTGAATATTTTAATTATAAATAAATAAAAGTGGAGACAACATCTTGGGAGAGCTGTTAAAAGAGTGTTTACTGGTCAAGTTGGTGTAGGAGACTAGGTGGAGAGAAAATAGACAAGTGGCAGCATCCTCAAACACTTCCAATGTTGCAAGTAGAAACCTCCATACATTTGGGGTCATGATCCCCCAAGAAAGTGGGATTAGAGTAGGTCGCTCAATTAATTAAAATTGACCCAAAAAGACCTAGGCAATCTTAATAAAAATTCCCATTCAAGAGAGCTGAGGCTACTCATTCTAGGGAAGTGTTCATTTAGGTGAATGTACTTCAAAGTATTTCATTGGGAAGGGAATTTTGTGGAAGGTGTTTGAGGGGTAACCGCAGAAAGTGATCTAGTGCAGCTTTTTAGCTGAAGGATCTTACTGTTGAGTGCAGAGTGATTACTAAGTCATTGGACTAGTATTTTATTTCTTGCTCAACCAGTTCTCAGCCAAGGAGACTAGGAACAGGCTCAGGGGTCCTGAGAAGACAATTTTTGAGTGCTCTCCAGGAGTTGGTAGGGAGGAACGGCCTCCCAACGCTGTTGTTGTCCAACTTAAACAGGTTCTACAATCTTTTATTTTACTGTGTCAAAAGTTTATATATGAGATAGAATGATTAATGAATGATTAAACGTTTAGTAATGAACTGATCGATATTTTAATCCTTTAGTTATTTGAAATATTGAATCTGTCATTGATGAAAAATAATCCTAACCTGTGTTTTTCCACGTCTAGAATGGACCAGACCATACTCTAGCACATGCAATATATTTTTAAAATAGATGAAGGATATGATAGAAATATGGAATGAATAGAGTTATTATGTATTTTAGAATATTGGAATAATTTATTTCTGTATGTAGCTGTTATCAGAGAAGAACAATCTCCTGTTAGTAAGTTTATTGTTAGCTATATTGTTGTTGTAAAAATGCTAGAAAAAGAAATAGCCAAATGCTTTACAGATAGCTAGTTATTATATTATCAATTTATTCAAATAAATAAGTCATTACTTGTACGCAGTACTTTATTCTGTAAAATTATACTATTAACCTATAACAGAGGCAAAAGAATTAACTTAGATAAAGCACTCATTTATTTCTGCGAAGAAAGAATAAAGTTGTTTTACATAGTTTATTTTATTGTTCATATTATCTAACTATATCTACAAATGTTCATATTTCGAGTAGGGTAATACTAGTATAGTTATTTTCTATAAATAAATTTAGTACAACAATGTAGAACATGGTAATACAGAATAATAACAAACCTAACTATATTTTTTATTCAGTAAAACAATTAGAATACGATGGTAAATAACATTGGATAATGTTATTTATAAAAGAATTAAAACCTTTAAATAATACAAACAAAAGTTAATAATTAAATAAAGTACAGGGTTGAAACCCATAGCATTAACATTGTAAATAATAATCAGTTAAACAGTAATCCAAAGTTCTGAATTATTTATTATTTTGAACAATAAAACTATTGCATATTATTACAGTCCTTTAAAGACAGTGAAATATAACATTGTAAATATAACACTATATACCTATAACAATAATTAAATTAAAAATTATTATTGAACTAAAACTTAAAGAATAAAATAAACAAATTATTTTATACACAGGTCACCTACAGGAAAAACCCTTGCTCGAATATCCGATCTTGTAAATAAATAATTATAATAGGATGGAATAACATATTAATTATAATAATACCATTAATGCAAGAAAAATTTAAATAGTAAAAGATTTCTATTACACAGTCGAATAAGGGTAAAACCCTAGTTTACAAAATTACATTAAGAGCATAAAAATTAACTGAGTTCGAGCTCAAAAGAGATAATATCTATGCTTTAGAACTAAATAGAGTATGGCTTGATATGCCGCAAGATCTATTAACATAGCAATATACAAAAACAAGTAAAACAACATTTACAAGTCACGGCTTGAGCCAGAGTACCCTGCTAGAAGCAAAGGTTTAACAAAAAAACTAAACAAGTAGACCGAAGAACAGTAACCCATGAATTGTAACTAGCAAGCCGTAACTTTCCAACCAAAAACTGTTCCTTAAGTACTGAACAAGCATGGAAGGCCATTGGTTAACCAGGTCTTACCCGTAGCCACACTTCCAGCCTTTACTCGAATGTTCTATCTGCTAAGAGAGGTGTGAACTTTTACCTGCAACATTGGAGAAACCACGATAATTAAAATGTGCTTCATACTGTATACTGAATTAAGGTTTAAGTCTTAAAACTTTTTAAAAGCAATATCATACTTGGAAGTGAAAGTTATGTAGCCAATGAGAAATAGTAGCACCTCCATCAGCGAGACAAAGAGCCAAACCTTCATACTCCCTGTGATAGAGACGATATAGATGCATGCACATGCTAATGCTAGCAGCAGCAAGAAGAATTTTGAGCAATGGCCAAGCAATGACTAGACAACAAAGCTGGAACTGTCACCACAATGCAAAGCATGAGAACAACACTCTTGAAACCCTACGACAAGGACAAAGCTATAACATCAGCAAGCAACTTTTTAAACTATCCATGCAGGCAGGCCACAGAGGAACAAGCCAAAACCCACTCACAGGCCAGGCTGTAAGCCTTAATTCATGGCTCTCTACAAACTCATGCAAAGGTAAAACTCACAGTGCACAATAAGAGTTTGAGAACGAAGAAGGGAAACTGAAACAATTTAAACCAGGACTCAGAGCTCATCTATTAAACAGTAGGATAACATGGCGGCCATGGAAATAGTTGTAGAGCGGCCCGAAGGCCCAAGAACCACGGAGGTGAATAACAAAGAATAGGGTTACAATGAATTTTATACTTCCAACACTTGGCCGAAAAGAAACCATGTGGTCACTTAAATTTTAGCCATGCAATAGGTCATCGCAATAGTCACCTGCATGTAATGATTTACAATGATTTATATTATAATATGTGAACATTCATGCAAGTTTTATATTCATTCAAACGTTTATAAAGTTACATGATCTTATATATGTATAATCATGCTGTAGCTTGGGCATAGACCCATGAACTCTCAGATCGTTGACAAGTTTAAGATATGGTCATCATGTAGTTCATAACTATGATGATTGTATACCTATGTTTTATAATACAAAACCTTACCCTTAAACCAATTGATTGAGTGGTTCTAATGCCTCGTTCTTTTACAATATCAAAGTTATAACATGAACTTTATAATTACCATGTTTATCCATATTAAGCTATACGTTTACCTAGCAATCGATGCAACATTATTAACTTTAGTTTGCTCAAAGCAATTCACGCGTGAAAGCTTTAGATTATCGTTAACCATATATCCATTTCATCATAGCATCGATATTACATTTATGAATATTGGTAAGCCTTGTGCTTATCGTAACTTTGTTTATGTAGAAATCATATGACACTTTGGGAGATACCAAGTAAAAGGATTTTTAAGCACCTAGCAAACTATAATTTTCATTATATAGTAACCTTATAGTATATGCATGGCTCATCTTGTTGCTATCAATGGTTATGTTGTGACATTATAAATTTACACAACATAGTGGTAGTAGAATCATGAACTCTATTAATGTTACTGGTTTATAGCTTTGATTTGATTCTAAACTTGTATGTCTAATAAACAAGATAGCTTATGCATGTTTGAGAGTTTCATAGAAACCAATAAAACAGTTGGTGGCAAAATTATGAGTTGGATAATCGTAATAAGAAAACACTTCTATAAATCCTTTTACATAGCTCAGGTCAACAAGATTTAATAGCTTTTGATTATATTTCTCAAACATAGTGTGTAATAATATTTTTCACTAAGCCTTTGATTAGTAAAATGGATTTAGGATTTTCAGATGCTTAGCACGGTGTGGGAAGTCGATCTTTCTTGAAAACATCCACTTCAGTAAATTGTTTGAGGTAGTAACTTAATGCAAGAGAAGTATTATAGAAAAATAAGAAACTGAATGGGAATAATCCCACTAGAGTCTAAGTCCTTAGAACTACATGTTTCACTGTAATGTTTAAAACTTTACAAACAATAATATTCATTTCAGAAGATACATACCAAGCAGTTGGTTATACTAATACTTTAAGTTGATAATGTATAATACTATTAGACAATTATTATAGCATATAGGTTATGCACTCTAAAGTAGAAGTAACTTACAACAAAGATCACAAGTTGTGAACCAAGGAAAGTATTTACTGTTGCTACTTACATTTAAGAAATAAACTCATTTACATGTACTTCGTTTACAAGAATAATTGAAAGAAACAAAACTACTTGTTTTACCTCATAGAAGTAGCTTGATATATAACAACTTATTTACTAAGCTTATTATTTGGAAATAGAAATATTGCTGGATTTTTTTATGAAATTAAAGATGTTACTCGATCATTCATACCTGTAAAACCTATAAGAACAAGTAATCTTTAGGCGTTAGCTTAAATGCTGAGTAAGCCCTAGAATCCAAAGACAGTTCCACCTACTTGTCGTAAATAAAAACTCATTAGAAAACTGAAAGAAGAATTATTGCACAAGTTAAACCTAACCTTGTATCAAAAAGTAGAATGCTATAATCAAGATTATGTATAAACTAATATGGAAACTGTTTCTTTTATAGCTAACTGTTAGCTGTTAGTAAACCGCAGTCTTACCATTTTATGTTTTTCAAATTTTCAAATTTTTGTGAAAATTTGGGGTGCTGACAGTTGTCATTTGTATGCGGTCAATATATGCTCTACAAGCAATACTCTTTTATGGATAGTATGCCTACATTTATATGTAGATGCCATAGAATAACACTCACTTGGGAGTGGTCCTAACCTTAGTGGTATTAATTCTCTATGATGAGTAGTCACGGACATCGTAGTATAAAACTCACTTAGGAGTGGTCCTAAACTCAGTGGTAAGGATGTTCTATGATGAAAGCCGACATTTTGTATGTGATTGATATTTTCTCTCCATACAATACTCTTGCATGGAATAGTATGCGTACAAATAAGTGTACATACTGTAGTATAATACTCACTTAGGATTGGTCCTAAACTCAGTGTATGGATGGTCTATGATGAGTCCTCATAGATGAGAGGGCCTACATTTAGGTTCGGTCAAGATCTACATTTAGTTGTAGATGATTCAATCGGTCGATATTATGGACCAGGCTTATGGAGGATTTCATCATCCTTGGACCTATGTCCTAAAGTGATAGGGATTGATCATCTGACAAAGGTATCATGTGTATTTTATGTAGAGTGGAAGAAAATGATCAAGTAGATAGAAGTACGGTGACAAAGGATCAAGTAGATTGAAGTGCGGTTGCAAAGGATCAAGAAGGATAGAATTGTTGTTGTAAAGGATTGAAAGGATCGAAGTGTTGTTGCAAAGAATTGAAAGGTCGAAGTGTTGTTGCAAAGGATTGAAAGGATTGAATTTTTGTTACAAAGGATCAAGAAGATCGAAGTGATGCTACAAAGGATCAAGAAGATCGAACTAATCCTACAAAGGATTAGAAGATTGAAGTGCTACTATGAAGGATCGAAAGGTTGAAGCATTGTTGCAAAATGATCAAGTGATCATGTGATGCAGAAGATGAAGATATTGAAGAGTAATTGTTCCAGTTACTGATTGTGAAAAATTCCTATGATGTATATATCTGTTACCTCAATATCGCTGAATATATTGTCTCTATGTGATCCTATAATCTATGATAATTTTTTCAATAGAATAACCTTCTCGTTAAGGGTGAGTGTTTAATATTGTAACTTCAAAGGAAATTCTAACTTTATTTTACTGATGTAACCCAAGGGAGATGTTATTATTTCTCTAACAGGCTTTCTCTATTGTAATTGGTCATCATAGAGTCATGAAGTAAATCCTCCATTGTAATTTGGGTCATTGGTACCCTAATGAATAGTATAAAATATTGTTTTTAGTGTGGCCAGCTTGTTTAGGTTAAAATTTAGTTGGATCAATGTGTATAAATATAAGTGTTGTGCTTCTCATTTGAACACATAAACACTCACTTGTGTAGTGCATAGGAGAGAGAGAGAGAGAGAGAGAGAGAGAGAGAGAGAGGAAAACAACAAGGAGAATAATTGTTTTGGGGTTATATCTTATACATCTTATATAGATGAATTTTTGCTTAGTTTTCTTCCCTTTGAGTGTTTCCCAGGATAAATAATGTGTCTATCTTGTGATTGTGTTTCTATCAGTGATTCTAGATATG
>LPNX010103446.1:46125-81005 GCA_001517045.1 Pseudotsuga menziesii | reverse complement strand
CTTAATACAGATTGTCAATAGGTTTTAAGATGAGACATTAAGTTTGGGAGTATGGACCAAGTGGGAGAATGTAAGCTCCCGCAGCCGCATCCATTCAGCGGGCCGACGGTTCATCATCCACATCCATTGAGCGGCTCCTCAAAACTGCCGACGGTTCATTTAGTTTGGCAACCGTTTTCTTGCTGGGAGCTTTTGGAGTGGTCCATCACCTAAATTTGTGGAACATTTGACACATAGCCTATAAAAGCTTGATGGAAGCTTGGCTATTTAAAACCCCTGTTGGTCCCCAATCTCACTAACTCAATCCCCTTCAGTTTTACACCATCAAGAAAGAGGAAGCAGAGCTTGGAAGAACCGTACAGGAAGTTAAAAGTCCTTGTGGAACAGGGAAATCTTCTACAACAAGACAAGTAGCATCAATGGCTGGAGGTATGATCTATTGGTATTGCTATTTCGATTCTGTTTCAGAGTTTTATTCTGCATTTGTTCAGAATCGAAATTTTATGCTAACACGTTTATCCCAAACGGCATGACAATTTTCTGTACCTTTTTCTTCTGAACAACAAGCGAATGGGGTTTCATGCCATATCGCAACTATTGACATTGAAGGAAAAGGGCATACTGCCGTCGAACTAATCCAAATTGAACCGATTTAACTTTGACACGCTTAGCTTCTCGCTTCTGCAATAAGTTTGCCCTTAGCCAACCCTCTACTTGTTATGGACGTTCACTGCACAGAGATGCGACGACGTGATTTCCAATCAAGTTACTGCCTTCAGTGGATGGCGGTGGATGGCGTCAAGTTTTATGAGTTCATTAGCTAGGAAGACAAAGCATCGGTATGCAGACGAAACACACATGAAACAAACCAGCGGGCATAAATTAACCAGTGAGAGGAAACATGAACTCAAAGAACATGCTTGGGGAGGAAACCTGAGACATTTCATCCCAACCATTCTCCCTGCAATGGGTATAGCGAATAGAACAGTCCCCGAAGGGCATCAAGTTCGGTGCATTTGCCTTGCATTTACACACATTGCAACCCCATCTAATAACCCACACAAATAGGTCACCCATTCCAATGCATCAAAACAAGTTTTTCGGTTTCAAGCATAAGAAACTCTTCACACTCCAACATATTTAAATGTACCGTTGCTTCCAACAGTCCTCCTCAATAGTTTAAATATGACACATAATTCTCGAGCCTTCATGTAGTTGCAAATCAACTCCCCCTGAAAGGCATATTCCTTGAGTTTAGGAACCCGAAGAAAACAAACATGGTAGGCCACCCGCAACACTGGGGCAAACACCCGAAGCACATGTGACTCCTCTGCCGATTTGGGGAAAACACAAAACACCCATGCTAGTCCACTTACAACATTGGTCAAAACATCTTCCGAATTGATTGAAGGCGTATCCAACGATACCCACACCGCTTACGCCCACAACTAGGATCCCCACAAAAAAGCTTACCCATAATTGATCATTTGACTTCTCAACCTTCTACAGGATCATTTCACAGTTGGGCTTTCTCAACAGATAAAATCTTGCACACCCAACATGTTTTAATGTTGAAATCTCATCAGTATTAATCTACTAGAAAATACAATTTTTTGTATTCCACGGATTTGATCACCAACTTCTCATAGTCATAGTCATATCAGTTTATTCACTCTATAACCAAGCCCATAGGTTTAGTGTTGGCCTATCTTATGAATATTAACTATTAGCTCATTATTATGAGCATTTTACTTAACAAAACCAATACAATGCTTAATGAAGCTTTTTGTCGAACACTTCACATGCAAACTATAAAATTTCATCTTAACACCCAAATTTTCTGCCCTATACAACTCCAATTGAAACCAAAAGCTCTAATACCACTCTTCCCAAATTTCTCTGTTCACACTCTGTTGCATCCACATATGACTTCTTTAGCCATCCACCACTACCCACAAGATTAATTTTCCTTATAATCCATCTATAACGCTGGATTTAACCTCTAACGATGAAAAATTATAGAATTCATAAGCAAATATAAGATAGAACTGGAAGTAAGAATGCAAATTCTGAATTATTTCATTAATACCCATTAAACTCAAGGCATTAACAAAATAGGAATCATCCCACAAGAAAACAACCATGGATGCTTATCTACAATTATAACTATGTGCACCCAAGTAGTTGTTGAGGATTGATTTTCCACTTGGTCGTAAAAATTAGCTATGGATTCCACTAGCAATGTGAATAAATGTCATACGAGACTCTAATCCCACTCAGTCCAACCCATTACACTCATAGAAAGCCATCTGCTCGCTACAAATTTCTACAAATCCACATGAAGTGATCACACCAACAATGGCACTCTCTTCCACTGTCCCACACAACGCAAAGAAATCCTACTCTTTCTCTGCTCAACAATCCCTTAAGAGTATTATACCCTTCTAGTGATCTTTAATGTGTAGAGAAAGAGTCCAACATGTTGTCTCCCTTCTGGTAACAATCCGAAACAAAAGGAACTTAGCCTCAAGGTAGTCAATGAATATCAATAACATGGTTGTGGGTTTGCAGGTTTTGCATCAATCATTGCATACATTCTAGGCATAGCGTCTCTCTCTAACCATCCCATTTTCTTCCACACTTACAATAGAAAGCTTATGCAACTTCTATAGGCCCTTAATAGCCACAAGAACATGGAAAAATCTTGTCCTTTCCATCTATAACGACCATGAAACCAAGGGAGAAACATTCTCGTCACATGAAATCTTGTCTCCTCCCATGCCCACAAGTAGTTTTATAATTGAATGATGGTAGAATCTCATTGGAATACTTTTTCTTGCATGAGACCTATCTCTCTTCCTAAGGATATGGCAGATGACACAAGTCAAAAATTAACGGGGCAACTTGTATGAAAGCATGGGAAAGAAAAGACACTAACAATCTCAAATCATCCAAAATCTCCCTTCTCTCTTCTTCTCTTGTGGCAACATAATCCCCTTGTTTCTCCCTCAAGCAACCAATTTGGTGGATATTATATCATCGTGTATTTTCATTTTTGTACATGTTACATATACATAAGCATCTCATAGAAAATATACCCACAACATAGTATACCTAACCCACCACTTAGACTAAAGTATTCCCTAGTTGGGCCTTTGACCTGAGCTTCACACTAGGAATGCTTACATTGCAACATGGGGTCATTACAACTCGGCATGTACTACTTAACTTCCATGTCAATGCTCATATAATATTGGTATGACCAATTTTGTACATGTTTGATTTCCATCACTATCTTTGATGTTACCTGGTCATCTAGTGTTCCTTGGGAACTCACAACTTACAAGACCCCTTCATCAATCTTGTTAAAAACATCTTCCTTACGAAGTTAATTATAGTAGCCAATTGTATCGTCAACATCTCGAACTATTCCAAGCCGTACAACAATTAACAACCACACTTGAAATCATGCCACATCCATTGCATAGATAACAACATACCACTCTTAATCGATATACAACCTCACATATATCCCCAAGCATATTTCGACGCACTCTACCACATATTATCTCTCAATATGTTTAGTGGTGCAAATATATTCAAACTGTTTTACTCTCTTGCATTTATCAACATTCCCATGTCTCAAGTATTTATATATAACTGCTTTCTCAATCTAGATAAATGTAAACAATGCAACAAGAGAAGAGTTAAAAGAATTATGCCTTCCAATTCCTTTGCATAGAAAGGAATTCCACGTCATGGACGCTATACTCCATGGCTTTTTCATCAACCATATGATAAATTGGTACATCTGATATTCTCACACAAGTAGTAATTCACTACACGGATAAACATGAATAGTTGCTACTTTTATAAATATATAGCTCCACTCTACAAATAAAATAAATCTTAGGATGAGAACATGTCCCTCTTTAGCATGTTTGCCTTGTTGGCCACATGCATCATTCATCATTGCAACCCATTTTGGGCAACTTTGGAGCATCATTTGATGCATTGAGTTGCAGATTCATTATATCCATTTTTTTTAGATTTAATGCTCCATTTTCCTTGAAAGCTTCCGACGAATCCCAACTTGGCATTTCCCTTTCTATTATAAAAGCATTCCTTGCAAAACCCAAGTTTTCATGCTTTCTTACTTCCCAACGATTTACAACTCCTATGCTATCCAGAATCATTAAGACCTACTTTTATATCAAGCAATGAAACTTGTCCCTCACTCCATGGAGAATTCTAAGCCAAGCTCCGCCTTATCTCACAAGACAATTCTGCACATGGAGAGAACCAATCCCCTTGTTATCTCTAGTTGTCTTTTAGCTTTATGAAATTCTAAAATTTTTCTTTTCGTTTCCATAGAAAATTCTTCAACGTTAGCAACTTCCCAGTGAGTGGAAGTGCATAATTTTATTCACATTTTCTTGCGTAAATGGTTGATCGATATCCTACAATCCTTCTAGGCATATAGAAATCTTATCCAATAAAACAGTTTATTCATCACATGCATGGACTACTCGACCTCTCCATATTTGTATGTTTCCTCAACCTTCCAGGCCTTTCAATATGCATTTCGTTATTCAAACATTATGCCTTTCATGCTCTAACATCTTCATTGCTTGCTTTTCTTTCCTTCTCTCAAAGGATAAAGGGATTGCATAAAACATGATGGCATCCTCTCTAGATCAATATATATCATGCCTCTGCTAGTATTTTTTGTTGTTGTTGTGTACAATAACTACAACAATCAATAGCACCACAATTCTTCTTTGCCCCGTATTCCCTATAAATTAGATTGCACAAATTAATCATTGGGAACGTACTGTGTAGGAAATCTTGTTAGCAACACCATCAAATCCGCAAGGTACCTTAGCCATCTTCATTCAAGGTATTCAATCATCTTGCTAAGAATCGTTGCTATATTACTTCCAAAATGAGCATCCCTACTCATCAAGAGTGGTGTCATGTTTCCAAGTAATCCTTAGCCATCATTGATCCAAGCACCCACTTTGCTAGTTAACAACACCTTGACTATCCTACTTTTTCCCATCCAATTGTGCCTCCACACCATTGTGCAAGCACCATCCCTAGACATTTTCTCATTTGGTATGCTTCTATATCACCTTAATACTTATTTCCCCAAATTAAAGAGACTTTGAGGTTCATCCACAAGGACCATTGCCTTGTCTAATCAAAGCCTAAAAATCGTTATATTAATTTTATAAAACAACAAAAAATATTTTGAATACTAGAAAAACAGGATTGTAGAGCAATAACAATAAACAAGGTGCACATATCAAACACAAACACGTTACAAGAGAGACACCAATATAACGTGGTTCACTCAAGATGGGCTACGTCCACACAGAAATTGTCAGTCCTTTTATTATTATACTGTCCAGTGAAATGAAGGGATACAACCTGAAGCAAATTTGTTCCACTTCCTCTTCACCCTCTCACAGTCTCTCTCACACAATCACAGAGATCGTTTTTACAATGCTACAATACAATACAATATACAGTCGTATTACATTGTTTTCTTTTTATAGGGGAATTACCATGGACCCGTAAACTGTTGTCCAACCAACATCCCAAAAAAATTCTTACAGGTGCTTCGCCACCGAACTCCCTTGCTGGGACAACTGTATAGTAAAATTGAGGTACAAACACAGCTGAACAATAGAATCTTTGGATCAGTAAGATTAGGCTCCACAACCAACAATGAAAACATAATTATTCTTCCATGTTCTCTTCTAAAATACTTTTACAAAGACTATACTAATGCTCAATTTTGAGCGAGTCAAAAATTAAATTTATAGTTCTTATAATTCACCATTCTTGCCCAACACCTATATTTTTTTTATTGGTGCAGTCAAAGTCGGAGACCAACTTCTTCTACATGTAGAAGAAACTACAACAACAACTATAAAAACTTTTATATAAGGGATTAATAGTAATCAATGCCTAATGGGACCTAACGGTTAAGAACATGTCTCCTCCTTGGACGTCATAGGTTCAAATACAAAGAGGGGTAGCGTATATGCATCTTTGTAGACTTTAGCAACCAAATCAATGCACATAGGGGGTTCCATGTCCTACAAACAAGGGGTTCTCATACACCAATTTGGTGTCTAGCTTGGCCATGACTTTAAATTTGGATTATTATTATAAACACTAGGACAAAGTTGCCCAAATTATTGAAAATATAAAATGTTGACTTGGAAATATTTTCCACAATTATTGCTAGAAGTCATTTTCATTTTATTTAGAGTTTCCAAATTATTGAAAATATAAAATGTTGACTTGGAAATATTTTCCACAATTATTGCGAGAAGTCATTTTCATTTTTTTAGAGTTTCCGAAATTGCCATGTCTTATAATAAGGGATTTCGCCATATTTTTCCAATTCTACTCTAAAACCTTTCGAATCTATCCAAACTTTCATATGGGTTTTCAAATATTTGTTGTTGATATTTTGTATTATCCACATTTCTTCATCAATAAGGTTGCTGACAATAAGTGTGCTCATATCCTTTAAGAACTATTATTTTCAATTTTTGGGATCTTGGGTCAAATCTGCAGTTTTACCTCCTATCCCTCGATCCTCGTGATCTTTTTTGTGGTGTCCTGCATGTGGTAGCCATTTGTCAATATGAGAAAGCCAAAATTGTAGTTCTTTAACACACCTTGTGCCTTCCACAATTGTAATGTGCACATACACTAAGCACTGCTTTAGTCATTGTAGAGACCGAATGTCAATTTCCAAAAACACTCTCTGGATCTCTGCAAACAACTAGTTGTGTTTCCATTACCCTCTATTTTCCATCATCATGAAGCTCATATTCCAGTTTCCAAAATTTCTCTGAGAAAATCCACAAAGCAATTACTACCTTTTCAATACCATCCCAACCATTCTCCAAACAATGGGTATAGCGAATAGAACAACACCCGAAGGGGCATCCCATCAAGTACAGTGCATTCGCCTTGCATTTACACACCTTGCAACCCCATCTAATAACCCACACAAATAGGTCACCCATTCCGATGCATCGAAAAAAGGTTTTCGGTTTCAAGCATAAGAAACTCTTCACACTTCAACATATTTAAATGCATTGTTGCTTCCAACACTCCTCCTCAATAGTTTAAATCTGACGCATAATTCCCGAGCCTTCATGTAATTGCAGATCAACTCCCCCCTGAAAGGAATCTTCCTTGAGTTTATGAACCCGAAGAAAACAAACATGGAAAGCCACTCGCAATACTGGGATAAACACCCGACGCACATGTGACTCCTGCCGATTTGGGGCAAACACCAAACACCCATGCTAGTCCACTTGCAACGCTGGTCAAAACATCTTCTTACTTGATTGAAGGTGTATCCAACTATACCCACACCGCATGCGCCCACAACCAGGATCCCCACAGAAAAGCTTACCCATAATTGATCCTCTGACTTCTCAACCTTCTACAGGATCATTTCACAGTCGGCCCTTCTCAACAGATAAAATATTGCACGCCCAACAAGTTTTAATGTTGAAATCTCATCAGTAATGTACTAGAAAATGCAATTTTGTGTATTCCATGGATTTGATCACCAATTTCTCATAGTCATATCAGTTTATTCACTCCATAAGAAATCCCATAGGCTTAGCGTTGGCCTATCTTATGAATATTAACTATTAGCTCGTTATTATGAGCATATTACTTAACAAAACCAATACAATGTTAATTTTTGCTTTTTGTCAGACACTTCATATGAAAACTATAAAATTTCATCTTAACACCCAAATTTTCTGCCCAATACAACTCCAATATTGAAACGAAAAGCTCTGATACCACTCTGCCCAAATTGTTCTGTTCACATTCTGTTGCATCCACGTATGACTTCTTTACCTATCCAACACTACCCACAAGATTAATTTTCCTTGGATTTCATCTATAAAGATGGATTTAACCTCTAAGAATTCATAAGCAAATAAAAGATGGCACTGGAAATAACAATGCAAATTCTGAATTATTTCATTACCCATTAAACTCAAGGCATTAACAAAATAGGAATCATCCCACAAGAAAATAGCCATGAATGCTTATCTACAATTATAGCCATGTGCACCAATTCAAAATTAAGGCAGAGCTTGTAAACTGCACACGAAGTTAAGTTTCATTACAGCTTACCATCAAGAGGCCGATGGCCAGACAGATAGAGATATAGAGTGAACCGAATATTGGGGGGTATTTTATGGATATATGTAATGAATCAGCCCAGGAGTTGGGAATACTACCTCCCACCGGTAGAGTTTGCCTATAACAACCCATTAAACTCAAGGCATTAACAAAATAGGAATCATCCCACAAGAAAATAGCCATGAATGCTTATCTACAATTATAGCCATGTGCACCAAAGTAGTTGTTGAGGATTGAGTTTCCACTTGGTCGTAAAAATTAGCTATGGATTCCACTAGTAATGTGAATAAATGTCATACGAGACTCTAAGCCCACTCAGTCCAACCCATTACACTCTGCTTGCTACAATTTTCTGTAAATCCACATCCAGTGATTAAGCCGGCAATGGAACTCTCTTCCACTCTCCCACACAACACAAAGAAATCCTACTCTTTCTATGCTCAGCAATCCTTTAAGAGTATTCCTCCCTTCTGTAAATCCACATCAAGTGATTAAGCCGGCAATGGAACTCTCTTCCACTCTCCCACACAACACAAAGAAATCCTACTCTTTCTCTGCTCAGCAATCCTTTAAGAGTATTCCTCCCTTCTAGTGATCTTCAGTGTGTAGAGAAAGAGTCCAACATGTTGTCTCCCTTCTGGTAACAAACCGAAACAAAAGGAACTTCGCCTCAAGGTAGTCGGCGAATATCAATAACATGGTTGCGGGTTTGAAGGTTTTACATCAATCATTGCGGTTCTAGGAATAGCGTCTCTTTCTAACCATCCCATTTTCTTCCACACTTACAATAGCAAGCTTCCCCAACTTCTATAGGCCCTTAATAACCACAAGAACATGGAAAAGTCTTCCGCCTTTTTGCAGGAAATAAAAACACATACAATGAAAGGGTACTATTACAACAAGCTGAAGAGCATAACTTTGCAGAAGGGAAACCATGGCAGCTATGTTAGCGATACACACCGAGAGCGAGTTAATACAGCTCCCTTTGCGTATGATCCTATCTCGGGTAAGTATTGAAAAGGGGTACACATCTCTTGGAAATCAAAATGTAATGGGTGTAGAAGAAGTACGTCATTTCCATCTGTAACAACCATGAAACCAAGGGAGAAACATCCCCATCACATGGAACCTTGTCTCCTCCCATGCCTACAAGTAGAGTTCTATAATTGAATGATGGTAGATTCTCAATGGAAGACTTTTTCTTGCATGAGACCCATCTCTCTTCCTAAGGATATGACAGACGACACAAGTAAAAAAGTAATGAGACGACTTGTATGAAAGCATGGGCAAGAAAAGACACTACACAAGTAAAAAAGTAATGAGACGACTTGTATGAAAGCATGGGCAAGAAAAGACACTAACAAGATAAAATCATCCAAAATCTCCGTTTTTTTCTTTCTTTCTTGTGGTAACATAATCCCCTGTTTCTCCATCGAGCAACCAATTTGGTCGATATTATATCATCATGTATTTTCATTTTCATACACGTTACATATACATGAGCATCTCATAAAAAATATACCCACAACATAGTATACCTAACCCACCACTTAAACTCAAGTATTGACTAGTTGGGCCTTTGACATGAGCTTCACACTAGGAATGCTTACATTGCAACATGGGGTCATTAAAACTCATCATGTACAACTTGACTTCCATGTCATCCCTCCTATAATATTGGCATGACCGATTTCGCATACGTTTGATTTCCATCACTATCTCTGATGTTACCTACTCATCTAATGTTTCTTGAGAATTCACAACTTACAAGGCCCCTTCATCAATCTTGTTACAAACATCTTCCTTACGAAGTTAATTATAGCAGCCAATTGTATCATCAACATCTCGAACTATTCCAAACCATTCAACAATTAACATCCACACAATAAATCATGCCACATTCATTGCACAGATAACAACATACCACTCTTAATCAATATACAACCTCACATATATTCCAAGCACATTGTGATGCACTCTACCACATATTATCTCTCAATATGTTCAGTGGTGCAAGTATAATCCAATTGTTTTACTCTCTTGCATTTATCAGCATTCCCATGCCTTGACTATATATATATATAACTGATTTCTCAATCTAGATAAATATAAACAATGCAACAAGAGAAGAGTTAAAAGACGTATGCCTTCCAATTCCTTTGCATAGCAAGGAATTCCACGTCATGGACGCTATACTCCATGGCTTTTCCGTCAACCATATAATAGATCATTACATCTGATATTCTCACCCAAGCAATAATTCACTACAAGTATAAACATTTATAGTCGCTACTTTTAAAAATATATAGCTCCACTCTACAAATAAAATAACTCTCAGGATGAGAAAATGTCCCTCTTTAGCATGTTTGCACTATTGGCCACATGCATCATTCATCATTGCAACCCATTCTGGGCATCTTTGCAGCGTCGTCTGATTCATTGAGTTGCAGACTCATTTCATCCATTTTTTAGATTTGATGCTCCATTTTCCTTGAGCGCTTCCAACCAAGCCCAACTTGGCATTTCCCTTTCTATTATAAAAGCATTCCTTGCAAAAACCCAACATATATTCCCAAGCACATTGTGATGCACTCTACCACATATTATCTCTCAATATGTTCAGTGGTGCAAATATAATCCAATTGTTTTACTCTCTTGCATTTATCAGCATTCCCATGCCTTGACTATATATATATAACTGATTTCTCAATCTAGATAAATATAAACAATGCAACAAGAGAAGAGTTAAAAGACGTATGCCTTCCAATTCCTTTGCATAGCAAGGAATTCCACGTCATGGACGCTATACTCCATGGCTTTTCCGTCAACCATATAATAGATCATTACATCTGATATTCTCACCCAAGTAATAATTCACTACAAGTATAAACATTTATAGTCGCTACTTTTAAAAATATATAGCTCCACTCTACAAATAAAATAACTCTCAGGATGAGAAAATGTCCCTCTTTAGCATGTTTGCACTATTGGCCACATGCATCATTCATCATTGCAACCCACTCTGGGCATCTTTGCAGCGTCGTCTAATGCATTGAGTTGCAGACTCATTTCATCCATTTTTTAGATTTGATGCTCCATTTTCCTTGAGCGCTTCCAACCAAGCCCAACTTGGCATTTCCCTTTCTATTATAAAAGCATTCCTTGCAAAACCCAAGTTTTCATGCTTTCTTATTTCCCATCGATTTACAACTCTTATGCTATTCTGACTACATCCTGAATCATTCATCCCTACTTTTATCTCGAGCTGCCCTTAAGCCTTATCCAGCAGTGAAAATTGTCCCTCATTCCATGGAGAATTCTAAGCCAAGCTCCACCCTATCTCAAGCGACAATTCTGCACATGGAGAGAGTCATTCCCCTTGTTACCTCTACTTGTCTTTAGCTTTAAGCAATTCTAAAATTTGCTTTTCCTTTCCATAGAAAATTCTTCAACGTTAGCAACTTCAGAATGAGTGGAAGTGCATAATTTTCTTCACATTTTCTTGCGTAAATTGCTGATCAATATCCTACAATCCTTCTAGGCATACATAAATCTTATCCAATAAAACAGTTTATTCGTCACATGCATGGACTACTCGGCCTCTCCATCTTTGTATGTTTCCTCAACCTTCTAGGCCTTTCAATAGGCATTTCGTTATTCAAACATTATGCCTTTCATGCTCTAACAACTTCATTGCATTTTTTTCTTTCCTTCTCTCAGAGGATAAAGGGATTAAATAAAACCGTGATGGCATCCTCTCTAGATCAATATATCTCATGTCAAGTTGCTAGTCTTTTGTTGTTGTTGTTGTATACAATGACAAACTACAACAATCAATAGCACCGCAACTCTTCTCTGCCCTTTGTTCCCTTTAAATTAGATTGCACAAATTAATCCTTGGGAATGTACAGTGTAGGAAATCTTGTTAGCAACACCATCAAATCCGCAAGGTACCTTAGCCATCTTCATTCAAAGTATCCAATCATCTTGCTAAACATCGTTGCTATATTACTTCCAACCTGAGCATCCCTACTCATCAAGAGTGTTGTCATGTTTCCAAGTAATCCTTAGCCATCATTGATCCAACCACTCACTTTGCTAGTCAACAACACCTTGACTATCCTACTTTTTCCCATCCAATTGTGCCTCCACACCATTATGCAAGCACCATCCCTAGACATTTTCTCTTTTGGTATGCTCCTATATCACCTTAAAACTTATTTCCCCAAATTCAAGAGACTTTGAGGTGCAAACCCGTTGCACTTCCTCTTCTCTCTCTCTCAATCCCTATCACATAATTACAGAGATCGTTTTTACAATGATACAATACAATAAAAAATCGTATTACAATGTTTTCCTTTTATAGGGGATTTACTATGAGAAAATACCATGAGTCACCGAATACCATGGGCCCGTAAACTATTGGCCAAGCAACATCCAAAAAATATCTTACAAGCGCTTCGCACCCGAACCCCCCTGCTGGGACAACTGTACAGTAAAACTAGAGTACAAACACAATTGAACAATAACATCTCTGAATTAGGAGGATCATGCTCTGCAACCAACATTGAAAACATAATTATTTTGCCATGTTCTCCGCTAAAATACCTTTCCAAAGACTATACTAATGCTCAATTTTGAGCGAGTCAAAAATTAAATTTATAGTTCTTATAATTCACCATTCTTGCCCAACACCTATATTTTTTTTATTGGTGCAGTCAAAGTCGGAGACCAACTTCTTCTACATGTAGAAGAAAATACAACAACAACTATAAAAACTTTTATATCAGGGATTAATAGTAATCAATGCCTAATGGGACCTAACGGTTAATAACATGTCTCCTCCTAGGAGGTCTTTAGTTCAAATACAAAGAGGGGTAGGGTATATGCATCTCTGTAGACTTCAACAACCAATTCAATGCACATAGGGTGTTCCATGTCCTACAAACAATAGGTTCTCATACACCAATTTGATTTCTAGCTTGGCCATGGCTTTAAATTGGATTATTATTATTATTATTAATTTTGATAAGGAACACTCTACAACATTCATCTTTGAGAGATGCAATAAACCAATCATTTTCTGTCTCAGTTTGGAATTGTCAATTTTCCACTTTTAGCTCTTTATTCAAAGTGAAAGTTTCTCGAACATAGATATACTTCAAATGATACAAACCTGAACCCAAACGAAAAAAAACACTAGGACAAAGTTTCCCAAATTATTGAATATATAAAATGTTGACTTGGAAATATTTTCCACAATTATTGCCTTATGTCATTTTCATTCTATTTAGAGTTTCCAAAATTGCCAGTGTCTTGCAACAAGGGATTTTGCCATATTTTTCCAATTTTACTCTAAAACCTTTCGAATCTATCCAAACTCTCATATGGGTTTTCAAATATTTGTTGTTCATATTTTGCACAAATCTGTATTTGTAGGATAGCGCAGTACAGGGTTGGGCTTAGGTGACCCTGAGAGCGATGCTTCCTCGGGGTTAGATAGAATATGTATTTGTTTTTCTTGCCTAGTAACTCCTGTAAGGTGGTGTCTTGCTTGGACTCTGAATGTACAGAAGTTTGTCTCCTTGGTGGCTTCACTCACTCCCAAGTATGGATGGTTGGTAGGTTTCTATGCAATAGGTCCCGTTCCCTCTTTACCAATTCAAAGTATGGGCTAGTGATGGGAACGGGAAAGTCTTATGGGTACCCCAAAGTATAGGCAGGCTATTTTGGAATTGTCCCCCGGCAGAAGGCAAAGCTTCCTTATATTAAAGCTTTTATTGTCCCCCGTTGGTAGGCACTTGAGCTCCTTCTATTTATGTAAATTACTTTGGATAGGAAAGGCTAACACCTGAACGGGACGATATCGTGCTTGGCGAGAATGGTTCTCTTTTCCGGTGAGTGTAAGCGTATTTCGGGCTATTTCTAAGAAGAAGGATCCAGATAATAATGGATTTGCCGGTAATCCATAGAATCGTTGATTTGGAAATAATACGTAGAATCGTTTAAAGTGGCGAGATTTGATAGAAACATATTATCCACATTTCTCCATCAATAACATTGTTGACAATAAGTGTGCTCATATCCTTTAAAAACTACTATTTTCCATTTTTTGGATCTTGGGGTCAAATCTATAGTTTTACCTCCTATCCCTCAATCCTCATGATCTATGTTGTGGTGTCCTGCATTTGGCATCCATTTGTCAATATGAGAAAGCCAAAACTGTAGTTCTTTAACACACCTTGTGCCTTCCACAATTGTAAATTGCCCTTACACTAGGCGCTACCTTAGTCATTGTAGAGACCGAACGCCAATTTCCAAAAACACTCTCTGGAGCTCTGCAAACAAATGGTTGTGTTTCCAATACCCACTATTTTCCACCATCATGAAGCTCATATTTCAGTTTCCAAGATTTCTTTAAGAGACTCTATAAATCACTCACTACCTTTTCGATACCAACCCTATCTATGCACATCACTTTCCTCACTCAATATAAATGGTAATTTGAATACACATATTAAATCCTTCACTCAATATCAACTATCATTTCATTTTATATTTATTTTAATAAAACTGTATTATTTTAATGTACGAATAGAATTTATAGATATCTTAATCTTCAAATAAAATAGTTTCATCTTATAACTTTATTTTTATTTTTATTTATAATTAAAAAAAAACATTAATCATTTTCATTATAATTTATATGTAAAATATATTAATAAAAATGACTTAAAATTAAATTATTGAAAAGAGTCCCCCAAAAAAAATCTAAAAGAAAGCCTTCCTTTATAGATTTTACTACTAGCATTTCTACCAGGAGATGCAAAGGAACGTCGAGAGGGTAAAAATATTGAGTATTTTCCGCAATAAACTCTCCACAACAGAGCTTTCCGCATTCAGGTTTTCGAACTGGCATTTCCACAGTTTGTGGGAACTAACTTCTTCCATAATTGCGGGTTGCGGATTGCGGATGTGTACTTCGACTTTTGTCGAAAATCCGTTCCCCAATTATATTTCCACGATGACCTTTATGCAAGTTTAAAGGCAAATATGATAAACATATCCGATGATTAGAAGAAAACCCGCAACAGATCTACAGTTGCAGAGTGATCCGCAAAGTTGTAGCATGATCCGCATGTGATCAATGATCAGGAGTGAACCCGCAAGAAATTGACGGTCCAGACAAATTACGGAAGAAAATTGTAGAGGTAAAAAAATGGGAAAGTGTGGTTTCTGCATTCCGCAATATGCAATCCAAAGATCAACGGTTAAAAAAGAGTCTGCACGAGATCGATGACGCAAAAGAAAAGTTGTGGAAGCTGATTTCGAAAAAGTTGGCCACATATGCAATCTGCATTCCACAATCTGCAAGATCGACGGTTGAGAAAGGGTCCACAAGAGATCAACGGTGCGGAAGAAAAGTTGCGGAAATAGATTTGTGGATGCCCATTTTAAATAAATTTGGAAAATTCGTAGTCCACAATCCGCAATCTGCAATCCCATGATCAACGGTCAGGAAAGGATTCCACTAAGTGATCGACGGTTCACAAGAGTTATGGAAGGAGAATTGCGGAAGCCGAATCTGATCTAAGATCGATGGTTAGAAGAAAGCTCACGGTAGATCTATGGTTGCAGAGTGATCTGCAAATTTGTAGCGAGATTTGCATTTGATCAACGATCAGGAGTGAACTCGCAAGAACTCCACGGTGCAGACAAATTGCAGAAACGAAGTTGTGGAGGTCCAAAAATGGGAAAGTGTGGTTCCGCATTCCACAATCCGCAATCTGAAGATCAACAGTTAGGAAAGACTCTACAAGAGATTGACGACGCAGAAGAGAAGTTGCGGAAGTTGATTTCGAAAAAGTTGGGCACATCCGAAATTCACATTCCACAATCCGTAATTCGAAAATCGACGGCCAGGAAAGCATCCGCAATAAATCGATGGCTCAGAGAATTGCAGAAAATGATTTGTGGAAGCCAATCTGAAGATCTACGATCAGGAAAGAGTCCACAAGAGATCGATGGCATGGAAGAAAAGTTACAAAAAGAGATTTGCGGAAGCTGATTTTGAAAAAGTTGGCCACGTCCGCAATCTGCAATCCACAATCCGCAAGATCAACGGTCAAGAAAGACTTCACTAGAGATCAACGACGAGCCTAGAAAAGTTGCGGAAATAATTTTGTGGAATCCCATTTTGAATAAATTTGGATAACCCCGGTTCGAAAGTTGCAATTCGCAATCCGAAGATTGATGGTCAGTAAAGGATTCCGCAAAGCAATCGAGGATTCGCAGTAGTTATGGAAAGAGAATTGCGGAAGCCGAATCTGATCTAAGATCGAGGGTTAGAAGAAAACCCACACCAGATCTATGATTGCAGAGCGATCTACAAAGTTGTAGCGAGATGTGCATCTGATCGACGATCAGGAGTGAACCCGCAAGAAATCAATGGTCCAAACAAATTGTGGAAACAAGGTCGCAGAGGTACAAAAATGGGAAAGTGTGGTTCCACATTCCCTAATCCGCAATCTGAAGATCAATGGTCAAGAAAGACTTTGCAAGAGATCGTCGATGCGGAAGAAAAGTTGTGGAAAGAGATTTATGGAAGTTGATTTCGAAAAATTTGGGCACATCTGCAATCCACATTCCGCGATTTGCAACCCGCAATTTGAAGATCGACGGTCAGGAAAGCATCCGCAAGAAATCGATGGCTCAAAGAGTTGCGGAAAATGATTTTCTTAAAGAGATTTACGGAATCCCATTTTGAAAATATTAGAAGGCACATCCGCAATCCGCAAGATCAACAGTCAGGAAAGACTCCGCAAGAGATCGACGGTGCGGAAGAAAAATTGTGGAAGTAGTTTGAACAAATTTGAAAAATTCGCAATTCGCAATCCGGATCTGATCTAAGCTCGACGATCAGGAGAGAGTTTACATGAAATCAACGACGTGGAAGAAATCTTGCGAAAAGTAAATTGTGGAAGAATTTTCAAAGAAATTTGGAACACCTGCAATCCGCATCAGATCTAAGATCGATGATCAGGAGAAATTCCGCATGAAATCAACAAGGCGGAAGAAATATTGCGAAAAGCAAATTACGAAAACATTTTTCAAAGAATTTTGGAAAACCCGGAGTCTGCAATCCGCATCTGATCTCATATCAACAGTTAGGGAATAGTCTGAAAGAAATCAACGATGCGGAAAGTACCTTGCGAAAAAGTAGTTGCGAAAGGACCTTTTGAAAAAATTCAAAACACGGATCCAAAGTCTGCAATCTGCATGAGATCTCAGATTAACGTCCAGGGAAGAGTCTACAAGAAATCAACTGTGACGGAAGTACATATTCCAGAGAACCGTCGATATCTTGTCGAATGTTTCCTAACTATTGATTTGTGTTCAAGTCCGGAACTTCATTTTACTTTGTGGACCCGTTATTTCTCGTGCAGGTTCACTTCGTGGTCTCTTTCCCTATCGTCGATCCATATTTTCTCCTTTAATCCGGACCGTCCAGTCTTTCTTGAATGAATTGAATGTACTCTCTGTAATATTGCATTGATTGGTCAGAGAATCGATCAATTGATCTCTACCCAACTTCAACTCTGCGAAACTTATACAAAGGAGCATCGATCCTCTATGTGATCGGTGACATAGATTTTACTCATTCGTTTCATGCATAGAGGTTTATCAAACACTCTCTACACCCTTCAACCATTCAAAAGACATAATTCCATGATACACATACATAGTTTATTTATTTGTTTTTACAGGAATTAATTGCTTAACACGTCGTTTAGAACATTGGCTATATGTTTTTCCTATTAAAATAAGGTTATAATTTTTAATTAAAAAGTATATAGTCCATTAAAAAAAAATATTTTTTATTTTCTAATTATATAAATCAAAAGAACATTTAAACATTGGAAGCAATAGTCATAGACTTTAAATGAAAAAGGTAACTAGCCTAGATCCAAATCCTAGGACACATCTTTTTATTTAAGGTCCACATACAATATTTTATTATTAATATTTAATATTCTTTATGGCCCACATATAATATTTATTATTATTTTTTATTTTTTTATGAACTAACATTACAACATTACCCCATACATGGTTTTAAAATCATATGCAAGGCCCTCCTACAACCATGGGTTGTTTAGGAGGCCTTGCACATGGTCTTAAAACCATTTGCAAGGCCCTCCTAAACCATGTACAATAAAACCATGGGTTGTTTAGAAGGCCTTGCACATGGTTTTAAAACCATGTGCAAGGCCCTCCTAAACCATGTACAATAAACGATGGGTTGTTTAGAAGACCTTGCACATGGTTTTAAAACCATAAACCATGTGCAAGGCCAACATTTTTTATTATTTTGTTAAGTAAAAACATTACAACATCTCCCCATATTGTGTTTTTTTCCTCACCCATATTTTTTATGGATAATTAAATTTTTATTTTTTTTATTGTTTTGTTAGGTAGGAAGATTACAACATCTCTCCCATATTAGGTTTTTTTTCTGGCCGACATTTATTTTGGCCTATAATTAAAAAAATTATTTTTTATTAATAAAAATAACGTTACGTAACGTTACAAGATCTTCCCCATACTGGGCTGTAGAGGATCTCCCCCATACTGTGCTGTAGAGCACCTCTGGGCGCAATAAGCCCTTATCAAATACTACATGAATTGTAAATAGTTTTTGTTTAAACAAACAAAAACACTTTATATATATATATATATTTTTATTTATTTATTATTAATACTTAAACCTAATTAAAATTTCAAATAAGTTAATAGAATCACAAAGATGTGCAATATCAAAAGAATAAAGATGTAAGACATTTTATGATCATAAAGAAAAGTGTAAACTCAAAAAGAGGCCAGGGCTCTCAAACTTCTTAGCCAACCTAGCTAGTTAATGAAGATATCAATTTTTAGTGAGGTGTTCTGTAGATATGGTTTGTTCATGCCAATGTGTTTTTCGTTATCATCTATTGTTTTTAGGTTTATAGTTGTTTCATATTTGCTCTCAAGGTTTCAGCAACTTTTTATACATTTGTCCCAGATATTACAGTATATAATTATGTATATTTCAACAAATATAATATTAACTATTACATTTCATATTACATTATATTTACCAAATATTTAAATAAAAATTTGTTAAATAATCAAATAAAAAACCAAAATTGTATTATTCTCACAAAATCTAGGTTTTTGCTTCTAGAATGGGTAGAGCTCTTATAGTGAAAATTAAACATGATGGAGAGTTGAGACGCATGTGAGATAAGACAAATATTAGGGGTGAAGATTAATATCATAGTCTTAGCAGATGTTGGACTTGATTATGTTTTGGTCTATAATATAGGCATTTATATATTGTATCGGTTTTAGTATGCTTTGTTTTGCAATTTTAATTCTGCTAAAGAAATATTTCTAGTTATATTTGCAATTTCTATAAATATTCTTGGATAATTCTTAGCATATCTCTAATTTTATTTGCAATATTTATGGATACTCTTGGATATAACTTAACATATTATAGTTGTATTTCTAAGTTATGTGGATACGCTTGGATATACCTTAGCATACCTCTCAATTTATATGAATACTCCTAGATATACCTTAGAAATTGAACATTGTTTTTACACTTTTAAATGCAGATATTTCAAATGTCAAGTTAATGTCAAAATTAGAAAATTCATCATGATTCGGCGTAGAAAAGACAATGGAATCCATGGTGGAAAAATTGACTTTGAATGTTGACATACACTATAATATCATCTTGAGTTTTGCCCAACTATATTAATTGGTTTGTTTTGGAGGAAGGTAAAAAAAATATGTAAGTGGCCAATGAAAAAGTAACCAATCAAATTGAGAACCCAGGTAGCTTATATTCTTTTACCAAATTTTTTCATATTTTTTTATATAATTTTGCAAGAAAACTATGTAAAAATCTATAATTAGAAGACACAATTTTATAATATTTATAGTATTTAACTTTCTAAATAATATAAAAGCCTTGGAATTATGTATATATTTTTCAATTTAATGTTTGTTTAACCAGTTGGTTGTGCCTATCAACATTTACCAACAACTTTACTTTTACTTATGAGTGTGCTAGTTCACAAAAACATTTTCATAAAACCCATGAATCTAGGATTTCCTTTGAATCTTGTCCAAAAACCCCTCGTCATATATCTTTTGAACTCTACATTCAGCTTGAATGTGATGGTGAGAGGACACAAAATCGTTAATGAAATTTGTAACTATTAAGAACGCGTTCGAGATGAGTTTCTCTACTGTAAGAGAGATGTGTTTGTTTTGAACAAGTCCAATGCCTACGCAGATTGCACACAATGCATACGTATACGACCACATTTTATCTTACTTTTTGCAGGACGAGTACAATGTGGCTCATCTCCCTGATACAATTGAACCACAATTACCAATATATGTCATCATGGTCTCAGAACCCAAGCATCGATTCAGACAACTTTTATTGCATTGCACCCCATAAATCCTTCATTTGGCAGATCATTGAAGGCCTAAAAGGGCATTTAAAACTCAAATTTTCTTGTCGGTGGATATTATAAATTTAAAGGTATGGAAAACAATGCATATAACATGTCCACAGTTCATATATCTATCATGGCACGTGTCTTTCTCATCAACAAATTGACCACCACCTGTGGCTATTTAAAATTGTCATTTCCCTTACCTTCAAGTTGGCTCCCGATATGTCTGACAATTGTTGTGAATACGAACTGGTTTAGCAAAGGCTTGAATTCCACGACCCTCTTGCTGGATTTGTTCTTAGGAAGTGGCAAGGAGAAACCAGATCTCACCTTCCGTGCAAACTACTAAATAACGAAGAAGAAGCAGTTGTTGGGTCATCATACTGTCGGGGTTTCAAGGACAGCGAGTGTGGTGGCAACAAGAGATGCGCTCCGGATCACAATGAGTTCAGGTCTGAATTCAACCCCTCCACATCCTATGCCTCAACCTCTTAGGTTTAAGGACAAAAGAACAACCATACAACGAATGACGAATAGACCAAGAAAATGAACAACGAGAAACTGAAAGGATCTATGGTCCATAAATTTATTTCTATGTCATTTCCATAAATTTATTTGTGTGTAACGTGTTGTGAAATTTGTCAGATCTATGTTCCTCAGAAAAATATACAAAGAAACGATGCTATATATATGCTTGTTTGATATCTCCACAGAATAAAAGGACGCATGTGTTTCGAGATTTATGGTTCTTTCAACCATAATTTTCTTTTGCTAGTCGTTCAACCCCTTCTCTATGAGATTACAAGTTTATGGTTCTTCAATTTCCTGGCGATTAAGATGTCATCTCTTGTCGCTTTTTTAATTTTAAAAAATTTCAACTGAGGTTGGGAAGTCATAGGTTTTGCACGGTTGTGCACAAATGTGCATACGTAAATACCTTATTGCATCCCCTCTATTGCTTCCAGCCTAGTTTTCCATTGCTCCGTTAATTAAAACATAATTTGTTATGAGTTAGGTTATTATTTTTTTGTTGGAATCCATGCCAAACAAATTTCCTCTCCATCTGTCATTTTGTGCAAAACACGCAAAAAAATTAAAATATTGTATTTACTAAGCACTAGATAGCAGGAAATTTGATATTCGACGTTTATGCTTGCTTGTTCGTATGTATGCAGTACGCCAAGATCCCATAAGGAAAAAACAAACTTACACTTAAGGTTCCTGACATTATCAGATTACAGAATGTTGCGTCGAAAAATATAGAGGCCATCTGTCGAACAAAACCAAACCCTAAGGAAGATTCAAAGACAAAAACAGAAAATCTCAGGAATCCTGTATCCCAAGACCGCATGAACCGTCAAAATCCATATATGCATCCAGTATCCACTCATCTATTTCCCATTCTTTTACAGTCTTTGCAGCCTCGTCTATTATCCTTCATTCTCCACGAACATAGTAACTAATTACATCTATGTATTTTCAACAAATTTATAGGTTGTCTGTTAAAGAAATTCGCCATGAGTTTGCCTCCGAAGCAATCTCGTCCAAGGGAAATTTCAGCAGGTAGATATGAGTTTGGATGGGGAGCCTCACCAGATGCAGCCATAAGTAAAGGACCCACCAAGCACAACTACACCACCACCACCATCAATCCTTCCCTGATAGCCATTGTTGTAGTTGTCATTCAGAACTGTGCCTAGTTTCTCCACAAGGTAGGGAGATTTCCTTCCCTGCTTCCAATTTTTATTAGTTTACTTAGATTTCCTTCCCCTCTTCCGTTCCAAATTTTATTAGTTGATTGAATCTCAGCGAATGAATATTCAAGTTTTGTAAACATTAAGCTCAAACAAACACCAATTTCAAAACCAAAACTCCAATTTCTACGTATTTGACAACACAAGATTATAAAATATGATAAGGGTGACAGACGGTTGTACCATTTTCAAAATCAAAACTCCAATATCTATGCATTTGACAGTACAATATTACAAAATCTGAGTAGCTGTAGGCTGAGCACATGTTGTTAATAGGGTGGAAATGGGTCATCTTTAACAAACATGTACGTTCCGTCCATCCAACGGACCAACAGCGAAGTCAACCTTGACTTTGCTGTTAGTCTGTTTCAACGGACCAACAGCGAAGTCAATACCACCTGCTTGAGCTTTAAAAACATGTACGTTCGGTCCATCCAACGGACCAACAGCGAAGTCAACCTTGACTTCGCTGTTAGTCTGTTGAATGGACCAAACGTACATGTTTTTAAAGCTCAAGCAGGTGGTATTGACTTCGCTGTTGGTCCGTTGAATGGACCAAACGTACATGTTTTTTAAGCTCAAGCGTGGAAATGGATGGCTGACAACATCAAATGTGCCCAGGTGAGTTTTCAATATATGATGCGATATTGTGGCAAATTATTTCAGAGCAGTAAATGATCAGATTCATGAAGTGGGTTGTCATTCAATTCTACAGACAACGACTATAACTTCCTGGAAAACATCTCGTTCATGGACGAAAACTATTCAGATTCATGAAGGGGCTTGTCATTCAATTCTATAGACAACGATTGTAACTTCTTGGACAACATGTCGTTCATGGCCGAAAACTATCATTAATGAACCGAACACGTGTGGAGTGAACAAACACGTGGCAAAAGATGGTTGGGCAGAGCGACGAGACATGTTTCAGAATTCTATTTGCTAGGAGGACGAGGAATCTTCTGAGACCGCGTTTCCATTGTGAACGCCTATGGCGTAATTAAAAAAAAAAAAAAAAAACCCTACAAAAATAAATTTACTTCATTTCATAGATTATTTTTGTTTTGCTATCCTTCTTATTTTAAATATGGGAAAATAATTGACATGTGACCACATTTGTACATTCAAAGAAATATTGTATTTATTAACCAACATAAATCAATCTTAACTATGTATCTATCATGCACATATCCATCTTAATTATGTACCTGTCATGCACTAATATGGATCAAACTCCTAGATGTGCAAACATTTTTTATAGCTCAAACATAAAAAAATTGATTTGATCCCTATCCATGCATAATAAATTCAGAGTTCAAAGTTTGCACCTCAAACTATCCAGTGTAGAAAGCTTGCACCTTCCACGATTTGGTAAGATAGATTTACGCTAGTGATAAAACTTTATTAAATGAAATCATAAAAGATAAATGACTTCAACATTATTGAAAAAACATGTAAATTGCAAAGAGGTAATGATAGATAAATATCCTTATGAATTCATTTATTATATATAGTCAAACTTGAACCGTTAAAAACAATTAAAAAATCCACAAAAATAAATATATCTTTCTTTCATACATTATTTTGCTATCCTTCTTACTTTAAACATGGGAAAATAATTGTCATGTGACTAGACTTGTACATTCAATGAAATATTGTATTTATCAACGAACATAAATCTGTTAACTAAATCCTTCGGGATGACTTGTTTAGTTTAGTTACCTATTTAGTTTAGTTATCTTAATAAAACCGGTTCTAGCAACAGTCCCGGTGGGCAACTGTTTTGCCTTATCTGTATATATGTATCATGTTTATGTGCTTAACTAGATATCGTGGAATAATATATCATGGAGTTTTATTATGTTCTTCAGTGGTATCAGAGTCATGTTGAAGAAATCGCTTTGTGCAGGAAACTCCATGCCCTGAGTCGAATGAAGAGATCGTTGTATTTACTCACGGAGGACTGCCGCCAGGAGAGCAGAGAGCAGTGGTGTGTTGAAGAGTTTTCTCGTGGAGGAGTGTAGAGGCTATGCGAGAGAGTCAGAAGTCTAACATGATCCTGTAAATTCTGGTAAGACTATGAAGCTACAGTTTTTTTAATAGAAGCGAAAAACGTCTAAAATGCATTCTCTAATATCAATTGTGGGAGTAGTGCTTTCCGGAAAAGCAAACTACCAAGAATGGTTTCGGAAAATAAAGAACACTCTTATTTTTAATAATTAATGGGAGGAAGTTTGTGAAGGCAAGGATGATAATGACCCAAAACATCCTACAGATGACAAACAACTTGCGATCAGAAGAGTAAAGATAAAAAGGCGTATGCTTTAATTTCTGCTTTTGTAACTGAAGAGGTATGTCGACATATTCTTTCCATCACCACAACATTTACAACGCTAAAGAAATTAAAAGATCTTTATGATTCCCATTCAGAACTGGAAATTATACAATTGTTGATGAAGTTATTTAATCTTGAACTGAAAGAGAATGATCCCATGAATTTAGCTTCCGAACATTAGAGGAATTTTGGGGTCTAAAATGGGCCTTATAAGAAAGCGAGGAAACAATAAATCCTTGTGAGTTGGAATTCAAGAACCAATAGAATTTCAATAAAATGAGTCAACCATAATGGTTGACTTGACATATTTGTCATAAAAAAACTACTTTGTTTGTTTGTATTTTCAACATATCTCCTTGTGTTTCTAATCAAATTTCAAGCATGAGAGCTCGTTGGATGCAAAATTTAATTCCACATCCAACGAGTACCCACACTGCATACTTTTGACGGACCTTGCTACCCCCAAAAAATAAATACCTTAAAAACGTGATGATGATGTCATCATCATGTTTTTTTCAAGTATTTCTTGTTTTTGGGGTAGTAGGGTCTATCATCATCACGTTTTTTTAGGTGTTTCTTGTTTTTTGGGTAGCAGGGTCCATCAAAAGTATGCAGTGTGGGTACTGGTTGGATCTGGAATTTAATTACGCATCCAACGAGTCATTTTGCTCGAAATTTGAGTAAAAACAAAGAGAGATATGTTGAAAATACGAACAAAAATAATAGTTTTTTCTTTCTTCCTTCAAAATTAATAAATATTATTTTATTATTTTCCTTAGGAATCCCATTTTAGGCCTCAAATTTCCTCTAATGATTAAATCCATTTTTCATGATATTGAATCAACTAGTGTCAAAGTTGATCTGCAACCCATTGCATTCATTAAAGTCCTATATCCTACCTATTCGCACTACTTAGAATTGCTTGAAGCTAGTGGACAGATGAAAGCCATGACTTTTGATGTTCTTGTAAACAAAATTGATGAAAGAGAGAAATACTTTGGGAAGAAGAAATCTCTTTCCAATTCCACTGTTGAGACTCTGTGTCTCGCCTAGAAAGAGCAAAAGCCTAGAGGGGAGTCTACTAGACCTGACCATAGTAGTAGAGGTTGTGGTAGGAGAGCATTTAGAGGAAGGGGGGGTAATAATCATCAATATGACAGACAACAAAAATATGTTCAGAATGATAGGCAATATGTTAAATCCTATAGATGTGGTAAACTTGGTCACCCTACCATTTATTGTCGCACTTTTTGGGAACAGATTAATGAGAAGAAAGAGAAACAACCTCTAGACAAAGGAAAACCACTTGAATCTGCTCACTATATAGTTGCACATTGTAATCTTAGTATCAATGAAGTTTTTAGCATTTCTTTTGCTTCTTGGGAAGACACTTGGATTTTAGATACTGGAGCCACATGTCATATGACCTTTAGAAGAGATTGTTTTGAGACATTTAGTGATCATATTAATGGTATAATTTATTTTGCTGATAAGTCACAGTTGAAGCCCTTGGGAATTGGATCTATTTGACTTAAGTTACCCAGACTTGTTGAGTATATTTTGAATGATGTTCTTTATATTCCTCAATTAAAAAGAAATTTAATTTCTCTCATACAAGTTAGGAAGCAAGGGAATTCTATACATGTGTTTGATGGTATAATTGAAATACGAAGAACATCTGATGATGTGATTGTTATGACTGGTGTTGAAGAAGACAAACTTTTAAAACTAAAAGGGACATCATCTTTTTTATCCAACTCAGCTCTTTTGGCTCAACATAGTGATAATATGTCTTCCAGCTTATTGTGGCATGCTCATTTTGGTCATATCAATTATGATAGTATCGGAATTATGAAGCAACACGGTATAAAAGGGCTTCCTACTATTCCAAGAAAATTGTCTCCATGTAATGCTTGTATTTTAAGCAAGCATTATAAGCAGCCTTTTTATAAGTCTACTTCTGGAGCTTCCATGAGGTTAGGACTTATACATTCTGATTTATGTGGGCCCATGGTTGTTCCTTCTACCAATGGTAACAAATATTTGCTAACATTTATTGATGGCTACACCATGATGTGTTGGGTTTACTTGTTGAAAGAGAAATCACAAGTTTTGCAACTTTTAAGAATTTTTATTTATGGATTACAAATGAAACTCAACTTAATATTGACACTCTTCGTTCAGATAATGGTGGTGAATACACATCTAAATCTTTTGAAAGATACTTACAAGATAATGGTATTAAACATCAAACCATGGTTCCTTATTCACCACAACAAAATGGTGTGGAAGAACACATGAATAAAACTTTGCTTAATATGGTGAGGTCAATGATGTTTTTTCAAAATGTCAAGTTGATGTTTTGGGGAGAATGAGTACTTTGTGCAGTCTATATTTGTAATCGATGTCCTTCTACTGCCATCAATAATAAGTCTCCTTATGAAGTGTGGTATAATCGACTTCCTTCTTTTCAACATTTTAGAGTTTTTGGTTCTCCTTGTTTTGCCTTGATTCCTACACAACAACGTAACAAATTGGGTGCCATGAGTCAAAAATGTCTTTTTTTGGGGATATTCTAATACTTCCAGAGCTTACAGGTTGTATGACTAGGAGAACAAAGAATTTGTTCTTTCAAGAGATGTCATTTTTCTTGAATTTGATAAAGATGATTCTATTGTTGATAGACAACTCAGTCATTTGGATAAATTCCCTTCCATGAAATTTTATTATGAATGGGATAATGATCCTGAAGGGGGGATTCAGATTCTAGATCAGTCTATGGATTTCCCTTCAAACAATTTTTCTTATGTATCAACACCTGAGAATGAAGAAAAAATAGTTGATAATAATGATTATGTAGAAGAAAAAATAGATGACAATAATGCAGAATCAGAAATTGAAGAAGCTATTCATCCATCACCAGAGCAATTAGTTCGTAGATCAACACGAACAAAGACAATTCCAAAAAGGTTTGATGGATTTAATTTAAATTTTTCTATTGTTGTTAATGAGCCTGCTACTTTTGAAGAAGCTGTTAGTTGTAATGAATGGAAAGATGCAATACAGAAAGAATATGATGCTCTTATTAAAAATGGCACTTGGAGGTTGGTGGACCCTCCTATTGGCATCAAATTGATTGGCTCTAAGTGGGTTTATAAAACTAAATATAAGGTTTATGGCTCACTTGACAAGTACAAGGAAAGACTTGTAGCAAAGGGGTATGCTCAAAAAGAAGGTGTTGATTACACAGAAACATTTGCTCCTACTGCAAAATGGGGCACTATTAGAAATTTGTTTTCTCTTGCAGCTCAAAATGGATGGAAAATACAACATATGGATGTAAAGACTGCATTTTTAAATGGATATCTAAAAGAAGATGTCTATATGTTTCAGCCAGAAGGTTTTTCCTGTTAAAGGAAAAGAATGGAAGGTATGTAAATTGGTGAAATCTTTATATGGTTTGAAACAAGCACCCCGAGCATGGTATGAGAAATTAACTAAGCATCTTCTCAAATTGAATTATAAGCGTTTCAATTTAGATGATGCAACTTTATTTGTTAAGAAAGTTGGGCGATCAATTGTATATCTAGTTGTCTAAGTTGATGATTTGCTTATCAGAGGGAATAATAATGACTATATAGTCTTTATTAAAAATGAGTTGCAAAAGGTTTTTGACATGACGGATTTGGGATTACTTCATTATTATTTAGGAATTGAAGTAGATCAAAAACCAAAGTACATCTTTATTTCTCAAAAGAAGTATGTTGGGGTTCTATTGAGTAAATTTGAGATTCATGAGTGTAATTTTGTTTCTACTCCAATGGAGCATAATCAAAATATTATTTCACATGAAGGCGGTGCATTTGAAGATCCAACAAAGTATAGGAAACTTGTTGGAATCTTGATTTATCTTACTACTTCTCGTCTTGAAATAACTTTTGTTGTGGGAATACTTTCCAGGTTTATGCATCAACCTTGTGAAGGTCATTGGATCACAGCAAAACGAGTGCTCAAATATTTAAAAGGTACTTAGTCGTTTGACATCAAATACTCTAAAGTTTCAGATGTCCATCTTACCGGTTATTCAGATTCATATTTTGATGGAGATTAAGAGCATGGGGTGTCTACTTCATGTTAGTTGATGAGTCTTGGATCATCATCCATCACTTGGAGATCATGAAAGCAATCAGTTCCTGTTGATTCTACAACTGAAGTCGAATACATTGCAGCAGCTCAAGCCACAAAAGAAATCATTTGGATTCAGAAAATTCATGAAGAATTGCAGGAGAAACAAAAGACTTCAACGCCTCTCTTTGTTGACAATACTTCTGCAATTCAATTATCCAAGAATCCTAAATTCCATGATCGAACCAAACATATTAACACCAAATATCATTTGATTCGACATCATGTTGAGGCTAAAACCATTCATTTGACACATTGTCCTACTTCAAAGCAAATCACAAATATATTTACCAAAGCATTGGGACGTGAAAAGTTTGAAAAATCCAGAATGTTACTAGGCATGTCAGATGACCCTTTGGATTAAGGGGGGAATGTTAACTAAATCCTTCAAGATGACTTGTTTAGTTTAGTTATATTAATAAAACCGGTTCTAGCGACCGTCCCGGTGGGAATTTTTTTTCCTAATATGTATATATGTATCATGTTTATGTGCTTAATAAGATATCGTGGAATAATATCTCGTGGAGTTTTAATTATGTTCTTCAAAATCCATTTCTACATCTATCATGCACTGGTAAGAATCATATCCCTAGATGTGCAAACCTTTTTTTAGAGTGCAAAAACTCAAGGAAAAATTGATTTGATCACTATCGGTGCATGATAAATCTAGATTTAAAAGTTTGCACATCCAACAATATAGAATTAAAGGTTTGCACCTCTGAATATTTGGTCAAATGGATCTTTCTTGAAGATAAAACTATATTAAATAAAATCATTAAAGATGAATGGCATCACCATTATTAAAAAAAACATGTAAATTGGAAAGAGGTAAAGATAGATAAATTCTATGATATTTGTAGCAAGTAATTTTTCAAAAGATCCATTATCAAGTAATTTATTAGATATAATCAAACTTGAACTATTAAAATCCTAAAGCTTCCTTCTACGGTTCCTCAGGGGTCCAACGGTGTTTAGAAATGTTTCCCACAACAATCCTTCACCTAGGACGCCATGAAATGGGGGGCTTTCTATGACGTCAAAATCACCCAAGACTTGCATATGCATGCACTCACAAAGTCTTGTGCCATGTCCAATCACCTTACAACTTGCCACACACCTCTTGCCTCCGATAGGGGTTCTTGGGATTTCTGCATGCTGTTGAATCACACACGATTCCCAATCATTTCACCTCTGAGAGGAAGCGTAACCACCCACATGACTGCTAGCCTCTAAGCAAGACCCAGTGGAAGAAAGGCTCAAGGAAACTTATACTTTTGGAAACTAACTTATTCCCTCGAACCTAGACGATAAATTCCAAGAAAGCATAACCTTCCCCACTCACCAGTCTTAATAGTATCATCAGAATATGATCGACGAGTGGGAGCTTCCCACTCTTGTTTCTCTTTCAGAAACAACATGGATGGATGAATCTTATTGCTCTATTCATGTTTCTTTGTGCAGCGAAGGGTTTTCATTGAACTTAGAAATTTGTTGATGTCGAGAAACAAGTGGTTGCAGTCATTTGAGCAAATCGACACCGCGTGTTGAACGTGAAGTTTTCTTGTATTTGGGAAGTTCTACCTTTACCTAATGGTTGTCGAGTGCACTTGAGTTTGTAAGGTAAAACGATGCGTTACAATCTATTTTACAATGTTTGGAAAATCCATTTCCTTGTTTCCTGAACATGTTTATATCGACGAGGTTTACCGAAGCCCAGAGGTTCTTGCAGTGTCTTAGCTCCTTGGAAAAATGGCGTGCAGTTATCAAACTAGCCCCAACATGCTTAACTAGTTTTCCTTTTTGGCCATATGCTTCATTCATCATTGCAACCCATTCTTGGCATCTTTGCAGTGTTGTTTGATGCATTGAGTTGTAGATACATTATATCCATTTTTTAGATTTGATGCTCCATTTTCCTTGAGTGCTTCCAGCCAAGCCCAACATGGCATTTCCCTTTTTATTATAAAAGCATTCCTTGCAAAAAACAAGTTTTCATGCTTTCTTATTTCCCAACAATTTACAACTCCTATGCTATTCTGACTACATCCAGAATCATTCATCCCTACTTTTATCTTGAGCCTCCCTTAAGCCTTATCCAGCAATGAAAATTGCCCCTAATTCCATGGATAATTCTAATCCAAGCACCACCCTATTTCACAAGACAATTCTGCACATGGAGTGAACCATTCCCCTTGTTATCTCTAGTTGTCTTTCAGCTTTATGCAATTCTAAAATTTTGATTTATGTTTCCATAGAAAATTATTCAACGTTAGCAACTTCCCAGTGAGTGGAAGTGCATAATTGTCTTCACATTTTCTTGCGTAAATGGTTGATCAATATCCTACAATCCTTCTAGGGATATAGAAATCTTATCCAATAAAACAGTTTATTCGCCACGTGCATGGAATACTCGGCCTCTCCACCTTTGTATGTTTCCTCAACCTTCTAGGCCTTTCAATAGGCATTTCATTATTCAAACATTATTCCTTTCATGCTCTAACATCTTCATTGCTTTATTTACTTTCCTTCTCTCAAAGGATAAAGGGATTGCATAAAACATGATGGAATCCTCTCTAGATCAATATATCTAATGCCTTTGCTAGTCCTTTTTTTTATACAACGATAACTACAGCAATCAATAACACCACAACTCTTCTCTGCCATGTGTTACCTATAAATTAGATTACACAAATTAATCATTGGGAACGTAAAGTGTAGGAAATCTCATTAGCAACTCAATCGAATCCCCAAGGTACCTTAGCCATCTCCATTCAAGGTATTCAATCATCTTCCTAAAAAATCGTTGCTATATTACTTCCAACCTGAGCATCCCTACTCATCAAGAGTGTTTTCACGTTTCCAAGTAATCCTTAGCCATCATTGACCCAAGCACTCACTTTGCTAGTTCACAACACCTTGACTAGCCCACTATTTCCCATCCAATTGTGCCTCCACACCATTGTGCAAGCACCATCCCTAGACATTTTCTCATTCGGTATGCTTCTATATCACCTTACAACTTATTTCCCCACATTCAAGAGACTTTGAGGTTCATCCACAAGGACCATTTCCTTGTCTAATCAAAGCCTAAAAATTCTTCTATTAATTTTATAAAACAACCAAAAACATATTTTGAATGTTAGAAAAACATAATTGCAGAGCAATAACAATAAACAAGATGCAAATATAAAATAGAAACATGTTACAAGAGAGACACCAATATAATGTGCTTCACCCAAGATGGGCTACGTCCACACAGAAATTGTCAGTCCTTTTATTATTATAATGTCCAGCAAAATGAAGGGATTCAACATGCAACAATCCCATTGCACTTCCTCTTCATCCTCTCATTGTCTCTCTCACACAATCATAGAGATCGTTTTTACAATGCTACACTACAATACACGACCGTATTACAATGTTTTCATTTTATAGGGGAATTACCATGAGAAAATGCAATGAGTCACCCAATACCATGGGCCCGTAAACTATTGGCCATCCAACATCCCCAAAAAAATATTACAATGGATTCTCTCGTGAACCCCCCTGCTGGGATAAATGTATAGTAATACTGAGGTACAAACATGGTTGAACAATAGCATCTCTGAATCAGTAAGATCAGGCTCCAACACCAACATTCAAAACATGATTATTCTATCATGTTCTACTCTAAAATACTTTTCCAAAGACTATACTAATGCTCAATTTTGAGCAATGTGTCAAAAATAAAATTTATAGCTGTTATAATTTGCCATTCTTGCCCAGCACCTATGCTTTTTTTGTTGGTGCAATCAAGGTCAGAGACCAACTTCTTCTACATGTAGTAGAAAATACAACAAAAACTATAAATTTTTTTATATTAGGGATTAATGGAAACCAATGCCTAATGGGACCTAACGGTTAAGAACATGTCTCCTCCTAGGAGGTCATAGGTTCAAATACAAAGAGGGGTAGGGTATGTGCATATCTGTAGACTTTAGCAACAAAATCAATGCATGCAGGGGGTTCCATGTCCTACAAACAAGGGGTTCTCATACACCAATTTGGTTTCTAGCTTGGCGATGACTTTAAAATTAGATTATTGTTATTTTTGATAAGGAACACTCAGCAACATTCATCTTCGAGAGATGCAATAAACTAATCATTTTTTATATCAGTTTGGAATTGTCAATTTTCCACTTTTAGCCCTTTATCCATAGTTGAAAATTTCTCGAGCAGAGATATACTTCAAATGATACAAGCCTAAACCCAAACAAAAAAACCAATAGGATAAAGTCGCCCAAATTATTGAAAATATAAAATGCTGACTTGGAAATATGTTCCACAATTATTGCCTCGAGTCATTTTCATTCTTTAGAGTTTCCAAAATTGTCAGTGTCTTATAATAAGGGATTTTGCCAATTCTACTCTAAAACCTTTCGATTCTATCCAAACTCTCATATGGGTTTTCAAATATTTGTTGTTCATATTTTGTATTATCCACATTTCTCCATCAATAATGTTGCTGGCAATAAGTGTGCCCATATACAACGATAACTACAACAATCAATAGCACCACAACTCTTCTCTTCCCTCTGTTCCCTATAAATTAGATTGCACAAATTAATCATTGGGAACATACATTGTAGGAAATCTTGTTAGCAAATCCATCAAATCCCCAAGGTACCTTAGCCATCTCCATTCAAGGTATTCACTACAACAAAAACTTGTGATTACCGTCCCTTTTAGCTTCCTTTTTGGCGTCCACTATCCCTTTTAGTGTAATTTTCATCATTTTTTGGACAAAGTGGACGCTTTTCCACGAGATGGTGCTTTTAATGGCGTTATTTTCGTCCCTTTTTAAAAGTTGACGCTATTTTGGACGCTGATTAGCATCCCAAATAGCGTCCCAATTAGATTCCTTATTAGCGTCCCAATTAGCATCCCAATTAGCATCCCAATTAACGTCCCAATTAGCATCCCAATTAGCATCCCTATTAGAATCCCAATTAAAGTTCCAATTAGAATCCCAATTAGCATCCCAATTAGCGTCCCTTTTTAAAAGTTGGCGTTATTTTGGATGCTAATTAGCATACCAATTAACGTCCCAATTAACGTCCCAATTAGAATCCCAATTAGCGTCCCAATTAGCATCCCAAATATCATCCATTTTTAAAAGTTGGCGTTATTTTGGACGATAATTAGCATCCCAAATAACATCTCAATTAATGTCCCAATTAGCGTCCACAAAAGCATACGTCCTGAATAACATGCACCATATATGAATGCAGGGTTAGTGACATGAATTGCGCCATGAATTTCGACAAGAAAAACATTCAACTTAGAGCCAGGAAATGCTACACCTGGAGTTGATTTTCTAAATGCTAAGTGTTGCTATTGATTTTATTTGCTAAACGCTAGTACCACTGCTGAGTTCGATTCCCTTAAAATATAAGGTTTGACTATAATTGTCAACTAATATTCTACCTGAAATTTGAGGATATATGCCCCACTATTTCCATAAATCTAGAGAGGATTTCTTGGAATCATGTAGCATTCAAGTGTTCAATCTATGACCCAAATATGCTTTAACATCCTATACTTTGATATTTGTCCCTCCTTTGTCCCTCCTTTGAATACCACCTGTTAAATGACTGCATGAAAATGCTCGATTTGATGCCCTTGGGGGTTGATCTTTATTGTTGATCTTCAAAATATGGGATTTGAATGCTAGTAACATGGACTTGCTACTTTGCTGGATGGAGGATTCGACACCATAGAGTCCCAATGATATTTCCTTCTACAAACATCTGTAAATCCCCATTGCTAATATTACTCTTGATTACTAGATATTTTGTAATATACTCTGCCACTTGTTCACAGTATTACATTTCTCAATATGCCACAAATTTT
>LPNX010103446.1:0-46088 GCA_001517045.1 Pseudotsuga menziesii | reverse complement strand
TTGACTTCATTTTGCTAGTACTTGATTGCATAAAACTTGATTATTTATCATTACAACCAAGTATGTTGTTGGTTCACTGATTTTGTCAAGCAATTATACTATATTGCATGCATAATGCACTTTACTGCTAAAGGGAACCATTTGAGACAACCATAACTTGACAAGAAACTTTTTAAATATCATTGTGCATATATATTTTTTCATATTCTAGTTTAGTGTAGATATCTTCAAAAAAATATGGTCATTTCCACAAATCTCATGATGACAAAGTATATGCACAGAGCTAGAAAACGTGTAGATGTTGAAGTGTGTGCGGGGATGTTGGGACATGATTGTAGGTACTGGAATGTGCATATTAACCTCGAATGTGTGTACATAGGGTCTAAAATTGTGACATCCTGTGACATGGAGTCACACGGAAAGAAGTATAGACTTGGGCACAAAATTGGCAGTGGTTCTTTTGATGAGATATACTTAGGCTTTGCTCCATTTTTTATTTTGTTCACTCAATGAGTAATTGTTTTGTTGATCCCATAAAATATTAATCCATCAAGTCCTACAGACTTTGTATTCACCTGAGTTTGTCTGAGAAGCATTACATGTTGTTTGTGATCGACATATTTTCTCTTTATCTATGACTGTCAAAACCCCAAATTTTCACAAAAATTTAAAATTTTGAGATAACATAAAATGCTGAAACTGCGCTTTACTAATAGCTAAATGTTAGTAATAAAAGAAACAGTTAAAAGATTAGTATTACATAATCTCAATTATGCTAACTCAACAGTTTCTTTTTTCTAACAAGATTAAGTTTAACTTGCGCATTGTTTTATTTCAGTTTACTGATGAGTTTTCTTTATGACCAGTAGGTGGAATCTGACTTTGAAATCCTGGGCTTACTTAGCATTTATGCTAATGCAGAAAGATTACTTGTTCTTACAGGTTTACAGGTATGAATGATCGAGTAACGTTTTTAATTTCATAAAGTATCCAGCAGTATTTCTAACTGCAATTAATAAGCTTAGTAAATAAGCTGCTATATTTCAAACGAACTTCCATGAGGTAAAAACAGTTTGTTTTCTTCAGTTGTTCTTGTAAACGAAGTTTAGATGATTGAGTTTCTTTCTTTAATGTACGTAGCGAAAGTAAAATACTTTCTGTGGCTCTAAACTTGTAATCTTAGTTGCTTGATAACTTCTAATTTAATATGCATTACTTGCAATGTCATACTGATTGTACTTTGAGTTATTATACATTATCATACCACTTATTTGAGTATCAAGTTGTTCGATATTTAACTTCTGTAGGGAAACTTACAGCCTGTAAACTTTTGACAGTTAAGTTGATTAGTGTAAAAACGATAGTGTCTTTTCATAAGAAAACGTTGTTGTCTACATCTCTTAAATCTATGTCAAACCATGAGGTTCTATTGATTATAGACTCGAGAAGGATCAATCCATTTTAAATTCTTATTGTCCTATAATACTTTACTTGTATTAAGTCACTGTCTACCAACAGCTTCTAAGGTTGATGTTTCTATAAATATCAACCTTCTATCCTATGCTAAGCACCAGTTATTTTGTGTAAGCATAAAATCATTCTACTAAGTATAAAGACATGGTAATTTACCAGCAAAATGCCATGTTGAGAAACAACCATTGAGTATTAAAGTCTAATCCCAAATAGACTATGTAAAAGAGTTCTGTATATATTGTTTTACCATATTACCCATCTTTATCGTTTATTTCCAATCGAACGTTGGTTTTTCATATATATATTATTATTATGTTTATAAACATACAATTCTACCATTTAATTTGAAGCTCCTAAACAAGTCTTAACAACATTGATCTTGTAAAGAGTTTATGATTCTAATCTTTATTGTGCTAATCAACTTTTATCATAAACTCCACTAGAGTTATGGGTTTAGAGGAGTCTAGCCTTGCGTTGACCATAATATATATAGAAACATAGAAATATATAGTTGTTCTATGATTTTGCACATTTCATCTTGGACTTTACATTAAACAAATAGTTATTATATTTTAATGTGGATAAACATGGTAATCATAATGTTCACATTATAATATCAACATTTGTAAATGATTTGAGGAATCATTTCCACCCTAAACCGATTGGGTCTATTTTATAAATCAAATATAAATGATCATAATAGTATCAAACTATATGATTACCATACCTTCGATTGGTCAACGATCCGAGGTTTCTTGTTATCTAACGCCCAAACAACATTATGTTATAAACATATTATGTGAACGATGAAATTTATAAATGATTGATCAATATAGTTCCTGCATTATTTGTTCATGAATCATTATATAAATAATTGTAAATTATTGGCATGCAGGTGACTATAGAGCTTGACCCATGCATTGTTTAATTTTTCCAGTGGGCATGTGGACTTCTCCTGTTTGTGCATTAGAGATATAAATTCTTTGTAACCCCACTCTTTGTAATTTCCCTCCATGGTTCTCGGGCCTTCGGGTTGCTCTTCAGGCATTCTCATGGCGGCCACGATACCCTTCTGGTTGTTAGTTGTGTTATGAGTCTTGATTTGAGTTGTTTCAGCTTCCACTATTCAGTTTTATAACTCATTCTTTGTACTATGAGTTTTTATCTCTGTAAGGGTTTGTTGAGATTCATAGCATAAGGCTTACGGCCTGTATGTGGCTCCTTCTTGTTCATCTGTGGTCTGTGATTGCAGAGATAGGTTAAGATTTGCTTACTATTGGTTAAAGCATTTCCCTCGTTGCAGGGTTTGAGAGTTTAGTTTTCACGCCTTGCTTGTTGGTGACAGCTCCAGCTTCGTTGTTTAGTTCTTTCATGGCCGTTGCTCATGCTTGTTCTTGCTACTGTTGTCAGTGTGGCTTGTAGATGAGTCCACGTCATCTCTGTCACTACGAGTATGAAGGTTTGGATTCTTGTTACGCTGGTTGCGGTGTTGTTGGTCCTTCGTGGCTCCATAACCTTCGCCTCCATAAACTAGATTTTTTTTTCAGTATTTAGTTCTAAAAGCAAGTTTTTAATTGAACTTTGATTTTCATTTTGCAGGTGACAGTTCACATAACACTTGACAGAAAACACTTCACAAAATGACCGACACTCTAGCTACGGGTAAGCCCTAGTTATCAAATGGTTTTCCCTGCTTGTGCAGTCCGTAGGGGACAGTTTCCAGCTGAAAAAAGTTACGGCATGGTTGTTACCCAGTCTTGGGTTGTTGTTCTTCAATTTACTAGTTTTGATTTTTGTTTAAACTCTCGCTTACAGCAGGGTAACTCCGGCTCAAGCCGTGACTTGTAAATGTTTGTTTCTCATTTTTGTACAATGTTTATATTTAAAGCCTTTACGGCCTGTCAAGCAATACACGGTTTCTTTTAAAGAATAAAGATTATCCTTTGAGCTTAGACTCAGTTTATCTTTAAGCTCTTATGATGACTTTGTAAACTAGGGTTTTTACCCTATTCGCCTGTGAAATAGAAATTTTGCTGTATATTGATTATTTTGCCTAAAGAATATTATTAATGGCTTAAGACTGTTATTCCATCATATTATATAATTATTTACCTACATGCTCATAAATTCGAGCTAGGGTTTCTTGTAGGTAACCCTTGTGTAAAATAAATTCTTCAATTTGTTCTTTAAGCTTTAGTTACTTAGTTTAATTGATTTAATTATTGTTACAGGTATATAGTGTAAATTTCCAGTTATATTATTATAATTGTCCTTTCACTGTCCTTAAAGGACTGTAATAATTTATAACAGTTTAGTTGTTTAATAATAAATAATCCAAATAATTGGATTATCGCTTAAATGATCGTCATTTACTTATTTTGTTTGTTATTAGGGTTTCGACCCTGTATTTTCTTTTACAAGTATAACATGTTTGTATAGGTTAAAAGAAATAGTTCTTTTTATAAATAAACATTTATTATCATATTTTAGTTGTTTTAATTTAATAAAATACAAATAGGGTTTATTAAAGTTCTTTGATAAGATGTATGTAAACTCTGTACTTGTTTATTCTTTAGAATTTAATTATGATAATAACACTCTACTTGAGGTTTGAATAATTGTGGATATAGTTAGTTATTATTAACACTAAATAAACTAAGTATTTCTGATTTAAATATTTACTTAGCATAATAAAATAAAGTGGTTTGTCTGAGTTATTTCTACTGCCTCTGCTACAGGTTAAAAATCTAATTACAAGGAAAAGTATATTTATATATATATAATATATCACAGTTTACCCTCCTGCATATTTTGATTTTAATCACAAAATAAAGTACTGTGTAAGAATAATAACTTATCTACTTGAATAAATTATTAATATGATAGACCTGCTACCTGTAAAGAGTTATGGCTATTTCTTTTCTAGCATACTTACATCAGCAAGCTAGTTTAAACAATAAATATAAATAACAGGTCAATGTTATTTTCTGATAACAACTTACATACAGAACTAGATTACTCTGATATTATGAAATGCATAATACATCTATTCATTTCATATTCCTATCCTATCCTTCATCTATTTTAAATACACTGCCTGTGCTGGAGTACGGTCTGGTCCTTCCAGATGTGGAAAAATGCAGGTTAGGATTATTTTACATCTATTTCAGGTTCATTCTTTCAAATATCTATAAGATTACTAACTCTAATATTTGCAACTAAACATTTAACATAACAATCAGATTCACTTTTTATCATTTAACACAGTAAAACAAAAAGATTGTAGAACCTGATTAAGCTAGACAACAACAACGTTAGGAGGTTGTTCCTCCCTACCAACTCCTGGAGATCGCTCAAACAACGTCTCCTTAGGACCCCCGAGCCTGTTCCTGGTCTCCTTGGCTAAGAACTGGTGAAGTAAGCAAACAATAAAATAGTCCAATGATTCCGTAATGATTCTGCACACAGCAGTAAGATCCTTCAACTTAAAAGCTGCACTAGATCACTCAGCAGTTTAACCCCTCAAACTCTTTCCACAAATTCCCTTGCCATTGAATTCTCTGAAGTTCATTCACCTGAATGATCACTTCTCTATAATGAGCAGCCTCAGCTCTCTTCAATGGGCATTTTTATAAGATTGCCTAGGTCTTTTGGGTCAGTTTGTCATTAATTGAGCCACTTGCTTTGATCCCACTTTCTTGGGGGATCATGACCCCAAATGTAGGGAGGTTGCCACCTACAACAGTTGGAAGTGTTTGAGGATGCTGCCACATGTCTTTTTGCTCTCCACCCAGTCTCCTCCACCAACTTGACCAGTAAACACTCTTTTAACAACTCTCCTAAGCTATTGTCTCCAATTTTATTTATTTATAATTAAAATATTCAGAAATACATTCAACATCCTTGACTCTGCTGAGTCATCAATTACAAATTAGCATAAAATTTAACATAATGTCTTTAAATAAAATCAAATAAGATAATATTATTTTTGCAAAATTGGGGCATGTGCAGGCATACACACCCCCTTAGAACATAACATCGTCTTAGATGTTATTTATTCTTCATCCTCAGAATTCCCCTAGAACAGAATTGGATATGCATCTCGCATATTACTTTCCAATTCCCAGGTGGCTTCTTCTAGACTAAGGTGCTTCCATTGCACCTTCACCTGTCCAATGGTGCGGTTACGAAGTGTGATCTCCCTCCGCCCGAGGATACAGTCTGGTTCCACCAGAAAATATCCTTCTGGTTCCACATGTACATCATTCCAGTTAACAACATGAGTCACATCATGAACATATTTCTCCAATACAGAAATGTGAAAAACATTATGTACTCTTAAATTTGGTGGTAATGCTAATTGATAAGCTACTTGTCCAATCCTAGACATAATTTCAAATGGACCATAGTAACGAGGTGCTATTTTTACACAACTCCCCAATCTTAGAGAGCTCTTTCTGGGCCTTACCTTGATGAACACATGTTCACCTACCTGGAACTCCTTTGGAGTTCTTTTTAAGTTTGCTTGTACTATAACAAAAAATGGATTTAATGTCGAATTTAGCGCCGGATTTTAGTGTAATTTTTTCATAATTGTGGTGAACAATCCGGTGCTAAACCAGGCACTATTGTACATTTTTGTAAAACGCTGTCTATTGCATCTTTTTTTTCGTCTTTTTTAACATCCATTTTTGTGTCCATTTTTGCACCCAATTTTTGGCATCTAATGTTACGCCTTTATTTGCGCCCAATTTTTCAACTTCTATTGCATCTTTTTTCGCGTCCTTTGTTACATCCTTGTTTGCACCCAGTTTCACGCTCATTTTTGCATCCAATTTTGCGTCTTATTTTGCTCCTAGTTTTTTTATCGAGTCTTGCACCCAATTTTGCACCATGTTTTACATAAAATTATGTGTCTAATTCTGCATCTAGGTTTGCATCCAATTTTAGGCACAATATTGCGTCTAGTTTTGCATCAAAATTTACTTATAATGTTGCATCCCCATTTGCATCTAATTTTGTATCTTGTTTTACGTCTTTTGTTGTATCCATGTTTGTGCCAAATGTTTCATCTCGTTTTACATCATATTTTGCATCTAGGTTTGCACCTAGTGTTGCATCCCGATTGATGTCTTTTTTTGCATTTATATTTGAGCCCAATTTTGCACTCAGTGTTGCGCCTAGTGTTGTGCCCATGTTTGTATCTAATATTGCATCTAGTTGTGTGTCCAATGTTGCATCCCATCTTGCATTCAATATTACGTCTAGTTTTACATCCAATGTTTTGTCCTGTCTTGCATCTAAAATTGTGTCTCGTTTTAAGTTTTTGTTTGCGCCAAATGTTGCTTCCAGTTTTGCACCTGGTGTTACACCTAGTTTTATGTCCATCGATACACCATATTTTGTGGTCAATTTAATGTCCAATTTTACATCTAGTTAGGAATCCACTTTTTCATCTATTGTTGCATCTAGTTTTGGACCTATTATTACATCTAGTTTTGAGTCATTAATTGTGTCTAGTGTTGAGTCTCTTTTTGCATCCAATTTTGTGTTTAGTGTGACATCCATTTTTGTGTCCACATTTGCGTCTGACATAAGGTCGTATTTTGTGTCCACTTTTGTGTTTGGTGTGACATCCATTTTTACATCATGTTTTGCATTTAGTATTGCGTCTAATATTGCATCCATCTTGCACTACTACATTTTTTACCTTTAAAAATACATTACAATATCATTAGGGAATGGAGGAATCAAACCACCAATCTCCTGCTTGTAAAGCAGGTGCTCTTCCATTGAGCTAGAACCCTCTAAGAATCAGGAAGAGGAGCAATATTAACACATAGATTTCATCATTTGTAATTCTAATAAAATACAATAAGATCCAAAGACAAACATGCATAAAATCCAATTTATTTTTCCAAACACACTAATAAGCAAAAAAATCTACCATGCTTAGGCAACAAAATATCCTAAACAATTACGCAATCTTATTATCATGCAACCATTCAATATCCCCCTACACCCATTTCATGGAAGGTCACCCTTTAAGAGGATAAAATGCTTTAGTTCACTAGTTTTCAAAAAGTGTTTCAACTCATTGGATATGCAATCATATTCCTCACTACTACATTTCGACCAAAAATCCGACGGCCATATTGTCGGATTTTCGACACTTCCCTGTCGCATGTACGACACTATGATTTTTTTTAAGCGTCGGTGGCTTTTCGTCGGTTATCCGACATCTTTCCAATCCGTCGGTAAAGTGACAGCTCAGTTTACCGTCGGTTAAATGTAAGTCGTCGGTTATCCGACATCTAATTCATATTAAACTTTAAACACGCGTCGCTTAACCGATGGCTATCCGACGGATTATGAAAACTTAAACATCGGTTAAGAGACGGTATTGAATTTTTTTTTTTTTAAAATCACCTACAGGTCGTCGCTTAAGCGACGTCTATCCGACGGATTATAAAAACTGAACCGTCGGTTAAGAGACGGTATTGAATTTTTTTTTAAAATCACCTACAGGCCGTCGCTTAAGCGACGTCTATCCGACGGATTATAAAAACTGAACTGTCGGTTAAGAGACGGTATTGAATTTTTTTTTTTTAAATCACCTACAGGCCGTCACTTAAGCGACGTCTATCCGATGGATTATGAAAAATGAACCGTCGCTTAACCGACGGTATTGAATTTTTTTTTTTTTTTAAATCACCTACAGGTCGTCGCTTAATCGACGGCCAAAAGTGTTTTAAAAACAATTACAAATGCCAAATTACTGGAGATACCTCCCTCAGTTGACTACCAATGCCAACACACCAAGAAGCTATCCACATGAAGATTGCGAATACACCATGAATCAAATGATCATGCTTCCACAATTGGGAAAGGATGGAATCCTTACCAATTCCACTATTGCTACAACCACTAGCATACTCACCATTAACAAGAAAAACCTTCAACACCACCTCAAACTCATGCTGTCTCACAAAACTACACGTGAACAACACTTTGATCCTCGATTATGAATATGCACTATCTCTAGGAGATAACCCTGGATCTGTACATCAATCCATTTCGATCCAAGTCATGTGACACAAGGATACAAAATTATAAGTATTCAACACAAGAAACATCGACCCCAAAAAAATTACAAATTACAAATACAAAAATGAAATATAAACATAAAAATCCAGATTTTTTTTTAAATATAACTTTTACAAAACACTTGGAATCCCTTCAAATATTTATTTACCTTCACCTGCACAATGAGATATGATGAAAGCTCTTTCTCTACAGTTGAAAGTGAGAAAAATGCTATCTAGAGGCCCGGGTACATGTTTAACACATGCCCTAGCATGTCTGTCCAGTATGTGGGATACATACACAGGCACCTAATTGGATGTATCATGTTTCTTAGATTTGCACAAATTGATAGTGAACCTCACCACAACACAAACTAAGCACCAGCCCCCTCAATAATAGAACTTTTGGCACCTTTACCCCTACATTTCCAATTCTTAGACTGATCTCCTAAGAGAGTCCAACACTATCTTGATTCTGATACCGTATTAAAAACTGAGCATGACAAGAGAAACAAAGTAAACACAAAGAAACAAAGACATGGACAAGAGAATTCATAATAGAAACCCTTTACAAGGAAAACCAACACTCAAATATATCTTTATTTTCCTTGACCAATCTAGCCAAGCCGACCACTTGAGGCATTTTACAACAAAGTGTGCCAAGCTTTTAAGTAGGCTTCACCACAGCAATACCACTGGCAAATACAATGGGCATGTATACTACCTATGGTAAATCCAACATTGACTTAACCTTGATTGAGTCAAGGTTAACTTAACAAATCATAACAATAGTATGAGTGAAAACAAGAAGATTACAAGGAAAAATAGTAGAATAATTGACTTTTTTGCCGATCCTATGGAACCTTCAGATTACCTTGCACTTGTTTTACAATTTCTTCCATTTCTTTTAACAGTTCAGGACCTAATACCAATCTGTCCATCGGATTACTCCAAGAGATAGGAGTATTACATTTCCGTCCATACAAAATTTCGAAAGGACTAAATCTGGCTGATGTCTGGTAATTATTATTATAAGCAAATTCTACCAGATGCAAATAATCCTCCCATTTACCTAGCTTATCTTTCACATACATTCTTAGTAAATCTTTCAGTACTTGGTTTACTCTTTCAGTTTGTCCATCTGTTTGAGGATGGAAAGAAGTACTAAAATTTAATGTAGTGTTTAACCCTTTAAACAAAGACTTCCAAAAGTTTCCTGTAAATTTAGGATCTCTATCTGAGATTATTACTTTTGGTATTCCATGCAATCAGAAAATATGTTTTAGAAAAATATCAGCTATGTTTGCAGCTTTATAAGTAGTTTTAACAGGTATAAAGTGAACTGCTTTGCTTAACTTATCAACTATTACCATGATAGAATCATTTTGATTCTAATTTCTAGGTAGTCCAGTAATAAAATCTAGACTAATTATCTCCCATTTCCAGCTAGGAATGGGTAATGACTGAAGTAATCTAGCTGGGTGTTGATGTTTAGTCTTCACTTGCTGACATTCAAAACACCTAGCGATATACTCTACTACTTCAGTCTTCATATTTGACCAAAAATATTCTTTTACTAACATAGTTATAGTCTTTTGATAGCCTGGATGACCTGAGTATTGAGTTTTATGAATTTCATCTAGAATTAACAACTTAACTTTAGGTACGTTAGGTACATACATCCTGTCTTTATACAGTAAAAATTATTTTGCATTTAAACTGTATCATTTACTTAAGCTTTCTGTTGGATTTTCTTTAGTTTTAGCTTGTAAACTTTGGTAAATTTTATCTTGTTCTATTCCTTCTTTAAGCTGTTCATCCAAATCTGTAGCATAAGTGCTGATAACTGCTGCAAAATTCAGCCTTGCATTCCTACTTAATGCATCAACAACTTTATTTTCTTTTCCTTTAATGTGTTGAATTTTGAAATCATACTCGCTTAAGAAAGCTAACCACCTAGATTTTTTGGCATTTAGATTAGGCTGATCTAACAGATACTTCAATCCCTTCTTGAGTCAGAACACCGCCTAAGCCATCATTACAGGCGTCAGTGCATACTACAAATTCTTTATTAAGATCAACTATTCTTAAAATAGGTGTGTTGGTTAATAAAGTTTTTAATTTTTTAAAGCTTTCCTCACATTTCTGGTTCTAGTCAAACTTCTTTCCTTTCTTCTGCAAAGAAGTTATCGGATTCACAATCCTCTAAAAACCTTCAATGAACCTCCGGTAGTACCCGGTAATGCCCATAAAATATCGAACATCTGTCACATCCTTAGGAACCGGCCAATCTTTGATTGCCCTTATCTTTTCAGGATCTACTGAAATCCCTTCTTTGGTCACCACATGACCTAAGTACTGAATCTTATCCTTGAAGAAATCACATTTACTAAATTTTGCGAAGAGTTGATGATCCCGCAACTCTTGTAACACAATATTTAAATGTTCTTTATGTTCTTCTTCAGTTTTTGAATAGATTAGAATGTCGTCGATAAACACGACCACAAACTTATCTAAATACTTATGCATAACGGTGTTCATTAAACACATAAAACAACTGGGGCATTAGTAAGCCCGAATGGCATGGTGACAAATTCGTAATGACCATATCTAGTTCTGAATGTTGTCTTAAAGATATCTTCATCTTTAATCCTGACTTGATGGTATCCAGACCTTAAATCTATTTTCGAAAACACCGTGGCTCCACGTAGTTCATCAAACAGATCATCTATGCAGGGTAACGGGTATCGATTTTTAATGGTCATCTTATTCAACCGACGGTAATCTATGCAAAGTCACATGGTTTCGTCCTTTTTCTTAACGAAGATGACAGGTGCCCCCCAGGGAGACACACTTGGTCGAATATACTTTTTATCAATTAGTTCTTTTAATTGAGACTTTAATTCATTAAGTTCTAGTATGTTCATTCAATAAGGGGCCTTTGAGCTAGGTACTGCACCAGGTACCAGCTCAATGGTGAAATCCAATTCCCTTTTCGGAGGTAGTCCCGAAATTTCTTCAGGGAATACATCAACATATTCTCTTAAGATTGGTATGTCTTCCAATTTTATCTTATCGATCTTAATTAGACTCTCCTCATCAGTTATTTTTACTGCATAAGCTTTACATCCCTTCCTAACAGCTCTCTTAAGCTGTAGGGCATAAATCTGCCTTATGGTGGTTTTTCTAGGGATTCATTTTACACTTGCTGGTTTTTCATCACTGTTTAAACATGTGAAGGTTTTATCATAACAATTTAAAATTACCCTATGTTGTTCTAACCAGTCCATACTAATCAGCAAATCATAAGAACCAAGAGGCAATACATTAAGCTTTACAAAAGTTTCAAAATGATCCATAACTACTGCACATTCTTTTACAAAACAAGTTACCTTTCTTTTAGCACCAGTGGCTAACTGAACCAACCAAGAATTGTTGAATTTTTCAACAAGTAACATACATTTTTCTACCATTTTAGGTGCAATATAACTGAGACTAGCTCCTGGATCAATCAAAATAGTTACAGGGGTTTGATTTATCATACCTTCTACTTCCACCATGGAAGTTTGATATTTTTCTTGTCAATTCTCCAAGGCTGTGTTGATTCTGGGCATAGACCTCGCTAATTCCCCAACGGTCATCTCCTCCTGTATGGTATGAATATTGCTAACGTCTTTTTCCAATTAGTACAGACTAAAGCATAGTGTGGGCCATTACACTCCCAGCACTTTATAGGTTCTTTGCGCTCAAATTTCTTGGTAAAATTTCCATGATTATTAGCAATTTCTTTACCCTTAGAATTATTCTGATTGTTGGGTGTATTATTCTTATTTCCTTGGAAGTTCTTATAATTAGGATAATTTTTGGCCTTATTGTTCTTAGAATTTCTATTGGGCACAAAATCCTTCTTCTTTTGTTCATACTGGTTATTATTTTTCTTGGATTTCCAGTTGGCGAAGCTTTCCTTCTTCCGATTTTGTTCAAAACAAAAGTTAGCTTTCCTCGTAGCTTCTTCCAAAGTCTTTGGATTGTCATATCCAATCCTGTCCTTAATATGATAAGGTATACAACTGAGGAATCGTTGTACCTTTGGTTTCTCATCTACAAGGTATGGCACATACCTAAGTAGACTTAAGAACTTGTTGTTCAGATCTTTCATTGTCATTGATCCTAATTTCAGCTCATAAAATTCTTTTGCTCTCTCTTCATAATATTTCTCAGACATAAATTTCTTTTTAAAATACCTCTTAAAGGTACTCCAGTTTACATTTTTCTCTTTTATTCCCTTAACTCTCTTCAAGTCCTGCCACCAAATGTCAGCCTTTCATGAGAGGTTATAGATAGCCATTCTAGGCTTTAACCGGTTAGAATAGTTATATATTTGGAAGTACTTCTTCATCCCAGATAACTAGGATTCACCTTCCTCCCCCTTCTCAGTCTCTCCATTGAATGTTGGTGGTTTTATCTATTTGAATTCCCCAGAAATTTCCTCATAAGGTTTGTATTTCCTCTTTTTAGTGTACTGGTTATCATCACTACTATCACTAGTATAATGGTAATTTCATTGTTCACCAAACACCTCTGAAGATGAACTATTTTCAGTTTTAGTATGTTTCATCTTTTTAGATTTACGTTGATGACTTGTATCTTCTGTTTCAGCTCTTCTATCCCTACCCTCAGTTTGAAACCTTTCTATTAGGATCTGATTCAGCTCCTCCTGAGCCCTCAGAATCCTTTCATTCTCTCGTTTTACAAACTCCATTTCAGATTTTAGGTCTTTTACAGTTTGTAATAGTTCTGAGGAATTGGTAGTTAAGTCCTCTGGTATAGGATCTCTTGGTAAGTTTCCTGGTTCAGTAACTGGAGATTCCTCTTCTGCATATTCTTCCAGCCTTTCCATACCCGTTTGTTAAACTTTAGAAAACAATTTCTCTGTTGAATAACATTTAAAAGAAAGCACATCAGCATAATAATTCAATTTACTGTTTCATAAAAGCTAGTTGGGCTTCATCAAGGCCTAGTGTTTGAACCCAGTGTGCTCTAATACCACATGTCAAAACCCCAAATTTTCACAAAAATTTAAAATTTTGAGATAACATAAAATGCTGAAACTACGGTTTACTAACAACTAAAGGTTAGCAATAAAAGAAACAGTTACAAGATTAGTATTACATAATCTCAATTATGTTAACTCAGCAGTTTCCTTTTTGTAACAAGATTAAGTTTAACTTGCGCATTGTTTTATTTCAGTTTACTGATGAGTTTTCTTTATGACCAGTAGGTGGAATCTGACTTTGAAATCCTGGGCTTACTTAGCATTTATGCTAACGCAGAAAGATCACTTGTTCTTACAGGTTTACAGGTATGAATGATCGAGTAACGTTTTTAATTTCATAAAGTATCCAACAGTATTTCTAACTACAATTAATAATCTCAGTAAATAAGCTGCTATATTTCAAACAAACTTCCGTGAGGTAAAAACAGTTTGTTTTCTTCAGTTGTTCTTGTAAACGAAGTTTATATGATTGAGTTTCTTTCTTTAATGTACGTAGCAACAATAAAAAACTTTCTGTGGCTCTAAACTTGTAACCTTAGTTGCTTGATAACTTCTACTTTAATAAGCATTACTTGCAACGTTATACTGATTGTACTTGGAGTTATTATACATTATCATACCACTTATTTGAGTATCAAGTTGTTCGATACTTAACTTCTGTAGGGAAACTTACAGCCTGTAAACTTTTGACAGTTAAGTTGATTAGTGTAAAAACAATAGTGTCTTTTCATAAGAAAACGTTGTTGTCTACATCTCTTAAATCTATGTCAAACCATGAGGTTCTATTGATTATAGACTCGAGAAGGATCAATCCATTTTAAATTCTTATTGTCCTATAATACTTTACTTGTATTAAGTTATTGTCTACCAACAGCTTCTAAGGTTGATGTTTCTATAAATATCAACCTTCTATCCTATGCTAAGCACCAGTTATTTTGTGTAAGCATAAAATCATTCTACTAAGTATAAAGACATGGTAATTTACCAGCAAAATGCCATATTGAGAAACAACCAATGACTATTAAAGTATAATCCCAAATAGACTATGTAAAAGAGTTCTGTATATATTGTTTTACCATATTAGCCATATTTATCGTTTATTTCCAATCGAACGTTGGTTTTACATATATATATTATTATTATGTTTATAAACATACAATTCTTCCATTTAATTTGCAGCTCCTAAACAAGTCTAAATAGCATTGATCTTGTAAAGAGTCTATGATTCTAATCTCTATTGTGCTAATCAAATTTTATCATAAACTCCACTAGAGTTATGGGTTTAGAGGAGTCTAGCCTTGCGTTGACCATAATATATATAGAAACATAGAAATATATAGGTTTTCTATGATTTTGCACATTTCATCTTGGACTTTACATTAAACAAATAGTTATTATATTTAACGTGGATAAACATGGTAATCATAATGTTCACATTATAATATCAACATTTGTAAATGATTTGAGGAATCATTTCCACCCTAAAATTATTAGTTTATGAGTAAAGGGTCTGTGTTATAAATCAAATATAAACGATCATAATAGTATCGAACTATATGATTACCATACCTTCGATTGGTCAACGTTCCGAGGTTTCTTGTTATCTAACGCCCAAATAACATTATGTTATAAACATATTATGTGAACGATGAACTTTATAAATGATTGATCAATATAGTTCCTGCATTATTTGTTCACGAATCATTATATAAATGATTGTAAATTATTGGCATGCAAGTGACTATAGAGGTCGACCCATGCATTGTTTAATTTTTCCAGTGGGCACGTGGACTTCTCCTGTTCGTGCACTAGAGATATAAATTCTTTGTAACCCTACTCTTTGTCATTTCCCTCTGTGGTTCTCGAGCCTTCGGGCTGCTCTGCAACCATTCTCATGGCGGCCACGATACCCTTATGGTTGCTAGTTGTGTTATGAGTCTTGATTTGAGTTGTTTCAGCTTCCACTATTCAATTTTATAACTCATTCTTTGTACTGTGAGTTTTTATCACTGTAAGGGTTTGTTGAGATTCGTAGCGTAAGGCTTATGGCCTGTATGTGGCTCCTTCTTGTTCATCCGTGGGCTGTCATTAGAGAGATAGGTTAAGACTTGCTTATTGTTGGTTAAAGCATTGCCCTCATCACAGGGTTTGAGAGTCTCATTTTCACGCCTTGCTTGTTGGTGATAGCTCCTGCTTCGTTGTTTAGTTCTTTCGTGGCCGTTGCTCATGCTTGTTCTTGCTACTGCTGTCAGTGTGGCTTGTACATGAGTCCCTGTCATCTCTGTCACTGCGAGTATGAAGGTTTGGCTTCTTGTTACACTGGTTGTAGTGTTGTTGGTCATTCGTGGCTCCATAACCTTCGCCTCTAGGCAATGTAAGCATTTGAGAGTTTTTAAAACTAGATTTTGTTTTTAGTATTTAGTTTTGAAAGCAAGTTTTTAATTTAACTTTGATTTTCATTTTGCAGGTGACAGTTCGCATAACCCTTAACAGAAAACACTTCACAAAAGGACCGGTGCTCTAGCTACGGTTAAGCCCTGGTTATCAAATGGATTTCCATGCTTGTGCAATCCTTAGGAGACAGTTTCCAGCTGGAAAAAGTTACGGCATGGTTTTTACCCAGTCTTGGGTTGTTGTTCTTCAGTTTACTAGTTTTGATTTTTGTTTAAACCCTCGCTTACAGCAGGGTAACTTCGGCTCAAGCCGTGACTTGTAAATGTTTGTTTCTCGTTTTTGTACAATGTTTATATTTAAAGCCTTTACGGCCTGTCAAGCAATACACAGTTTCTTTTAAAGCATAAAGATTATCCTTTGAGCTTAGACTCGGTTTATCTTTAAGCTCTTATGGTGACTTTGTAAACTAGGGTTTTTACCCTATTCTCCTGTGAAATATAAATTTTGCTGTATATTGATTATTTTGCCTAAAGAATATTATTAATGGCTTAAGACTACTATTCCATCATATTATATAATTATTTACCTACAGGCTTAGAAATTCGAGCTAGGGTTTCCTGTAGGTAACCCTTGTGTAAAATAAATTCTTCAATTTGTTCTTTAAGCTTTAGTTACTTAGTTTAATTGATTTAATTATCGTTACAGGTATATAGTGTAAATTTCCAGTTATATTATTATAATTGTCCTTTCACTGTCCTTAAAGGATTGTAATAATTTATAACAGTTTAGTTGTTTAATACTAAATAATCCAAATAATTGGATTATCACTTAAATGATTGTCATTTACTTATTTTGTTTGTTATTAGGGTTTCGACCCTGTATTTTCTTTTACACGTATAACTTGTTTGTATAGGTTAAAAGAAATAGTTCTTTTTATAAATAAACATTTATAATCATATTTTAGTTGTTTTAATTTAATAAAATACAGATAGGGTTTATTAAAGTTCTTTGATAAGATGTACGTAAACTCTGTACTTGTTTGTTCTTTAGAATTTAATTATGATAATAACACTCTATTTGAGGTTCAAATAATTGTGGATATAGTCAGTTATTATTAGCAGTAAATGAACTAAGTATTTCTAAGTATTTCTGATTTAAATATTTACTTAGCAGAATAAAATAAAGTGGTTTGTCTGAGTTATTTCTACTGCCTCTGCTACAGGTTAAAAATCTAATTACAAGGAAAAGTATATTTATATATATATAATATATCACAATTTACCCTCCTGCATATTTTGATTTTAATCACAAAATAAAAAACAGTGTAAGAATAATAACGTATCTACTTGAATAACTTATTAATATGATAAACCTGCTACCTGTAAAGAGTTATGGCTATTTCTTTTCTAGCATACTTACATCATCAAGCTGGTTTAAACAATAAATATAAATAACAGGGCAATGTTCTTTTCTGATAACAACTTACATACAGAAATAGATTACTCTGATATTATGAAATGCATAATACATCTAATCATTTTAGATTCCTATCATATCCTTCATCTATTTTAAATACACTTCTTGTCCTGGAGTACGGTCTGGTCCTTCCAGATGTGGAAAAATGCAGGTTAGGATTATTTTACATCTATTTCAGGTTCATTCTTTCAAATATCTATAAGATTACTAACTCTAATATTTGCAACTAAACATTTAACATAATAATTAGATTCACTTTTTATCATTTAACACAGTAAACAAAAAGATTTTAGAACCTGATTAAGCTGTACAACAAATAGCGTTAGGAGGATGTTCCTCCCTACCAACTCCTGTAGAGCGCTCAAACAACGTCTCCTCAGGACCCACGAGCCTGTTCCTGGTCTCCTTGGATGAGAACTGGTGGAACAAGCAAACAATAAACTAGTCCAATGACTCCGTAATGATTCTGTACACAGTAGTAAGATCCTTCAGCTGAAAAGCTGCACTAGATCACTTAGCTGTTTAACCCCTCAAACTCTTTCCACAAATTCCCTTGCCATTGAATTCTCTGAAGTTTATTCACCTGAATGATCACTTCTCTAGAATGAGCAGCCTCAGCTCTCTTCAATGGGAATTTTTATAAGATTGCCTAGGTCTTTTGGGTCAGTTTGTCATTAATTGAGCCACCTGCTCTGATCACACTTTCTTGGGGGATCATGACCCCAAATGTAGGGAGGCTGCCACCTACAACAGTTGGAAGTGTTTGAGGATGCCGCCACATGTCTGTTTGCTCTCCACCCAGCCTCCTCCACCAACTTGACCAGTAAACACTCTTTTAATAGCTCTCCTAAGCTGTTGTCCCCACTTTTATTTATTTATAATTAAAATATTCAGAAATACATTCAACATCCTTGACTCTGCTGAGTCATCAATTACAACTTAGCATAAAATTTAACATAATGTCTTTAAATAAAATCAAATAAGACAATATTATTTTTGCAAAATTGGGGCATGTGACAATGACTCGCGAGTGTCACCATATGGAAATTTGGTATCTTAGAACACCAATGGTTCTTAGTTCTTTATTACTTTTGCAGCAACATCGCATCTTGATGGGTATATACGTGATTCCATATCTACTTTTTTGTATTCACCTGAGTTTTTCTGAGCATCTTTACATGTTGGTTGTGATCGAAGTTTGTGTGAGCATCTTTGGAACAGAAGTTTATATATATGTTGAAGTTGAACACATATACAACTGGTTCTTAGTAGATTTAATTTCTAATAGCTAATTGTTAAAATGTATTTCAGCTACATTTCTTACCTACTGAGTTTACTTTTTGATAGAAGCTATGGACATACATAAACAAGAACATTTTACTGGAATATATGATCTAGTTTCTGTGCTGACCCATAAGGTGTGGAGTTTAATTTTCAAGTAATTTTATGTTTTTTATTTAGGCAAATCCAAACGAGCATTTTACCCTTGCTTACCCATCTTCTTCTTAGGTCATCGAGAAGCATAATGGCCATGCTTGTTGCAGTTGAAGCTCTTGGAATGGCTCGAATCCTTATTCTGCTAGCTAAGGGGCCTTGAATATTCTTTCTTCTTATAACCCTCCTCGGATTCATTCTTTCCTCCCTCCATCACCTTCTCAATGAGGGCTAAGTCTGAAACATCCCCATAACTGATGGAAAATTTTTGTAGTCTCATCTCCTCTCCAATAAAAGCATTTGATTACTACTTAAATTCAAGAAAATGTTCACAACCATTGATTACTTGGAAAAGGTTGTGCTCCAATGGACTAAACCATTCATAGAAACCCAAACTAGCTCATTATCCTCAACTGTGTTTCCAACTATTGCAATCTGGTCTTTCATCTTTGCTTTTTAATGAGATTGCTTGCTAATGTTTTGCTTGTATGGGAAGAGGTGAGCTTGTTCTTCAAGAGCATCTTCTTAGATATATTCGCACTCTGGAACAATGTTTCCAAGGCACCATACATGTCTTTGGTTGTGTTTTCCCTGACTATACAAGGGATCAAGTGATCCTTCACTGAATCCAACAGGATTCACTTTGCGGTTACTACCTTGCTGTGTTTTGCCAGATATTTGGGTTTGTAGGTGGTGAAACCATCTTCTCTACAAGGTACCACAATTCTACCATTTTTGGGAGGTTTTACAATCTCAATTTCCACAGCACAAAGTTGAAGAGGCTCCCTCCAACAAGTGGCATTCACATGTTGGGAATGGCCATTGTTTCCACTGCTTTGTCGCTGCATCAAAAATAGGATTTCCTAGCCCACAAACCTTCTGAGGTCCACGTTCCAATCACTGCACAATTGTGCTTCGATCATTGAAGCTTGGACATACTGCCCACTGCAATCCTCTGACACTTCTCTACTCTAGACAATGTGTTCCTCTCCATATATGGAATCTGGAAAATTTCAGAAATTGTGCTCTAGTACCATGATAAAAATTTTAAACCATGGTTAGTAGACTTTGTACTAGAAGAATTCATAAACTACTAGATAGTTGAAACCTTAAATCTATTCAAATCATTTTCTTCTAACAATGATTAAATTTACAAAAACATACTGCAGAAAAATTATAACGGAAACTAACAGGTCTATCCTGACTCCTAAATCACATCATTTTTACTCACTCTTAAAAGACAAAAAAATCTTAGTAGATGGACTGTCAAAATCTTTTACTGCTTCTGTATTGTCCGATCTGAAATCTGCTACAAGAAAACCACAGGAAACTAATTCACTATTTGTTGCTCCAAAATGAATGGATAAACCTATACCCTTGCCTTCTCTTTTATACACTGAGAAGAAGAGTAGGTACATGCACAATAGCACCTCAACTAAAGATGATATGAGGCATTCAAGCATGCACCCTACCTACTATACTGCATGTGCCTAACTGAATTTAGACTTAAGCTAGAAATTAGAAAACTGCTTAGTATTCTAACACATGTAATTTCATGTGTCCTCTTTTACTTAACTGAGAAACGACATGCAAGCTGCTATGAATAGATTACTAAAGATATAAGAGCAATCCACTCTTATAACACTGATTACTCCCTCATAATTAATGTGCCCAAGTGTTGAAGAAGAAATGTATTCTCACTGTCCTTTTAAAGTGCCCAGATCTATTCACTAGTGTGTCCCACTGCCCAGTCCTGCAGAAGACTGTTCAAGGTACAATCTAACACCAAGTCCTCATTCATCCATCAACCAAATTATTGATCCAACAAACTACTGAGAAGGAGTATCTCATATGTTTGTCTCCTCAAGGTCCTTTCAGCACAGTACTATATAAAGAAGATCTTTCATTACAATGCTCATATAAGGAATACAATTTTCCCCTTATTTCACAATGCTTATATAAGGGAGCTAACTATTCAGTCTTGACTGTGCCCATCACATGGGGTTGATCATGGTGGTTAACACAAGCTGCCATGGGCCAAACAAATATAAAAAGATCGCGGCCATTAAGAGTTTGTTTAGTTTTCATATAATGTTATTTGTGTACTAAATGGTTAATGCTATCTACTATGGATGGCATTTCTGACCTTTCAATAATGTAGTATTTTTTTACAAGTAACACTCTAATCTATGCTTTTATATTTTATTCTACTATATTGGCATTGGGTGTGCATTATAATAAATATAACATATATTATATATGGAATACCCTTTGGATTTTTTGGGTAGGTGTGCTCATGGATTTGCAGCTTTTGATCCTTGCTCCGCAACATTGGTTTGTTGAATACCTTTATGTTTGGTTTAAAACTTATGGTTGATACTTAATATAAATGTCCATGTACCAACATGCATTACATGGAATGATATACACAGGGTGTAGTGAAATGTATTTTAACATGCCAGAGTTCTGGTTGCAAATTATATTTTCGTTCGTTTTGTGTTTTTTTTTCTTCACAAGAACAATTAGATTTTGTATTAGAGAAAATTGCATCCAAGTTGTGTAGTGTTGTAATACAAAAGGAGTAATTGTTGTAGATAATATTAATTTTATTAATGTTCTACAAATGACCACTAAAGTAGGTCAAATAGACTGTTGGTTACAATGATGTCAATACAAAGTGGGAGTTCTAAAGCATCTCCTATAATAAATAATATGCAGAAAGAAAAAATGAAAATGAACTAAATCATGCAGAGATAATCAGTAGGCTCCAAGGTGGGAAGTCCCTCGAGGAGAAAGATGAACAATACAAGCAGATCCGAGTTATGGATCTAGAAATGGTATGGAAAAAACATGCAACATGTGCATATTGCATTCGTAGAATTAATGGATATTTTAGTTCTGCCATTGTAAAAAATAATCCTCGATCCTGCTCCTTTTTTTCTTTCTTTCTTTTTTAAATCAACCCACCCCATTGGAAAGGTTCTACAATATATTTTTTATTTCTTCTTTTTAATCTCAATCCACCCACTCAATCCACTTTATTGGAAAAGGTTCTTCCACAATCCTCTTTTTTTTTTTAATTTCTTCCACATTAAATTTCTTCCACAGGAAATAGTTGAATACTGGATGAACACATCTTGCTCTTGAGGTTTGTGAAATTGGTAGGCATTGTTGAAGTTATTTATCCCAAACAAACAATATGATGCAATTACACATTATATGAGGTATGTATAGTGAAAGGATGTCTTTCCTTGCCATACTATGGTTACCAGCCAATCCCAAGTGTTCACTCTTTCACCAACTAGTGATTCACTTATTCTTTGTAACTGGTTATCATTTTTGTGAAGATTCCAACTATGAGATAAATTATATCAGACCTTATTTTTCCAAATATTATTGTGGTGAATGTCTTTTAAATATGCAATACTTTCATTAAATATATGGTGGATCTTTCTCTTGAGGTTTGTGAAATTGGTAAACATCGTTGAAGTTCTTTATCCCAGTTTGAAGCAAATACACATTATATGAGGCCTGTATAGTGAATGGGTGTTTTTCCTTGCCATACTATAGTTACCAGACAATACCCAAAGCTCACTCTTTCACCAACCAGTGATCCATGTTTTCTCTGTAAGTGGTTATGATTTTTGTAAAGATTCTAGCTCTGAAATAAGTTATATCAGGCTTTATTTTGCCAAATATTATTGTGGTGAATGCATTTTAAATCTTTCAGTATATATATGGAGGATATTACTCTTGATAATTGGTAAGAATTGTTGAAGTTCTTTATTTCAGACAAACAGTCTGAAGAAAATACACATTATAGGATGTTTGTACAGTGAAAGGGTGTTTTCCTCCCCATACTATAGTTACCAGCCAATACCAAGTGTTCACTCTTTCACCAACTAGTGATCTACGTATTCTTTGTAAGCAGTTATCATTTTTGTGAAGATTCCAGCTATGAGATAAATTATATCATACCTTATTTTGCCAAATATTATTGTGGTGAATGGCTTTTAAATATGCAGTACTTTAATTATATATATGATGGATCTTTCTCTTGAGGTTTGTGAAATTGGTAAACATTGTTGAAGTTATTTATCCCAGTTTGAAGAAAATACACATTATAGGAGGTCTGTACAGTTTGAAGTGTGTTTTTTGATATATTTTTATCTCATAACTTGGGAGCGCTATCCACAAGTTCTCGATCAAGGAATTTGTACCTGTGCAAGGTCTCCAAATGCTCTGGGCTGTTGGTATATCTGAATTTTTTTGAGTCTCCATCCTCAAAAAATATTTGGTTCTGATTTTCTTTCTCACCTTTGTAAGAGAATGACATTATTTTCCTACATCCCACTCCAGATAAACTAGACCAGAAGCTTTCTTTTAATATTTTGAATCCAAACAGGGATGTAGACAAGCAAGTGTCAATACATGTTAAAGATAGTGCACAGGTACAAGCTCATGGCCACAAGTTATGAGATAGAAATATATCAAAAAACACCCTTTCATTGTATAGACCTCCTATAATGTGTATTTGAGAAGTCATGATACACGTTGTCGTGAATTCTCCTTATACAGTGATGATAAAATTGTATGGAACACACATGACAATATACCTTGAGAGAGAAAAAATTAATGTCCTTGGTCTTGTCAATCCTGTGGGTAAAAGGGGTTGTTTCCCCACCTTTATTGTACACCTTGGTCTTATGGGTATGGGGGTTGCCTTACCACCTTGTTTTGACGCTTAGTAGACTTATGGTCCTTTTGGTCCTAGCATCCTTGTTGTATGTGGTACCATGAGAAGCTTTGGTATGATGACTTAACCTTATTTTTTTAATTTTATATGACCACTTGACTGTTAGTACCCTATCCTAAGTCAACTTAACATTATTTTATGTTATGTTTGGTAACAACCCTAAAAGATAGGGGTTTGTGGATTAACCTTTCTAGAAGGCTTGTTAAGATTATAAATTCAAGTCTTGAATTTCATTTTAGAGAGTGCGTTCACAAGAGAAATTTGAATATATGATCTTTCACCTGTCTAGGATTTGCTGATGCTAATAGATTGACGTCTAGGGTTTTGTTTCTATCTCTGAGCTGCCACCACCTCTCCTCTCAGCCTGCTAGTGTTTTTGTCTTCCTATTCAAGTTGTTGTTGTTATGAATAAGTCATGTCAATCTTCTCAGCTTGTTAAGGTTTTCCTTGACGTGTGTTGATCTTCCTTGAGATGGGCATAATATTTTGTAGGATGCTAATTCTGATAGAATCCCTTCTTGGGGAGGCCATGACTAATAGACACCTTTCTGTTAAGGGTTGTGACTAATAGAATCCCCTTAGGGTTGGGACGTGACTGATCTAAGCCCCTTAGATTTGAACTATGATTCAGTTGCTAGTTGGGCCATGACTATGTGGAACCCTTCTTGAGTTGGGTCATGACTAGGTAAAACCCTTCTTGGGTAGGCCGTGATTGTTTGACCTTACCTTAACTAAACCATAGAATGTTGATTCTTTCTCTAATAGGTCGTGACTATTGATGACTTTTTTTAGCCCTCTTGGACACGTCATGACTTTTTTGTGACTTCTTAGATTAGGTCATGATCACTGTTGCTTGCCCAGACTTAGGATGTGACACTTCTGCTGTTTGTTAGAGCGGATCGTGACTCTTTGTACTTGGGGTTGTTAAGACTTGAGCTATGACTCTTGGATGCCACCTGTGCTAGGCTGTGACCGTTGTGTGTGCTCATTGAACTTGATTTGTGACCTCTATGAGGTGTTTGTACAGAGCTATGATTCTTGTGGGTTGTTAGGACTTTGACTTGACCTTGCTAGGTTGCTAAGATCTCAGCTATGACTTGTGTTAATCTTCTTGAACTGGTTGTGATCCTACTGGTGCCTAACTGTGTTTGGGGTTGGGTATCACTTTTGGGGTTTTCACACTTGGTGACTGAGTCATATTGACTGCTACTATATGTGCCTAACCTTATTCCTAACCTTTTCTCTCTCAATGTATGTCAACTGTTTCATTGTTGATCTTGTCCTTTTAGTGACAAGATTTGATCCTAAAAGTATCTGAGTATAAGGCTGATTCAAACCAGATATGAACCAGCATTGTTATTTATTAGTTGTCGGTCATTAGTTTGTTTTTTTTACTATATTATTGTTTATGTTCTATACATTGCATTTGATGAAGTGTATCTCAAGGACCAACTTTAACACAGTGACCATCGAAGTGTTAAAGTTAAAAGAGATGAAAGTTATGTTTTCTAAATTTATCTTTCCTTGCTACAGTTGTACCAATTTTGGGGCTGAGTATCACTGCTGGGGTTTTCACACTTGATGACTGATTCATATTGATTGCTATTGTATGTGGGGCTGATTATCACTGTTGTGGTTTTCACACTTGGTGACTGAGCCATATTGACTACTACCCCATATTGATCTACCCCATTTAGATCAGTTTTTAGTTGAGCAATATGTAATTTTTAAAATTTCTGGTTGTTGAACATCTGCTAGATTATAAATTGTTTTTCTTGGATTCGAACTTTAGAATTCATAGTTTAAGGACATATATAATGTAATGTGTCTATGATTGCAGAGAATGATAGGGTTGTAGCATAGAGTAATATTGAAAGTACTTCAGATCCATCCCATTTGGATTATATTTACTGAACACTTTGAAGTGGGCGACCAATAAATCGTTTGAGTAGCTGGGTTGATGATAATTATCAACTTAGAGGAATGAGTGGAACTACGATAGAATTAGGAATTGAGGATAATTTTGTTTATCAGTTATAGAGGGCTCAACTAGTTGATGACACAAAATCAGGTTAGGCCCATGATACCACCAGATCGCAAGAAAAAGGTGATGCCACTGCCTCACAAGCTGCAGATCTTGGTACTGTAATGATAGAAACTTTACAATCATAGGATAATGATATATAGAGAACCGAGGAACGTAATCAATACCATGTTGAAGATAATACAATCTATCATCCTTTTTCGACCATTAGATACTCAAAGTTGTGTATTAATCTTTTTTACCATTATAGAGGACTTTGTAAGTTAGGTTCCCAAATTCTTAAAGGGTTTTAGCTCAATGGAAGAGCGCCTACCTTACAAGTAAGAGGTTGGTGGTTTGATTCCTCCATGCCCTAATGATACTATAATATCGGTTAAAAACAACTAAATTAGTAAGCAAAAAATAAGAGATAGGTGACCAAACAAAATGACCAAAACTTGTATATAGAATTACTAAAAACGACTAAATTAGTGACCAAAACATGAGAGATGCGAAACTAGGCATTAAAAAGGATGCAACACATGGCGCTAATGATGAAGCCAAACATGGCGTTGATATGGTAGAAAAATAAGACGTCACTTTGGATGCAAAAGATGGCGATACATAGGAAGCAAAATATGGTGCAACAATAGAAGAAATATTTGGCATCATTTTGGTAGCAAAACACGATGCAAAAAAGGAAGCAAAAATTGATGCAAATTTGGAAGCGAAAATTGGTACATATTTGGAAGTAAAACATGGTGCAAAATGGGATACTAAAGTGGTAGCAAAAATGGATGCAATATTGGATGCTAACATGGTGCTATTAAGGACGCAAATATGGTGCTAACGAGGGTGTCATTTAAGAAAAAAAAGCAGACACTCGTTAAGAAGAAAAATATGACGTTATTTAGGAAGCAAAGTTGGACGCTATTCTAGAAGCAAACCTCGACGTTGTTTAGGAAGCAAAGTTGGACGCTATTCTAGAAGTAAAAAAAGAGACGCTATGTTAAATGCCACAAAGGATACTATTTAGGAAGCAAAAACAGGCATTTTTTGAGACGCTTTAAGTTTTTTCCATGGCGCGTCCCATTTAGTGTCTATTTTTACCACTAAATGTAAAATAAAAATTACACTGAAAAGGGACGCTAAATGGGACGCTAATTCCAGGATTTGTTGTAGTGATTCAATCATCTTCCTAAAAATTGTTGCTATATTACTTCCAACCTGAGCATCCCAACTCATCAAGAGTGTTTTCATATTTCAAAGTAATCCTTAGCCATCATTGATCCAAGCACTTACTTTGCTAGTTAACGCCACCTTGACTATCCCACTTTTTCCCATCCAATTGTACCTCCACACCATTGTGCAAGCACCATCCCTATACATTTTCTCATTTGATGTACTTCTATATCGCCTTAAAAATTATTTCCCCAAATTCAAGAGACTTTGAGGTTCATCCACAAGGACCATTGCTATAGTAAAAATGAGGTACAAACACGGCTAAACAATAACATCTATGAATCAGAAAGATCAGGCTCCACAACCAATATCGAAAACATCATTATAATGCCACGGTCTCCTCTAAAATACTTTTCCAAAGACTATACTAATGCTGAATTTTGAGCAAGTAAAAAATAAAATTTATAGTTGTTATAATTTGCCATTCTTGCCCAACACCTATGCTTTCTTTTTTGGTTCAATCAAGGTCAGAGACCAACTTCTTCTACATGAAGAAGAAAATACAACAAAAACTATAAAAACTTTTATACCAGGGATTAATGGTAACCAATTCCTAATGGGACCTAACGGTTAAGAACATGTATCCTCCTAGGAGGTCATAGGTTCAAATACAAAGAGGGGTAGGGTATGTGCACCTCTGTAGACTATAGAAACCAAATCAATGCACATAGGGAATTCCATGTCCTACAAACAAGGGGTTCTCATACACCAATTTGGTGTCTAGCTTGGCCATGACTTTAAAATTGGATTATTGTTATTATTATTAATTTTGGTAAGGAAATCTCGACAGCATTCATCTTCCAGAGATGCAATAAACCAATCATTTTTTGTATCAGTTTGAAATTGTCAATTTTCGACTTTTAGCTCTTTATCCAAAGTTGAAAATTTCTCGAGCATAGATATACTTCAAACGATACGAAGTTGAACCCAAACAAAAAAAACACTAGGACAAAGTTGCCCAAATTATTGTAAATATAAAATGCTGACTTGGAAATATGTTCCACAATTATTTCCTCGAGCCATTTTCATTCTATTTAGAGTTTCCGAAATTTCCAGTGTCTTATAGTAAGGGATTCTCCCAATTCTACTCTAAAACCTTTCGATTCGATCCAAACTCTGATATGGGTTTTCAAATATTTGTTGTTCATATTTTGTATTATCCACATTCCTCCATCAATAATGTTGCTGGCAATAAGTGTGCCCATATCCTTTAAAAACTATTATTTTCCATTTTTGGGATCTTGGGGTCAAATTTGCAGTTTTACCTCCTATCCCCTGATCCCCATGATCTATGTTGTGGCGTCTTGCATGTGGTAGCCATTTGCCAATATGAGAAAGCCAAAGTTGTAGTTCTTTAACACGCCTTGTGCCTTCCACAATTGTAAATTTCCCATACACTAGGCATTGCCTTAGTCATTTTAGAGACTGAATGTCAATCTCCAAAAACACTCTCTGGGGCCCTACAAACAACTGGTCGTGTTTCCAATACCCACTATTTCCCACCGTCATGAAGCTCATATTCCAGTTTAAAAAATTTCTCTTAGAGGCTCCACAAATCACTTACTAGCTTTTCGACACCATCCCTATCTACGCACCTCACTTTCCTCACTCAATATGAATGGTACTTTGAATACACATATTAAACCCTTCACTCAATATCAACTAGCATTTCATTTTCTTTTTATTTTAATGCAACTGTATTATTTTTATGTATGAATAGAATTATATATATCTTAAACTTCAAATAAAATAACTTCATCTTATAACTTTTTTTTTTTATAAATTAAAAAAAAATGCCATTTTCATTGTAATTTATCTGTAAAATATATGAATTAAAAAACCTTAAAATTATATTATTGAAAACAGTCCAAAAGAAAATCTTCCTTTTATAGATTTTACTATTAAAAAAAAAGAGTTATTAAAAACCCTACAAAAATAAATTTACTTCATTTCATAGATTATTTTTGTTTTGATATCATTCTTATTTTAAATATGGGAAAATAATTGCCATGTGACCGAGCTTGTACATTCAAAGAAATATCGTATTTGTTAACGAGCATAAATCCATCTTAACTATGTATCTATCATTCGGAGATCCATCTTAACTATGTATCTATGATGCACGGATATGGATCAAATCCCTAGATGTGCAAACATCTTTTATAGTGCAAAAAAAGGATACATTGATGCGATCCCTATCGATGCATGATAACCTTCGAGGATTTGGTAAGATGGATTTACGCTAGTGATAAAACTATATTAAATGAAATCATAAACGATAAATGATGTCAACGTTATTAAAAAAGCATGTACATTGCAAAGAGGTAATGAGAGATAAATTCTATGATACCCGTATGAAGTCATTTATTATATATAGTCAAACTCGGACTGCTAAAAACAATTAAAAAATCCACAAAATTAAAATTATCTTCCTTTCATACATTATTTTGCTATCCTTCTTACTTTAAACATGGGAAAATAATTGTCATGTGACCACACTTGCACATTCAATGAAATATTGTATTTATCAACCAACATAAATCCATAAATCCATCTTAACTCTGCATCTACCATTCAGTGATAAGAATCATATCCCTAGATGTGCAAACATTTTTTTTAGAGTGCAAAAACTCAAGGAAAAAGTTGATTTGATCTCTATGGGTGCATGATAAATCCAACCTTAAAAGTTTGCACATCCAACAGTCCAGAATTAAAGGTTTGCACCTTCGGAGATTTGGTAAGATGGATCTTTGCTGATGATAAAACTACATTAAATAAAATCATAAAAGATGAATGGCATCACCATTATTAAAAAAAACATGTAAATTGCAAAGAGGTAAAGATAGATAAATTCTATGATATTTGTAGCCAATAATTTTTCAAAAGATCCACCATCAAGTAATTTAGTGGCTATAGCCAAACTTGCCAAACTTGAACTATTAAAAGCTATATCAGTTAGTAAAATAGATAATATATGACATGTGGTTGAAAATAAGGAGAATTTCATACTTGGATAGTGAAAATGTCCAGTTGTAATTTTTTTAATTAATATTTTCTTATTTCATTAAAGTGCCGCATGTCAACTCCATGTTGAGCGTGAAATTACGCTTCTCCCACATATTGGGCTGTAGAAAACGCGTGGCTCTTGGCACAATAAACCTAAACCCTCAAATAATTTGGCCAGTCCTTATTGGGGTTGGCATAGATACCCACATCTCCGTTCTCCAGTACAACACATTAATGCTCCAGTACAACACCGCTTACCACCTTTCAACACCACTCGGCTCTATCATGTCCACATATGGGGTTCACTCAAAAACCCCATCGTCGGTGTGTGGACATTATCAACACAAGACCAAATTCTTAGCACCATTTCTTTGAGGTTAAGCCTCTCAATGATCAAATCGATGCTTAACCTCATCACCACAAGACCAAATTCTTAGCACCATTTCTTTGAGGTTAAGCCTCTCAATGATCAAATCGATGCTTAACCTCATCACCACAAGACCAAATTCCTGGCACCATTTCTTTGAGAGGTTAAGCCCCTAAATTAAATTCCTGGCACCATTTCTTTGAGAGGTTAAGCCCCTAAATTATCAAATTGATGCTTGACCTCTGACTGCATCAATATCCACTCGACTACCATGATCATCTAATGTAACAACAAATTATTTTACCCTTTGCATAGAATTTCAACCTCATTACCGCACGACTCTCGCACTAATAATCAAGAATAGGCAATAATGAAAAAGATATGTCAAACATAGAATTGCTGAATTGCGAGCCCCTACACATTTCAATACGAGAATTACACCCATCTCACAAACTACTTATAATGAAAAGACGACACTTCTCATTTGTTTAACTAAATATCCACGTCTTCAGTGTAGCCAAATTCCAGGCTTCTTAAAAGAGGATTAGAATTGCAACAATACTCTCCAACTCATTATGCTGCTCTGCTTTCAACCCAACTCTAATTGGCCAGTCACCTCTGATGAACGCCATGAACGATGTCAGTATGTTTACCCAATGTCTTGAATGTTTCCAACGGTTGAAGCCACTCTTGGAACCTCATTGCAAGCCAGTTACAAACTTCAAGTGTTGTGTTACAAGCCACCGCACTCCCAGGTAGCTATTCCAAATGTACATTGACAAAGCAACTGAATAAATTGCAGATAGTAAATATTTTAAAACCCTAATCAAAACATTCATTACAATCGTTATTTTGGATGCCTGTTTTCCTGCACGATGGGTAAGTATCTATCGGAAATATTTTTTCTTTTTTTCTTTTTCCCTAGAGAGAAAAAAGTTCCATCCTTTTTAATTAAATCAAAGGACCGGTTACATATCAAAAAGTAAGATTATCATCCATCACATATTCCAGCATTTTCATCTGTTCATGCAATGAGTATTTCCACAGCATAAAAAACTATCTATCAACGTATTCAAAGAGTCTAACTGAGTTCTACATTATCGATCAGAATTCCTTGGAGATACATTAAAGGCAATCAACCACCATAGTTATGATATGGTTCATGAATGTTGATATGTACCGCTGTTACAGTAACTCATTTTGAATGACAAATGCAAATATAGCCTTGTACTTGTAACCCAAGGGAACTCAAAATCTAGATTGTGCTTCAAAAAAATCAGAAACAGAGAACTTGCACACAATCTTATTGGACTGTTAGCATTTCCAGTTTTATTGACTCATCTTCAGTTGTAAAATCATTTATTAAGATTAAGTTAAATACTGTTCAGGGAGTCCAGTTTTTCCTCCATGTTTGCATGGAAACAAGCCAACTTCTGCTGCTTTGCATCAGCTAGATGAATCCAGCACTAAAAGTGAAGCTCGTTTGAGTACAACCATGCAGAGGTAAAATCAAGATTGATTCACTTGTACAGTACACCAAAACTTGTGGCAATATAAGCATTGTTGTTTTTTACTTCGATACTAATGGGCTAGATAACAATGTTCTCAATTCATATAAACATTGAATTCCGGCATATAATCATATCCACAGAAAAACCCACAATGTCCAAAATGCTAGTATCTTTTCAAATAAACCTACCCAAGTTCATGAAAGTATTGTGTCAGTGAAAACCCACAAACCTCAATTTTTTTTTGACAAACCTCAATTTTTTTTTGACAAGGATGTTTGTTTCATTCACAGAAGATACACAAGTTTCGAGACCCTCCATATGCCTCCAGTGAATGATTCTCAAGGATTGTTAAAGGTGCAATATTAGATCATCTTAACCATCAACATTTACATACACAAGAGGCATGTTCATATTGATTCGCGGCAAGAGAATTTTATAGTCAATATTCCAGAAAGGGGCGAATTCAAAAAGCATTTGGTTTGAAATGCATATTCTGCATTGTATTTTAAAGCTGTGAGCGATTGGTTGATGTAGTTTCTTTGAGCTTACCTCCACGTCCATCTCTGCTCTCCTCTTTTGGCTTCAACGAAACAAAAATATAAAATATGGCAAGTTATAAGTGGTTCAGGAAAAGATGAGATGAGCGCAGCGAAAGACGGAGACGGAGACAATCGATGGCATAGGAATGCAATGGTTATATCCCACACGCACCAGGTGTATGGGTTTCGAACGATTGATAATGGTGAGCGTGAAGATGCTTGAGCTATGTGGGCGCGCCCTGCTCCAAGTAGAGAGTTGGTGCCAGGACCCCTGGCGAAGGGCAGGGTTTGGAGGGTTCCTCCAGGTAAGAGTCATGCACCGTAGAGAGGAGGAGACCGCGTGAGGCTGGCCTGACAGAGCAACGATAACCTCCCGTTCCCTGCAGTGGAAGGATAACGTGCCCGCTTTTTTTTCGACTTCCTTTGCCTCGCCAAATCGCCGACTCCTTTTTTTCACTTCCTAGCCTAACCCGGCTTCTCTTTACTCCCCAGCCTCGCCGCCGCAAAATAATTAGCCTCTTTGGTAAAATAATTATCTTCTTTAATCTCGCGGACTCCTTTTTTTACTTCCTAGCCTCGCCGCGATAAAGACGGAGACGAAGACAATCGATGGCATAGGAATGCGATGGTTATATCCCACACGCACCAGGTGTATGGGTTTGGAACGATTGATAAGGGTGAGCGTGAAGATGCTTGAGGTATGTGGGCGCGCCCTGCTCCAAGTAGAGAGTTGGTGCATGGACCCCTGCCGAAGGGCAGGGTTTGGAGGCTTCCTCCAGTTAAGAGTCATGCACCGTAGAGAGGAGGAGACCGCGTGAGGCTGGCCTGACAGAGCAACGATAACCTCCCGTTCCCTGCAGTGGAAGGATAACGTGCCCGCTTTTTTTTCGACTTCCTTTGCCTCGCCAAATCGCCGACTCCTTTTTTTCACTTCCTAGCCTAACCCGGCTTCTCTTTACTCCCCAGCCTCGCCGCCGCAAAATAATTAGCCTCTTTGGTAAAATAATTATCTTCTTTAATCTCGCGGACTCCTTTTTTTACTTCCTAGCCTCGCCGCGATAAAGACGGAGACGAAGACAATCGATGGCATAGGAATGCGATGGTTATATCCCACACGCACCAGGTGTATGGGTTTGGAACGATTGATAAGGGTGAGCGTGAAGATGCTTGAGGTATGTGGGCGCGCCCTGCTCCAAGTAGAGAGTTGGTGCATGGACCCCTGCCGAAGGGCAGGGTTTGGAGGCTTCCTCCAGTTAAGAGTCATGCACCGTAGAGAGGAGGAGACCGCGTGAGGCTGGCCTGACAGAGCAACGATAACCTCCCGTTCCCTGCAGTGGAAGGATAACGTGCCCGCTTTTTTTTCGACTTCCTTTGCCTCGCCAAATCGCCGACTCCTTTTTTTCACTTCCTAGCCTAACCCGGCTTCTCTTTACTCCCTAGCCTCGCCGCCGCAAAATAATTAGCCTCTTCGGTAAAATAATTATCTTCTTTAATCTCGCGGACTCCTTTTTTTACTTCCTAGCCTCGCCGCGATAAAATTTGACCAGGCTTCTCTTTACTCCCCAACCTCCCCGCGGCAAAATAATTAGCCTCTTTGGTAAAATAATTATCTTCTTCAATCTCTTACTGACTCCTTCGATCCGCGGTAAAATAACTAGCTTCTTCAATCTCGCCGTAAAATCACTGTTTCATCTCGTCGTCAAATTACCGATTCCTTCGCCACGATAAAATAACTAGCTTCTTTAATATCGCACTAAAATTACTAATTCCTTACCCTGCTTTAATAGCATGCCTGCTTCTCTTTTCTTCCCAATCTCACGGAGGTAAAATAATTTTGCTAATTCCGTTTGGCCTTCTTAAAACTCGCCGTAAAATTACAAATACCGTTTGGCTTCTCGCCGTAAAATCACTAATCCCGTTGCGTCCCTTTTCATATCTCGGGCCAAACACTAATCCTGTTTGGGCCCTTCGTCTACTCTTCTTCCACCCGACCCACCTTTCTACCATGGTTCCTCAACTTCCCTTGTTGGGAGAGGGTGACTTCGCGGAATCTCTCGCAGTGATTACTACCTTCGTTTGGCACTTCTTCCCTGCCCAACTCTTTGCCTCCTGAAGCTTCCTTCTACGGTTCCTCGGGGGTCCAACGGTGTTTAGAAATGTTTCCCACAGCAATCCTTCCCCTAGGACGCCACGAAATGGGGTGCTTTCTATGACGTCAAAATCGCCCAAGACCTGCATCTACACGCACTCACAGAGTCTTGTGCCATGTCCAATCACATTACAACTTGCCACACACCTCTTGCCTCCGATAGGGGTTCATGGGATTCTTGCATGCTGTTGAATCACACACGATTCCCAATCATTTCACCTTTTAGAGGATGCGTAACCACTCGCACGACTGCTAGCCTCTGAGCAAGACCCAGTGGAAGAAAGGCTCAAGGCAACTTCAACTTTTGGAAACTAACTTATTCCCTCGAGCCTAGGCGATAAATTCCAGGCAAGCATAACCCTCCCCACTCAACAGCCTTAATAGTATCATCGTAACACGGTCGACGAGTTGGAGCTTCCCACTCTTGTTTCTCTTTCAGAAACAACATGGATGGATGAATCTTATTGCTGTATCCGTGTTTCTCTGTGCAGCGAAGGCTTGTCATCGAACTTAGAAATCTGTCGATGTTGAGAAACAAGTGGCTGCATTCATTTGAGCGACCGGATTTCTGGTGAGCGAATCAACACCGCGTGTTGAACGTGAAGTTTTCTTGTATTTGGGCGGTTCCACCTTTACCCAATGGCCGTCGAGTGCACTTGAGTTTGTAAGGGAAAACGAGGCATTGCATTCTATTTTACAATGTTTGGCAGATCCGTTTCCTTGTTTCCCGCGCATGTTTATATCGACGAGGTTTACGGAAGCCCAGAGGTTCTTGCGGCGACTTAGCTCCTTGGATAAATGGCGTGCAATTATCAAACTAGCCCCGACACGCTTAACTAGTTTGCCTTGTTGGCCACATGCATCATTCATAATTGCAACCCATTCCGGGCATCTTTGCAGCGTCGTTTGATGCATTGAGTTGCAGATTCATTATATCAATCTTTTAGATTTGATGCTCCATTTTCCTTGAGCGCTTCCAACCAAGCCCAACTTGGCATTTCCCTTTCTATTATAAAAGCATTCCTTGCAAAACCCAAGTTTTCATGCTTTCTTATTTCCCAACGATTTACAACTCCCATGCTATTCTGACTACATCCAGAATCATTCATCCCTACTTTTATCTCGCGCTGCCCTTAAGCCTTATCCAGCAATGAAAGTTGTCCCTCATTCCACGGAGAATTCTAAGCCTGCAAGGTCCACCCTATTTCACAAGACAATTCTGCACATGGAGTGAACCATTCCCCTTGTTATCTCTAGTTGTCTTTCAGCTTTATGCAATTCTAAAATTTCGATTTCCGTTTCCATAGAAAATTATTCAACGTTAGCAACTTCTCGGTGAGTGGAAGTGCATAATTGTCTTCACATTTTCTTGCATAAATGGTTGATCGATATCCTACAATCCTTCTAGGGATATAGAAATCTTATCCGATAAAACAGTTTATTCGCCACATGCATGGACTACTCGGCCTCTCCACCTTTGTATGTTTCCTCAACCTTCTAGGCCTTTCAATAGGCATCCCGTTATTCAAACATTATGTCTTTCATGCTCTAACATCTTCATTGCTTTCTTTACTTTCCTTCTCTCAAAGGATAAAGGGATTGCATAAAACATGATGGAATCCTCTCTAGATCCATATATCTCATGCCTTTGCTAGTCTTTTTTGTTGTTGTTTTATACAACGATAACTACAGCAATCAATAGCACCACAACTCTTCTCTTCCCTCTGTTCCCTATAAATTAGATTGCACAAATTAATCATTGGGAACGTACAGTGTAGGAAATCTTGTTAGCAACTCCGTCAAATCCCCAAGGTACCTTAGACATCTCCATTCAAGGTATTCAATCATCTTCCTAAAAACCGTTGCTATATTCCTTCCAACCTGAGCATCCCTACTCATCAGGAGTGTTTTCATGTTTCCGAGTAATCCTTAGCCATCATTGATCCAGGCACTCACTTTGCTAGTTAGGGGCACCTTGACTATCCCAATTTCTCCCATCCAATTGTGCCTCCGCACCATTGTGCAAGCACCATCCCTATACATTTTCTCACTTGGTATGCTTCTATATCGCCTTCAAACCTATTTCCCCAATTTCAAGAGACTTTGAGGTTCATCCACAAGGACCGTCGCCTTGTCTAATCAAAGCCTAAAAATTGTTCGATCAATTTTATAAAACAACCAAAAACAACCAAAACAACCAAAAACATATTTTCAATGTTAGAAAAACATAATTGAAGAGCAATAACAATAAACAAGATGCAAATATAAAACACAAACACGTTACAAGAGAGACACCAATATAACCTGGTTCACCCAAGATGGGCTACGTCCACACAGAAATTGGCAGTCCTTTTATTATTATACTGTCCAGCAAAGTGAAGGGATACAACCTGCAGCAAACCCGTTGCACTTCCTCTTCCCCCTCTCGCGGTCTCTCTCACACAATCACAGAGAACGATTTTACAATGCCGCGATACAATACACAACCGTATTACGATGTTTTCATTTTATAGGGTAGTTACCATGAGAAAATGCCACGAGTCACCCAATACCATGGGCACGTAAACTGTTGGCCAACCAACATCCCAAAAAAAATCTTACAGGGGCTTCCCCCCCGAACCCCCTTGCTGGGATAAGTGTATAGTAAAACTGAGCTACGAACACGGCTGAACAATAGCATCTCTGAATCAGTAAGATCAGGCTCCACGACCAACATTGAAAACATCATTATTCTTCCATGGTCTCCTCTAAAATACTTTTCCAAAGACTATACTAATGCTCAATTTTGAGCAAGTAAAAAATAAAATTTATGGTTGTTACAATTTTCCATTCTTGCCCAACACCTATGCTTTTTTTGTTGGTGCAATCAAGGTCAGAGACCAACTTCTTCCACATGTAGAAGAAAATACAGCAAAAGCTATAAAAAACTTTTATGCCAGGGATTAATGGTAACCAATGCCTAATGGGACCTAACGGTTAAGAACATGTCTCCTCCTAGGAGGTCATAGGTTCAAATACAAAGAGGGGTAGGGTATGTGCATCTATGTAGACTTTAGCAACCAAATCAATGCACATAGGGGGTTCCATTTACTACAAACAAGGGGTTCTCATACACCAATTTGGTTTCTAGCTTGGCCATGACTTTAAAATTGGATTATTGTTATTATTATTAATTTTGGTAAGGAACACTCGGCAGCATTCATCTTCCAGAGATGCAATAAACCAATCATTTTTTGTATCGGTTTGGAACTGTCAATCTTCCGCTTTTAGCTCTTTATCCAAAGTTGAAAATTTCTCGAGCATAGATATACTTCAAACGATACAAAGTTGAACCCAAACAAAAAAAACACCAGGACAAAGTTGCCCAAATTATTGAAAATATAAAATGCTGACTTGGAAATATGTTCCACAATTATTGCCTCGAGCCATTTTCATTCTATTTAGAGTTTCCGAAATTGCCACTGTCTTACAGTAAGGGATTTACCCAATTCTACTCTAAAACCTTTCGATTCGATCCAAACTCTGATATGGGTTTTCAAATATTTGTTGTTCATATTTTGTATTATCCACACTTCTCCATCAATAATGCTACTGGCAATAAGTGTGCCCATATCCTTTAAAAACTATTATTTTTCCATTTTTGGGATCTTGGGGTCAAATCTGCAGTTTTACCTCCTATCCCCCGATCCCCATGATCTATGTTGTGGCGTCCTGCATGTGGCAGCCATTTGCCAATATGAGAAAGCCAAAGTTGTAGTTCTTTAACACGCCTTGTGCCTTCCACAATTGTAAATTGCCCATACACTAGGCATTGCCTTAGTCGTTATAGAGACCGAATGCCAATCTCCAAAAACACTCTCTGGGGCCCTGCAAACAACTGGTCATGTTTCCAATACCCACTATTTCCCACCGTCATGAAGCTCATATTCCAGTTTCCAAAATTTCTCTTAGAGGCTCCATAAATCACTTACTAGCTTTTCGATACCATCCCTATCTACGCACCTCACTTTCCTCACTCAATATGAATGGTACTTTGAATACACATATTAAACCCTTCACTCAATATCAACTAGCATTTCATTTTATATTTATTTTAATGCAACTGTATTATTTTTATGTATGAATAGAAATTATAGATATCTTAAACTTCAAATAAAATAGCTTCATCTTCTAACCCTTTTTTTTTATAAATTGAAAGAAAAAAAAATTGGCCATACGCAGAAGTATTAAACCTCGTTTGGGACATGTGTTCGGCAAGATTAGACAAAACTCTCTTCAAATTGCTTTCCAACTCACTGCTTTGAGTATACTTAGCGAAGTTGCACATGTATTTATCATCTGCATTGCAAATCGCTGCCTGAAAAGTGATGATCATTAACAGAAGAACAATAATTTTCCAGATCAAAGGCCATGAATCCTTTCTAGTAGCAAAGTCGATCTTCGTCAGTAATGTCTTCATGGTCGTTCCACAATATTGCAGAGGCTTGTGTATTAAAATATATCTTGGAAAACCTTTCCTTCACTGACGATTGTTATATTTATATGCAACGGAAATGCCAATTTATGGTTCCGAAATTTTATTCAATTCAAATTCATTATATTGACCCAAAATTACAGATTCGCCAAGTTAAATTCACCAAATTCCATGGAAAATCTTTTCAAAGTAGTGTAAGATTGTCCGGGTATGATTACAATTATTTGTCCATTGACCTAGGCAGGCAGCCCACTTGCCTTAACTTATGACTTTGAAGAAGCAAACTCCAGTACCAATACTCAAACCTAATGAGAGCTCCATACTGCAATCCATACCCCTCCTTTCGTTTCCGTTAAGGTTTCAACAGAGTTGAAATGATTGAAGAATGTAGAGAATAGAACTTTGATTTTCTTGATTTTGCAGGGATAAAAAGATTCATGTGGGGCCCTTGGCTGGTTGGAATTGCCGGACTCCAGAGGACGGGATAGTTAACGGAGTGGGTAGACGGAGTAGTCTAACGCCGGGCAAAATCGTCGACTCGTTAGACTACTCCTTATTGAAAACAGTCCAAAAGAAAATCTTCCTTTTATAGATTTTACTATTAAAAAAAAAGAGTTATTAAAAACCCTACAAAAATAAATTTACTTCATTTCATAGATTATTTTTGTTTTGATATCATTCTTATTTTAAATATGGGAAAATAATTGCCATGTGACCGCGCTTGTACATTCAAAGAAATATCGTATTTGTTAACCAGCATAAATCCATCTTAACTATGTATCTATCATTCGGAGATCCATCTTAACTATGTATCTATGATGCACGGATATGGATCAAATGCCTAGATGTGCAAACATCTTTTATAGTGCAAAAAAAAGGATAAATTGATGCGATCCCTATCGATGCATGATAACCTTCGAGGATTTGGTAAGATGGATTTACGCTAGTGATAAAACTATATTAAATGAAATCATAAACGATAAATGACGTCAACGTTATTAAAAAAGCATGTACATTGCAAAGAGGTAATGAGAGATAAATTCTATGATACCCGTATGAAGTCATTTATTATATATAGTCAAACTAAATGCTAAAAACAATTAAAAAATCCACAAAATTAAATTTATCTTCCTTTTGGTACGTTATTTTGCTATCCTTCTTACTTTAAACATGGGAAAATAATTGTCATGTGACCACACTCGCACATTCAATGAAATATTGTATTTATCAACCAACATAAATCCATCTTAACTCTGCATCTACCATTCAGTGATAAGAATCATATCCCTAGATGTGCAAACATTTTTTTTAGAGTGCAAAAACTCAAGGAAAAAGTTGATTTGATCTCTATGGGTGCATGATAAATCCAGCCTTAAAAGTTTGCACATCCAACAGTCCAGAATTAAAGGTTTGCACCTCCGGAGATTTGGTAAGATGGATCTTTGCTAATGATAAAACTACATTAAATAAAATCATAAAAGATGAATGCAATCACCATTATTAAAAAAAACATGTAAATTGCAAAGAGGTAAAGATAGATAAATTCTACGATATTTGTAGCCAATAATTTTTCAAAAGATCCACCATCAAGTAATTTATTGGCTATAGTCAAACTTGCCAAACTTGAACTATTAAAAGCTATATCAATTAGTAAAATAGATAATATATGACATGTGGTTGAAAATAAGGAGAATTTCATACTTGGATAGTGAAAATGTCCAGTTGTAATTTTTTTAATTAATATTTTCTTATTTTATTAAAGTGCCGCATGTCAACTCCATGTTGAGCGTGAAATTACGCTTCTCCCACATATTGGGCTGTAGAAAACGCGTGGCTCTTGGCACAATAAACCTAAACGCTCAAATAATTTGGCCATTCCTTATTTGGGTTGGCATACATACCCACATATCCGTTCTCCAGTACAACACATTAATGCTCCAGTACAACACCGCTTACCACCTTTCAACACCACTCGGCTCTATCATGTCCACACATGGGGTTCACTCAAAAACCCCGTCGTCGGTGTGTGGACTTTATCAACACAAGACCAAATTCTTAGTACCATTTCTTTGAGGTTAAGCCTTTCAATGATCAAATCGATGCTTAACCTCATCACCACAAGACCAAATTCCCCAAATTCTCGACTACCATGATCATCTAATGTAACAACAAATTATTTTACCCTTTGCATAGAATTTCAACCTCATTACCGCACAACTCTCGCACTAATAATCAAGAATAGGCAATAATTAAAAAGATATGTCAACATAGAATTGCTGAATTGTGAGCCCCTACACATTTCAATACGAGAATTACACCTATCTGACAAACTACTTATAATGAAAAGACGACACTTCTCATTTGTTTAACTAAATATCCACGCCTTCAGTGTAGCCAAATGCCAGGCTTCTTAAAAGAGGATTAGAATTGCAACAATACTCTCCAACTCATTAAGTTGCTCTACTTTCGGCCCAACTCTAATTGGCCAGTCACCTCTGATGAACGCCATGAACGATGTCAGTATGTTTACCCAATGTCTTGAATGTTTCCAACGGTTGAAGCCACTCTTGGAACCTCATTGCAAGCCAGTTACAAACTCCAAGCGTTGTGTTACAAGCCACCGCACTCCCAGGTAGCTATTCCAAATATACATTAACAAAGCAACTGAATAAATTGCAGATAGTAAATATTTTAAAACCCTAATCAAAACTTTCAATACAATCGTTATTTTGGATGCCTGTAAGTATCTATCGGAATTCTTTTTTCTTTTTTCGCAGAGAGAAAAAAGTTCCATCCTTTTTAATTAAATCAAAGGACCGGTTGCATATCAAAAAGTAAGATTACCATCCATCACATATTCCAGCATTTTCATCTGTTCATGCAATGAGTATTGCCAGAGCATAAAAAACTATCTATCAACGTATTCAAAGAGTCTAACTCAGTTCTACATTATCGATCGGAATTCCTTGTTGAGGCGAGAGGCTCTCTACAGTCCGGTATGGGGAGATCTTGTAACGTTAAGTAACGTTATTTTTATTAATAAAAAATAACTGGGAAATCTGTATTTCGATAAGTAGGGACTGCAAGGATGGTTTGTCTAATGTTCTGAAGATTCGTATAGTGAAGTAAAAGGATGAATGTTTTTAACAAAATATAGCATTGTGTTTTCCAGCCGGGACAGGTAGAAATACAGCGAAAAAAACGGATTTGTATTGTGAAGTTAAAAAAGGATAAATATTCTCGTACAAAAATATAGCATTGTGTTTTCGAGACCGGATAGGTAGAAATACAACGGAAAAAAATAAAGAAAGACAGATTTGAACAATCAAGCCATTGATAAAAGCCATATAATCTCATAGAGTCAAGCCAGTACCAGACAGTAAGTAACATCATTTTCCCTCTTATTTAAGCCAGTACCAGACAGTAAGTAACATCATTTTCCCTTTTATTTGCCAGAATAAAAACCTATAGTTTCCAGAAAATATTATTTACGTTTTTTTGGGGAAATAATGGTTGTCTGCTAAACTATTTACGTTTTGACATATTTCTGATTTGTTTGGAGGATGAGTATACACTTAAACCAAGCATTTCACGGCTGCATCGGACTTCTGTTATCACATAAAAACATTTTCAAAAACTGAGAACTGTTTTTTCATAAACATATAGTAGCGCCCTGTACTCATACCTCGCAAGGGAGAATGATAAAATCCCCGATATTCACTAGTTTTTGTTTCAGTTAGGAACCATTTTCCAGCCTTCACAGAGGAAACTGCTTTTGCAAGTTCGTGAGCTTTTCAATTTCTTTCTTTATAACATGCTTTATGCTTTATGGATATTGATCCCAACATATTTTTAATTTAAGTTTTACCTATTCATGTTTAATGTTTTTATATAAAACATAAAAACTATTTTATGTTTTTGCTTATGTTTTATATAAAACATAAAAAGAAACTGTTTTATATTTTATATTTTAATTATATTTAAATTTCCTTTTTATATGGAGATTTCATTTCTCCATAAGAATCTCTTCTTTCTCCATGCATATTTGTCAATGTACTTTTAAATTCCACGGAAGTAGTCTGGATTAAGCTCCTATCGTGATCAATACAATACAAATCTTAGGCTCTATCAAGTGCCGAGAGGGATCAAATCTCCTAAGGTGCAAACCTCTTCTCAAGTATTGCACTCAAGGAGGTTTGCACGTCAGGAGATTTGATCCCTCTCGGTTCTTGATAGAGCCTAGGATTTGGATCTATGTTGGTAGATACATTAAAGGCAATCAACCGCCATAGTTATGATATGGTTCATGAATGTTGATATGTGCCCCTGTTACAGTAACTCATTTTGAATGACAGATGCGAATATAGCCTTGTACTTGTAACCCAAGGGAACTCAAAATCTAGATTGTGCTTGAAAAAAATCAGAAACAGAGAACTTGCACACAATCTTATTGGACTATTAGCATTTCCAGTTTTATTGACTCATCTTCAGTTGTAAAATCATTTATTAAGATTAAGTTAAATACTGCTCCGGGAGTCCAGTTTTTCCTCCATGTTTGGATGGCAACAAGCCAACTTCTGCTGCTTTGCCTCAGCTAGATGAATCCACCACTAAAAGTGAAGCTCGTTTGAGTACAACCATGCAGAGGTAAATGCAAGATTGATTCACTTGTACAGTACACCAAAACTTGCGGCAATATAAACATTGTTGTTTTTTACTTCGATACTAATGGGCTAGATAACAATGTTCTCAATTCATATAAACATTGAATTCCGGCATATAATCATATCCACAGAAAAACCCACCATGTCCAAAATGCTAGTATCTTTTCAAATAAACCTACCCAAGTTCATGAAAGTATTGTGTCAGTGAAAACCCACAAACCTCATTTTTTTTTGACACGGATGTTTGTTTCATTCACAGAAGATACACAAGTTTCGAGACCCTCCATATGCCTCCAGTTAAAGATTCTCAAGGATTGTAAAAGGTGCAATATAAGATCATCTTAACCATCAACATTTACATACACAAGTTTTAAGACCCTCCTCCATATGCCTCCAGTTAAAGATTCTCAAGGATTGTAAAAGGTGCAATATAAGATCATCTTAACCATCAACATTTACATACACAAGTTTTAAGACCCTCCTCCATATGCCTCCAGTTAAAGATTCTCAAGGATCGTAAAAAGTGCAATATTAGATCATCTTAACCATCAACATTTACAATTGCATTGGTTATTACAAGCAGCTCATTCTTCTGTCAAACAAGACAAGCACACATCTCTATGAGTCTCCAAACAACAGACCCGCTCATTAGGATAGCTTGGTAAGATGAGGGCGTAAGTATATTCAAGGATAGGCGTGTCATCACCCAAATGGGAAAACATATGGAAAACTTCTTTCTTGAGAAGGCCAGAAAAACACTAGTTGTCCCTTCATAACCACTTGGAACAAGTGGCTTGCTCTGCACTTGCCAGTGCAATAACAATAACAAGAAGCAGCTGTCGATTGCGAGTCGCAGCTGCTCAGTACTTGTCAATGCAATAACAACGGAGAGTTTCCTGTTTCCCAATAGGATAAAAGACAACTAAAGCGCCTCGTTTTTCGGGTCAATTTTTGATAATAATAATAAAAATACCGGCTAAATTGTTCTTGAAAATTGTTATTTCTGCGATTTTGCTATTTCAGCAATCATAATTGCCTCGCCTAGACTAAATGCCCAGTTTTAAAGCTACCCATGTCGTCGAAATTGTAATTAAAGCACTAGAAATCGCAATTTGAGAAAAAATTGGTCTGCCCGAATTCCGGCAGGTTGGGGGCGTTTTGGTTAGCGCTTATACTGCTCCATCGGTTCCGGGTCACAACCGAGAAGTTATGCAGCAGTGAATGTAGGGAATCATGCCGGCGTCGTCTCATCCCATAGCATGCTTTCCTCCAGTTGTTGGAAGGAGGGGATGCAAAAAGTTAGAGTTCCCATGGATCCATTGGTGCGATCGAATTTTTCGATCGATGAGCAATACCCTTAAAGGCCACGTTCTGTTCCTCGTGCACGTGCACGGGCCTGGGCCCGGATCATGGTAGAACTCTGCTCATGCCTGGAATGTCTGGCGGATTCTTGTGAGATTTGCGGGGTGGAGCTTGAAGGATTAACTTACTCCAATCCCGTGAGAAAACCGTCCTAGCTTGGTGGGTTGCGCTCAATGGGTTGTTTAGTAGAAAACCGTACTAGCTCGGTGGGTGGTCCTCACTGGTTGGTTGGTTAAGTACCTTGGAAGGAAAGAAGAGAAACCAGAACGACTCGAAGGATTGTGAAAGTTGGTAGCCTGAGTGCCCCCAAAATAGCAGACCACTTATTGGTTATGGCTTCCCGAGGTGCCCAATGTCTCATATTATGGCTTCCCGAGGTGCCCAATGTCTCATTGCCAAGTATGGTATGGCTTCCCGAGGTGCCCAATGTCTCATTGCCCAGTATGGTGGGTGGAGATGAATTACGTGAACTGTGTGGTTTAATGTACATTGTGAATTTTTACAGGGCCACTTGGGCCTGCTGCTTCTCCTAAACAATGGGTGGTGATTCTGAGTTTGGTGGATGGAGATGAATTACATGAACTGTGTGGTTTAATGTACATTGTGAATTTTTACGAGGCCACTTGGGCCTGCTGCTTCTCCTCAAACAATGGGTGTTGATTCTGAGTTTTGATAGCCTAAACCGAGCCGACTAAACTTGAGTTTAGGGCTCAGTCGAAATTCAAATTTTCACGCCGACCAGTTTACTTTTTCCCACCAGTCAGGTGAAACTTGTCTATGTCCGACTAGACAAGTTTACAAATTTTAGTCGGTACTTCACTCGACCAAAATTACTCCGACTTACTTGTCCGACTGATTTTTACCTCGACCACTTTTACTCCGACCAAGTCGGACCTTCGACCAAGTCGGCTCTCCGAACAAGTTGGCTGCTTTAGTTGGCTGACCAACCGACCACTCTAGTCGGCTCTTCGACTACTTTAGTCGGCTCACTCTCGTCGGCTTACTTTGGTCGAAATCTGCAGGATATGATTCTAAGTCTAAAGACTTAAGAAATTACAAATGCTTTTCACCTGTGAG
>LPNX010103420.1:110139-123757 GCA_001517045.1 Pseudotsuga menziesii | reverse complement strand
GAATTGTGTCCGGGATTCCATGATTGGCAAGCCGAAAACACCCCCAATTTCCGAAACATCTTCTAAATTCGGATAGGAGGTTTTCCTTAGAGTCTTGATCGAATTCCTTACCAGCTAGTCCCTGCGACTGAATTTGAAAGAGATCGAAGACAGGAATATCCATCTCGATATCTAGCTGATCATTAGTAGTACAATATGACTCCGGAGATTTTGGGATCGCAGTAGCCATGAGTGTGGTTGTTAATAGCAGGATTTCTGAGCATTCACCTGAGCATTGAATGCAGGATTTCTGAGCAATTCGGAGGCTGGAGCATTCACCTAAAAGCAGGATTTCTGAGCATTCGAGTGTGGTTGTTGACAGAAGGATTTCTGAGAATTCACCTGAGCATTGAAAGCATGATTTCTTTTCTGAGCCAGGTATATTTGTAATGTTTCTTTTCCACGTAACCGCGTATATATGGTATATGTTCCTATAATAGCAATTTTTTTTTTGGTTTCGACGAATTTTTTAAGCCATTTATATTTCTATTATTTTTATAATTTGTTTATTTTTGTTAGAACTTTATGTTTTAGGTCATTTTAAAATCGTAAGACTTTGAAAGCGATTTTTTTACGTAAAGTTTCCATCCATGAAATGGAATTACGATTTCCAATTTAAGAATACAATGAGGTGGAATTATGATCTGAGTCTGGCAAGCTGACAAGCTGCATGTGTATTCCTGCTTTTCATCTCGGTCAGCAGCGAGGAAAGAAACAAGATCCACCCTAATAGCGAATGGTGGAAGACTGTGTAGCTCTACACAATCCAGACCAGGTTTTATTGAGAAGCGATTTCCTTCTTTTTTCTTTGTCTGATGATTTGGATCATAGCTGATTTTTGGGTGTCTGAGTCCTGTACCGGTTCATACCCAATGCCCAACTAGACTAGGTTTTAATTGCCAAGCGATTTCCTATTTTTGTTTCTTTATTTTGTCTGAAGTCACTGATTTGGATCGTAGCTGAGTTTTGGGTGTCTGAGTCCTGTACCGGTTCATACCCAATGCCCAACTAGACCAGGTTTTATTGGCAAGCGATTTCCTATTTTTGTATTTTTATTTTGTCTGAAGTCAATGATTTGGATCCTTGCTGATTTTTGGGTGTCTGAGTCCTGTATCGGTTCATACCCAATGCCCAACTAGACCAGGTTTTATTGCCAAGCGATTTCCTATTTTTTATTTTTTATTTTGTCTGAAGTCAATGATTTGGATCCTAGCTGATTTTTGGGTGTCTGAGTCCTGTACCGGTTCATACCCAATGCCCAACTAGACCAGGTTTTATTGCCAAGCGATTTCCTATTTTTTATTTTTTATTTTGTCTGAAGTCAATGGTTTGGATCCTAGCTGATTTTTGGGTGTCCGAGTCCTGTACCGGTTCATACCCAATGCCCAACTAGACCAGGTTTTATTGCCAAGCGATTTCCTATTTTTTATTTTTTCTGAAGTCAATGATTTGGATCCTAGCTGATTTTTGGGTGTCTGAGTCCTGTACGGGTTCATACCCAATGCCCAACTAGACCAGGTTTTTTCGCCAAGCGATTTCCTATTTTTGTTTTTTTATTTTGTCTGAAGTCAATGATTTGGATCGTAGCTGATTTTTGGGTGTCTGAGTCCTGTACTGGTTCATAACCAATGCCCAATCATAGCTGCATACTCTAAGTATAGAACCTGGTTCTGAATAATGTCCATATGGCTTTCTGGATTTTAGCTTAGTACGAATTTCAATGCAGTGATGAGTTGGCTTCTCAGTGTTACTTTTTTTCCCTGCATTTTAGGTTCTAAAAATGAAGGTTACTGGACATGCCTAACCTGGACATGCCCTAGCTGTGGCAATGTAAATTTTTCTTTTAGAACTACTTGCAACATGAGGAATTGTTCTGCATGTAAACCGGTTGATTTTCCTTTGGTAAGTTTCTGCTATATACTTTAATCTAGTGTATATAATTGGAATGCTGCTCCAGATAGCATTTCCCTGCATTTTAGGTTCTCAAAATGAAGGTTACTGAACATGCCCTAGCTGTGGCAATGTAAATTTTTCTTTTAGAACTACTTGCAACATGAGGAATTGTTCTGCATCTAAACCTCTTGATTTTCCTTTGGTAAGTTTCTGCTATATACTTTAATCTAGTGTCTATAATTGGAATGCTGCTCCAGATAGCATGAGTAGATTTGTCTAACTAGTAACTCTAGCCAATTGTGTACATAGCTTTTATTAGTAATGTGAAACTTATATTAGTAATGTGAAAGTAAGGCAATTTGATGTTGGATTAAAAACATGGAGAATTAATGACTCATTCTAGCCAAGGTAAGATTCATGATAGACAAAGCATTCTTGTATTTTTTTCAAGGCTCCTCTTCTTTCTTTTCTGAATCTTGTAGGTCACTAAGCATTGTGTATATAAATGCGCCTTTATTTGGTTTTTATTTTTCTATCTATACACTTTTATTGGAATTTGTTTGGGCATAATGAGTGTTGATTCTAGTAGTGTGTTATATTTTTTTTAATTTTTTTTTGTAAATAAAACATTATATTACTATTGAAGCCGAGATTACATTATTGCCATTGCAGGACGTCCAGAGCAGACCAGACCCCTACCAGAGCATCCTTCCCAAAAACCCACATGAAAATTCATCCCCCAGCTAGCCCAAGCCAGCATATTCTTTTTATCCTTCTCATTATAGACATAATTTGCCATTCCCCACCCGATTACAGAGAAACCATAGTGTGTTAGTCCCTTCCCAATTACAAAAGGCCAAAACAAGACCAAAACAGGACCAACAAAGTGCATCATTCCCTTCCCGATTACAAGGAAACCAGAGAGTATCATTCCCGTTCACAAAAAGGCCAAAACACGACCAGCAATGAAACCAAAGATTACCATTCTCTTCCTTTATATACTGCATAGTATTTAAAATTATGGACATAGCAGAAATACAAGAGTCAAGCTAGACGTTGGGGGTCGACATCCAATCTTGGACCAACAACAGAATCCTGGACCAAGGAAGTTACCTGGGAACCTACCACAACATGAAGGCCACATAGCGTGTTGTAGCGATGGCTTCCCTTCGCTCTTGGGCGGGCGAATTCCTCCAGCTCCCTTCCCATTGAATATAAGGGGACGTTTAGCTTTGCTGCGATCACATTGATTTTCTTGTGCATTAGGTGGCATTAATTGTTGTGCTCCTTCCATACCGCTATTGGTTCCACATCCCCATCAGATTTGGCCTCCTTCACAATGGAGGAGTGGCCAACCAAACACATATTTACCCAGTACAACATTAGCATGCAGTTGTAGGAAGAAGCTCTTCCCATCGTGGAGCCCAGGTCAAGAACCTAGTCCGCCACCTCTTTGAGAAGATCCTCCGAGGATAAGGATTTAACCTCAGCCCACAGGTCGCCCACTACCTTTTCCACCTCCAATCTAATGCTTAGTAGGACATGTTCCTTATAGAAATCTCCTGCTTCTTGGGCCTGAAGCTACATCCTAGTCACAGGCTTTGTTCAGGGCATTTTACCCTTCCCTTTATAGTCCTAACTATCGGTGCCATCCTCAGGGCTATGGCCGCTTCACAGGGAGTGTTTTGGGGCCATATTGCAAGGCAGAGGGAGGAGAGACTCGCACTGAGAAAGGAGCCGAAGAGCAGCTTGGGGAGACAAGGATTTTGAAGGAAAATAAAATAGAAAGAGGGGGCAGAAAACACAGTCTACTCTTCAATGGGGGGTGTAATGTGATGACCTCAGCCTGAAACAAAAGGGAGGAGGGGCCATGATAAATATCCTAGGCCAGTACCACCTTTGCATCATGTTAATCATACAAGCTACTTCCCTTGTACCTTCACATTTTGCATAAATCTTAATGGCCATTATAACCCAATCCTCCCATCGATCCTGAGCTTCCTTACTCGTCACGTCGATTCTTGCAGTGCAAGCCTTAATGATAGCAAAGGATGGCCACCTCATGGTCCATCCAATTGGCCATGTGGCTTTGTGCATCATTACGGGTCGTGAGGACTGCTGTGCTTGTGCCCCCTGTCATTTCCCACAACGCCATCATCCGGGCGTTCCATTTGTTGGCTATCGTCGATGTCTCTTGTTGCCACTTGCCTGCATTGCCAAGCCCATTCTTCCACATTGAATTCCTCCAAGATGCCATATCAAATCCCCACAGCCCCCACAACACCTGTGTTGGCAAGAAGATCTGCTGCCTTGTTGGTAGACTGTCTAACATGGCTGAAGGGGACGTCTGGGTGAACACGCAACATGGTTTTTAAAGAATCCAATCTACTAGCTAGGTGCCATCTCATTGCCACCTTTGCATAATCTTTCCCGTTTGCCAGATGATTTTCCATCTGAGTCGAGATTTTGGAGTTGCCTTCTATGATGGCCAATAAGTAAGAGCCTCTTACTAGCCCTTCAAAACCTCAAATTGAACCTTCCAGCTTGGCTGATTTGTTGGTGTTTGATCCTAATGATCCAAGGGTGATGAAAAGGATCTTTCCACCATTATCCCTGCAAATTCCCTCAAAGTCTGCCGGCCCAGGATTTCCTTTAGAGGCCCCATCGAAATTGAGTTTAAACACATGGGGAGGGGGGGGAACCAAGAGGATGGACTGGACGACATGCAAATCTTTTCCCGTTTGCACAAACCGGCCATTTGGGTTATGTTAAGCCCCTAGTTCTTCGCTACGTGGGATTATTCTGGGGGATTTACCTTATCCTGATCCTGCCATGGCATGCTTTGGATTGTTGATAGAAAATGGCTCCTCATCGTGATCCTGCTCCATGGCATGCTTTGGATTGTTGATAGAGCCAAATGAAATTTGGCACAGAAGGCTTGCACATGTGCATTACAGAGCACTACCACTTGCAAGCAAAGTTGTTGAAGGTCTTCCATAAATTCAAGCAAAACATTAAGGGGTTTGCAAAGGATGTGTGAAAGGAAAGAATACAACGAAGACATTTCCAAGTAGCAAAAGAAAGGCAAAATGAATCTTGGAAATCATCCACTTCGATATATGCGGACCAATGTCATCAAGTTCACTACGCGGGTATGTATACTATGTTTCTTTCATTGATGACTTTTCTAGGAAGACATGGATTTAGTTCATGAAGAACAAAGATGAAGTTTTCAGCAAGTTCAAGGAATTCAAAGCTTTGATCGAGAACCACAAGGACAAGAAGATCAGTACCTTTCAATGAGATAATGGTAGAGAATTCACATCAAATGAATTCAAAGACTTATGCAAAGAATCAGGGATTAAGAGGGAGTTATCCACTCCATATAATCCAAAACAAAATGGGGTTGTAGAAAGGAACAATAGAACTATCATGAAAGCTGTGAGAGCAATGCTTCATGATCAATATCTTCCCATGCATCTAAGGGTAGAGGCTACCATCACAGTGGTGTGTGTACATAACTGTACTCCACGCATAGTACTTGAGAACAAGACACCTAAAGAAGTCTTTTCCAGCAAGAAACGAGAAGTCATCCATCTCAAAATATTTAGTTGTCCTGTATACATACACATTCCAAAAGAGAAGAAAAAAAAATTGCATCCTTCAGGAAAGAAGGGTATATTTGTGGGATACTCTGAAAGCTTGAAGGCTTGCAGAATATACTTCCTAGGATTCAAGAAGATTGACATCAGTAGGGATGTAACATTTGATAAAGACACAACTTACAACAAATCCAAAAAGAGACCTGCTAAAGAACTTGACAAAGCAGAAGCACCCAGAATTCATGATACAACCATAAACAAAGAAACTCAAGAAGAAGATCGAGAATATGAAGAACCACAAAGACTTGTAGATACACCTCAGGAGAAGAATCCTCACAAGAGGAGACCTACTTGGGTACGAGAAGCTATCGAAGGTACGAAAAGATATGGGGCTCCAGAAGAGAATCATAGAGAAAGAAAGAGAACCAGATCCTCCTCCAGATATGTAGCTTTACTATGTGACTTTATCAATGAAGAACCTTCCAATTCTGAAGAAGCAACAAAATGGAAAGAGTGGAAAAATGCTATGATCAAAGAGTATCAATCAATCATTAAGAAGAATGTTTGGGATGTTGTCCCAAGATGAGAAGGGAAGTCAGTTGTAACTTCCAAATGGATCTACAAGATCAAGCATGCTATAGATGGTAGCATAGAGAAATATAAGGCAAGATTCATGGCTCATGGCTTCTCACAGAAAGAAGGAATAGATTATGAAGAAACCTTTGCACCTTTAGCCAGATACACTTCCATCAGATCGGTACTTGCTTTGGATGTAGTGATGAAATGGAAGATACACCAAATGGATGTCAAGATTAATTTCTTGAATGGTGTAGTGGAAGAGGAAGTGTATGTAGAACAACCACTCGGTTTTGAGACACATGACATGGAGTCTCGTGTATGCAAATTGAAGAAAGCCCTGTACGATTTGAAACAGGCACCTAGGACATGGTACAGAAGAATTGACAGCTTTCTATTTAGTTTGGGATTTACCAAGAGTAAAGCAGATTCCAACCTTTACTACAATGTTAAATATGGCAACCCAATGATGCTCCTATTGTACGTAGATGATCTGTTTGTAACAGGTATGGATGGGTTGATTGCTAATACGAAGAGAAAGCTTGCTCCCAAGTTCGAAATGAAGGACTTGGGTATGATGCATTATTTTCTAGGCATGGAGGTGTGGTAGAATGTGGATGGAATATCTCTCAAACAAGGGAAGTATGCAGTGGAGATCCTGAAGAGGTTTGGGATGATGGACGGCCAGTCCATTTCCACACCTATGGCATTGAACCTAAAGCTATTGAGTGATGCTTCATCAGAGATGGTTGATGCTACGATGTGTCATCGGATAATTGGGTCCTTGATGTACCTGATGAACACGAGACCAGATATTTTCTTTGTTGTGAACACCTTGAGCCATTTCTTGATAGATATGAGACATGTTCACTTGATTGCTGCAAAGCATATTCCGAGGTACCCGAGGGGTACAATTGATCATGGGCTCAAGTATGAGGAAAATCAGAAGATTAACCTGGAGGGTTATGTTGATTCATATTGGGTAGGCAGTGCCATCGATAGGAAGAGAACTTCAGGGTGTTGCTTCAGTATGGGATTAGGTGTGATCTCTTGTTTTAGAAGGAAGCAATCCTGTGTGGCACTGAGTACAACTAAAGTAGAGTATGTCACAGCTTGTTCATCTAGTTATGAGGCAGTATGGATGAGGAAGTTGCTATCTGATTTATTTTATTTATAGATGGATGCTACTTGTATACATTGTGACAACCAGAATTGCGTGAAGTTGTCAGAGAATCTAGTGTTCCATGACAAGTCGAAGCATATCAAGATCAAGTATCACTATATCAGGGATATGGTGCAAAGGGGACTAGTGAAGCTCTAGCATGTTGTGATGGATGATCAGATAACTGATGTGTTGACAAATCCATTAGCCAAGGTGAATTTTGAGTACTTCAGGGAGAAGCTTGGTGTTCTCTAGATCAAGGTTCCCTCCAAGGGGAAATGATGAGACCTAGAGCCATTCTGACATGGTGAGAGAATTGGTTCCTTCAATGGTCAGATGTAATTGATAAGCCATTATGTCATGGTGAGAGGATTGATTCCTTCCATGTAAGATGTGAGTGCTAAGCCATTCTGATGTGACTATAGGATTGGTTCCTACATGATCAGAAGTAAGCGCTAAATTCCATTCTTGGAATGGAGGCACCTGGTCAGTTACCAGGAAAGCTCAGTATAGGACTGAGGGCCATTCTTATATGACTGTAGGATTGGTTCCTACATGATCATATGTGAGTGCAAGCCCTTCTGATATGCATGTTGGATTGGTTCCTCACATGTGCATATGTAAGTGCAGAGCCCTTCTGACATGCATGCTGGATTGGTTCCTCACATGTGCAGATGTAAGTGCAGAGCCCTTTCAAACTTTGTATGTTGGATTGGTTCCTCACATGGTCGAATCTAAGTGCAGAGCCTTTTTGACATGTATGTTGGATTGGTTCCTCGCATGGTCAAATTTTAGTGCAGAGCCTTTCTAACATGAATGTTGGATTGGTTCCTCTCTTGGTCAGATGTGAGGGTTGGGCCTTTTTGACAGGGTTGTGGGATTGGTGCCCACATGGTCAAATGTGAGTGCTGAGCGTGCCTTTCTGATATGATTATAGGATTGGTTCTTACATGATTATATATAAGTTCTGGGTGGGCCATTATGACTTAGGGTCATATATAAGCGCTGAAGAAGACCTACATGGAGGCTAGGCCTACAAGCATCATGAAAAAGGGTTGGCTCTGTAGAACTTCCTGTGATGAGAAGAATCATGATATAGCAACTGTGAAGATCTAGAGATGATGATCTAGCAGATATGATCCAGATCAAGGGATGATCCAGATCTAGTGATGATGCTCTAGAGATGATCAAGATCCAGTGATGATGATCCAAATCAAGTGATGATCCAGATCCAAATGACTTGCAGATGAATATGACTTGAAGATAGAGATGACTTGAAGGTGAAGATGATGAGAACTCAATGATGATCCATATGATACAGAGAAGAAGACTTGTGCTGATAAATTGTGTCGAGAGAATACCTTCCTAGTTAAGAGGTAGTATTGATGTAATTGTAACTTCGGAATGTATTCACTTGTATTTCCTATGTATTGTAACCCGATGTTTATTCTGGGATGTATTTGTAATGTACTTGAGTCATGTCATGCCTTGAGGTTCCTATCGAGAGTTTCTATAATGTAAACAAGTCATGTCAAGTCAAGGTGGGTAACCCTCCTATTGTCTAAGGGTTAAAGTCCCTATAGTTTCGGGGCACTAGGGTTATTAGAATCACCTAGTGAAGTCAGCCCTAGTTGGGTTTCGTCAAGTTGAGAATTAGTATAAATAGAGAGCTAGCCTCTCTATTCATCACACACTCACTCACACTTAGTTGTAGCTCATAGCTAAGGAAGAGAAAGACATTGGGGAAAGGAAGAAAGAGGTTACTGCTGTAGGGAGATCATCTTACTATTTTTGGGTTTCACTTTTGGTGATGATTCTATCTCTAAGGAAGTCACGGGGTTTTCTCCATTTATGGTTTCCCCGAGGAAAAACACTGTGTTCATTGTCTCTTATGTTTGATTGTTGTGCTTGTTGTTCTCTCAGTTAAAGATCCTAATGTTATGCTAGCTTAATGTTAAAAATCTAACATCCAGGAGGGGGGACCAGCTCTTTCCACCAATGTGAAACATGTTCCTTGAATTCCTTGTGTTCTAGATAGAATTGCTCAAACCTGAAAGGTTTTCTCAGTTTGGTGCTGGACCAATCCCAGTTAAGGAATATAGGCCAATGATCCAAGCCATCCGACGGGAGTATATCTGCCATTATTTCTCCCGTACTATGGACAATGTCTGTTGAGACAAGGAATCTGTCTAGCCGTGATGACACTAGATGTTTTCCTCCTCTATTATTATTCCATGTAAACCATCCACTACCCATCTCCATATCCACTAGAGGGCTTTGGGCCAAGAAGTCACAAAAACTTTCTTGGTACTTATCCAAAAATATTCTTCCGCCCTTCTTTTCCCCCAAGTTGGCAATGAGTTTGAAGTCCTCTCCAAGTATCCAATTTCCAATCTCAACCTTCTCTTTAATGCAACCAAGGAAATCTATGAAGGCCTATTTCTCTAGGAAGAAGCTCGGGCCGTAGATGTTCCCCAACGTTCCTTTCACACCCGTATGTAGAAGGCAGAAGTACACCATTAGTGAATATTTGTTATCCCTCCATCCTAAGAGTTCTACCTCACCAGGTTTCCATAGGATAGCTATACCCCCAGCTTGTCCTACAACATCTAAGGTCATTAACTGACATCCTTTCCAGATCTTGCTTTTAATTTTCTCGAGTCCCTCCAAGCCGGATTTAGTTTCTTGAAGGAATAAAATGTCTAGTTTTTCCTGCATAATATTTCTATTCATATTTTTCCATTTCTTGGGGTTACTACACCCTCTAGTATTTTAGGATATGAGTTTCATTGACACACCTTACTGACTTTAGAGAAGGCTGCCCTTATTTTGGGGTACTATCTTGATTCAATAATTTTAACCCCAATGGCTGCTATTCGTTGCTTGTTAGTTTTCCTTCCCCTCCTAAGATCCTCTTCCAGGGATTTCCATTTGCTTCCTTTCTATAGATCTGGGTCTAGACCCAGCCCTTGGTGAGCTCCCGATCTGATGATGGATTCCTAGAGAAGCTCGATCTATCACCGCGGGACATATCCCTTTCCTTTCTTTCCAGATTCTTCCTTTATTGCGTCCAAGTCTAGGTTTTTTAGTTGCATTTCTTCCCCCATATCCTCATCCATAATTTCCATCTGTCGCACCTCCTCACTATCTGATTTTTTAACTTCTTTCTCCTGTGTCTTCCCAGGTTCTATCTCCTTACTATTATCTGGATCTAGTGTTTCCTCCCTTAGAACTTCAAAGGGGTTGGTGGATCTTCATATTTTTCGTGTTGGTTTCCTCCTGGATTTGGAATATCCCACTCCTTTTCTCCTTCACCTGGACTTAACCTGAGTGAACCCATCCTTCTCCCCTTCACCCTCTTGCTTGTGACCATGGTTTCCCTCTTTCGCTTTCATTTTTGGATAGTCCCTTCCTAGATGGTCGTATTCATGGAAATGCCTGCATCATAATGGTAGCTTTTCATAATCAATCCGTTGAATCCATTCCTTATCTTCCCAGTTCATGTAAATGGATTCTGGGAGTTCTTTTAATAGATCTAGATAGACACAAATCCAGGAAAAAGAAGGGTATCACTGAACCCTAGTTTGTTCAGATACCTTTAGGAATTCCCCCAATCTATTCCCAATGTCCTTGAGGGTCTGTAGATCCCAGTATTCACCAAGAAGAGAGAATAGGAGGATCCAAACTGGGGTGACCGTCATGTCTTCCATTTCTGGGTTAAAGCGCTCTTTCCATGGTCTCAAGTACAGACCCGTCGAGAAGAAAAAATACGTCCCTCCTTCCAGGATTTTGTCCCTATCTTCCTGGTTGAAGAAGATTATGGTAAAAACACCCTTGGATCCCAGCTGCAGGTTGTAGTGGCCTATCGGGTTCCACACACTGCTTATCCACCTAACCAAATCTCTTTCCTTGGGTGACACTCCCACAAATTTTCCTATTAGGGATTTTTCCTTCCATTGTTCAATTTTTCCTTTGACATGTTCAGATTTGATCTGGATCACTAGGATCTCTATGGCCTTTGGTGGGCACCACCTCGTGCCAAATATTTTGCCTTTCTACTCCTTTTCCTTTTCGCTTCCCATCCCCACTCCTGCCTTCCCAAAGGAAAAATCTGGGGGATCTGGTTCTACCATGGTCAGCCTCAAAGAGCTTGCGAGCAACCTCACCCTACAGTCCTTCCGTCAACCCTTGCCATAGCTGCAGTCTCACGCAGTTTCGACAGGAACCCTAAGCAATTCCTAGTCTCCGTCGTTTAATGCATATTTTGAATTCTTATATTTATTATTAATTCTAATCGTGTGTCATATTTATTATTAAATCTGTGTTTGTGATCATTTTAGAATAATTTTATTGTTACTTAGATTTTTTTGATTGCATTGTATTTTCATTTACTTTTCTTTGAGTTTTGATTAGACATTTTGAGTTCTTACTATGAATTTTGTTGCGAGTTTGTTGATAAATTTATTTGAAATCTTATATTATTCTTATACCTATTGAGTTTCATCCTTTTTTCTTAATGTAGTTTCTATCTGAATTTCTTATAACACTTTGAAAAATTGTTCTATGGATATTATAGAGCCGTTAATGTAACTTCATTAATGACTTATTATTCCTTGTCATATAGAAAATCATTTATTTTCCTAGGCTTTAGCAGTCATGCCAATGAAATCACAATTTTTTATACTATGATTTTGCATAAATAATAGTTTTCCTAAGTTTCGACCATCCGTCCTATTATTGTCGAAACAACACTTTTTGAAACAACTTCTTTTGAAGTAGCATATCCGATGCACCTCAGAGACCTGACTATCTGAACACCTTTTGTTAGCCAAAACCAAACCGACTAAACTTGAGTTTATCGCTCAGTTATTAAAAATTAATTTTCACGCTGACCTCTTTTTCTTTTTTTTCTTGTCGGTGAAACTTGTCTAACTCCCGACTAGACAAGTTTATCAAATTTGTTTGGCCTTTTAGACCCGACTAATTTATGTAGACAAGTTATTACTTGTCGGTTCTACCGACAGGTTTTACTCCGACCACTTATCAGTTTTGGTAACTGACAACTTGTTGGCTTTACCTCTTCCACCAATAGTCAGTTTGCTCAACTGACCTTGTCCGTTCACTTACTTTGGTTTAGTTTTAGTCAGAGTTTACATAGTATGTTTCTTAGTCTAAAAGACTTAATAAATTACAAATATTTTTCACCTGTGAGTAAGATGAAGTAAAAACTGACACATTAACAATTCTAGAGAACTTATAAAAACATATACCCAAATATTTAGGAAGACTTGAGTCGACCACTATGCCGTAAAACCTAGAACTTTCACAGGGTGAGAAATTTATGGGTTTTTTGATCTTTCACTAAAGGCTGTAATGTAACAACATTTACTCAAGTAACTATGGAGAGAATGTGCAGCTAAATAAACATGCATTCAACCATAAACTATTTCATATATATAACTTGTGTGAAAATAACAAAGGTATTACAAACTTGTTGATCCAAACTTGTCGGCTCATCGACTGAATAGAGCTTCGGCTCTTCTACAGAATTACACATGCAGAAGCTTGAGATGCGACACAATTCTTTCTCCACTCTTTGCTATCCTCTAAGATCTCTCTCACTTTCTATTGTGTCTAGTGACTAACTTGATTTACAATCTTCATCTTCTATTTATAGGAAACCTGAAAATTGCTTCTACGTGAATCGACTCACTCACCATTAAAGACTATAATAACTATCTACCTAACAACTTAGCTTCAGATATTAGTCCGACTGGTTTACATTACCGAATCATGGACTGTTCCCTCTTGTCAAACTAACCAACAAGATCTAGACCGATACGGACTCTGACAAAGTTGACTGAGATCAGATATGGATCTGTGAGTAATTACTTTTTCCAACACTCCCCCTTAATTATGAGCAGACGGGGATTTGTTTTTTAAACAAAATTTACAAAATGTTTCAGAGCTTAGAATTGCTTTGTGCATGAAAGAGTTCACTATGCAGAACTTGTCATTCCAAAATAACTATGCAGATAACTACGCTTGCAATGTAGCAATTGTCGTTGCAACATACTCTGCTTCTATTGAAGACATAGTTACTAAGGGTTGTTTATTTGAATCCCATTAAACAACACCTATACCAAAATTAAATGTGTACCTAGATTTTCTCTTCTTGTTATCTATGGTGCCTCCATTGTCACTGTCAGTGTAGCCAATGAGGTTTAAAATTTTCTGAGGTTGAATAGATAATGCCAAGGTCTTTTGTGCCACTTAGATACCTTGGAATTATTTTACCTGCTTGCCATTCTGAGTCTTTTGGTGACTCCATGAACCTTGAGATCAT
>LPNX010103420.1:50443-109368 GCA_001517045.1 Pseudotsuga menziesii | reverse complement strand
TTAGTGGTAAGGGGAGACCCATGGATGTGTGTGGGGATGTCTAGGTGTTGTAGGTTATAGGTTAGGGGGTTTAGTTGTAATGGGATACATAGGGATACATGTGAGAGAGAGAGAGAGAGACAAAGATATAGTGGAGGTGGGGGTCCTTAGTGGTATGGGGTGACCTATGGATGTGTGTGTATGTGTGTGTGTGTGTGAGAGAGAGAGAGAGTAAAAGGTGTGTTAGGAGTTTAGGAGTGGGGGCGGGAGGGGGGGGGCGCTAGACTCATTAGATGAAATTTCAACTCAAAATGGGCCTTTTAACTCTAATTCAAATTCCATTTCATCATGTGTTAGCTAATGAAATTGATTTAAATTTTAAATACTTTATAGTTTATATTTAGTGGATTCCCTTGATAGTTAATAGCTTGTTTGTTGATGTTTCCTAAAGGAGGAGAGGGATCTTCCCTTGATGATTCAATTATTAATGCAATGTGTGAAGATACTTTGTGAAGGGTATCATGTAGTTTTATATTCATCTATGTGCATGAAACAAGGGTATACCTTGATAAGGTAAATGTGCTTTTGGTTGGGAATTTGATGGACTATTGACTTTTGTGGATTGGCATGATAAGTTAGTTGGGGAGGTATAGTTCCCTTTCTCATCCATGTATGTCCAAGTAGGTCTTAGATACTCTACCTATACATGATCAAGGATAAGAAAATCCTCGAGCCGTTTAGCTTCGGATTGGTTGTGGACATGATGCCTAGTTAGTGAGAAGAATTCTTGGGAAGAATTCTATGTATCTTGGTCTTATTGGAACCATAGTTGAGAAAGAGGGTGGCCTCATGAAAAAAAAGAGTACATGTTAGATGATTTCCTATGGTTGGGTGGTACATGGATCTTGCACTTCCATTTGCCCATATCAACTAACTGTTCCTAAGTTATGGTCTTAATGTGTCAATGAATGTAAAGGTGATTACTGTGCTTAGCAAGGTAAAATGATGTATAATGATTTAAATGTATATGTTATGATTTGTTGAAATGATTTTGATCTATACATTGGGAATTGATTATATTGTGGTTACATGTATGGGACTAACATTTTGTTCATGCATGATTGGGAATACAAGTGATTTTAAGTAAGTTATGCTTACGTAGTATATGCATGTACTCTACGTGTGTCTTATGATTATGTTAATAATGCATGATGATTGTTAAATGGCATGATGGATAGATAAATGGATTTATGTGGCTCAACATGGCTTGATTAGCAAGGACTTTATAGTCCTATGCATTATTTTTTGTGAGGCTTATCCTCCATGATATTAATCCATATATGTTATGATGGTTAAGTGTTAATTTATAGACAAGTATCTTTGTTGTACTAATCATCACTAAAGGTTACTAATGTTTATGTAGAATATGCAGCTGAGGTGGTGGCATTGTTGTGATGAAGGATTAAAGACAAAAAAAGACTTACCCCTTTTCCAAAAGATTAAATGTGTACATGACATGCTACATACCAACTATGATTTTAATTGCGAATCCAAAGTTATAGCATAACAAGTACAATGTGAATACAAATCCTATAATGGCCAACTACATACCTATAGGCCGCACCTAATTGAATGGAAAAAAAATGATTTATATATACCATCGACATTGCAAGTTAAAGGAATGACATGCACAAAAAAAAAGGTATCAATGAATCTAAATCTAAGGAGAATATATATAAGTACATTAAATCACATAACACAAAAGGGTGAAACCTTATGACTACTGTGGAGTTAATAAACAAGATAGATAATAGTACCCTAGGTCTCTCTTCTCTAGTGTGCTTGGTATGGCTCAAGAGTGAATTTTGGAATTAAAAAGGAACTATTCAAGGTCTAAGGATGGGAGGAACATGGAAGTTCCCCAATCTGTTTATTTCATATTAATGATGATAGTCTTGTACTCTATAAATTGTATTGTTACACTTTATTAATTCTGATTTGTTTATAATTAGTAAATTATGTCTTGTCTTTGGTTTGAAACAGACTATGAATATAGTTATCTAATCTACTTAATTGTTTTAGCCATAAATGTATAGCTGATATGAATAATTCTTATAATTAAGACTTCTAAATATTATTAAAGTATGTTTCAATTTATTAGCTTCAATGCCATGATGATCAATTATATATTAAATATGATTTCTATACTTAGAGCATAGTAAACGAATGATTACACATGCATGATCCTTATTGAAATTAGTTATGTTTCATTAAATCTAAAAGTATTTGTAATGATTATGTCGGAGTAATCATGATCTATTTATGATCTTATGTTCTAGTATTAATTCCCGTGTTCTATAATTGTTTAATTATATGTCAGAGTACCCCTTGGCTGCTTATTCTTTTCAACCAGAATTCAATGTTAGAGAAATTATTAAAATAGTTAGATATGACATAAATTCATTATTTAAAATAAACACTTAAATCACTAAGTAAATTATCATAGACTTGGTATCCCTAATAAGAAAAGTATCAAATTACACAAGGATTGGAATGGATTCGATTCCTGTGACAAAGCCATTCACCCAACCATGTCTTAATAATTCATAAATAATAGAAAAATAATAAAAAACAAACCATTATAACCATAACACTTTACAAAATAACCAACACAATAGTTACAGTCGTTAGAACAACCATAGTGTCCAAGAAAAGCAAACAACGGTTTTATTATATGCATATCAATAAGCCATTAACCATAGGCAAGAGCATTCATCCACTTATCAAACGCATCAGCAATAAGTGAACCAAGTCGACACTTGGGTGATACGCCCTATTCAGTCTGCAAGTTATCATAATAGAAAAGATAAAAGGTTCAGGATTGAGCTGTAAGCGCCACACCCTAACTTGAGGATGAAATTTGAAAATTGAAAATTCAATAAGTAAATACTAGCTTGGGTAATGCGCCCATAACCATGGCTTGAAATTTGAAAATTCAATAAGTAAATACTCGCTTGGGTAATGCGCCCATAACCATGCTACACTAGAAATACAAATACAAACAGAGAGTTCTGTATAAGAAATTTTACTTAGACGTAAATCTAGGTTCAAAATAAACTACTCATACTTATTTAAACTATTCATTGTATAGCACTTTTTATTTTTATTAAAAAACTTATCCCAATATTATTATATATATTTATAAGTATAGCGAGTTTTATTTTTATTAAAAGACTTCACCATCCCAATATTATTATATATATTTATAAGTGTGTTTTCAATAGGTAGCACATATATTTGTATGCAATATTTGAGATGGCTAGGGTTTTGGGAATGGAGATGCCACTATGGCAAGTTAGTTTATTGAGTGGTTTTTCATTTCTTTTTCATTAGCAATGGGTTTGGAGTCAAACTGAGGTTGTCACCCTTGTCAGGTGGAATAACTCCCGAATTCTTATTATTTCTCCATAGAATGCCTTTATTTATACATCTGCAATGACTCTTGGGATCACACATCCAAGAGTCTCTTCATATTCCTAATATTTACAATAACATATAATCCCGACGGATTATATTCCAACAACCCCCCCCTTAATCCGAAGGGGTTTTAGTAAGTCCGAGCATGTTTTTGAATCTTTCAAACTTTTCTTGTCAAAGCTATTTGGTGAAGATGTCTACAACTTGATCATTTGTGGAACAATGTCAAAGATGTACTGTCTTGGCCTCTACATGATGTCGAATCAAATGATACTTTGTGTTGATGTGTTTGGTTCGATCATGGAATCTGGGATTCTTAGCCAGCTTGGTTGCAGAAGTATTGTCGATCAATAATGGAGTGGAGTTCTCTTGTTTTTCTTGAAAATCTTCAAGTATCTTCTTGATCCATACTATTTCTTTCATTGCTTCAGCTGCAGCCACATATTGTGCTTCTGCTGTTGAATTTGCCAAAACTGACTGTTTACGTGATCTCCATGAGACAGCTGCTAATCCAAGACTCATAGTGTATCCAGAAGTTGATACTCATGTCTCCTTATTGCCATCAAAATATAAGTCTGAGTACCCAATAAGTTTGAAGTCATCCACCTTAGAGTACTTGAGTCCAACGTCTTGAGTCCCCTTCAAGTATCTTAGAACTCTTTTTGCAGCTGACCAGTGTCCTTCACAAGGTTTATGCATGAACCTTGAAAGTATACCAACAACATAAGAAATATATGGTCTAGTTGTTGTAAGGTAGATAAGTGTTCCTACAAGTTGTCGATACTTGGTCGCATCCTCAAATTCTTTTCCTTCGCTTGATGTGAGCTTCATTTTCTGTTCCATTGGAGTAGAGACAGGGTTGCATTCTGTCATGCAAAATTTGTCTAGTAGTTCTCCAACATATTTTTTCTGAGATAAAACTATGTACTTAGGATGTTGAGTGAATTCAATTCCTAAGTAATAGTGGAGATGTCCCATATTTGTCATTTCAAAGATCTTTTTAAAATCTTTGTTTATGGATGCTATATAGCTCTCATTGTTCCCTGTCATCAAAAGATCATCTACGTACACCACAAGATACACAACAGATCTTCCAACTTTCTTTATAAATAGTGTTGCATCATCAATATCAAAATGTTCAAAATTTAACTTCAAAGGATGCTTGGTTAATTTTTCATACCATGCACAAGGCGCTTGTTTTAGGCCACACAAGGATTTGACAAGCTTGCATACCTTTTGTTCTTTTCCATTCACAACAAATCCTTATGGCTGAGACATGAAGACATAATCTTTCAAGTCTCCATTCAAGAAATTAGTCTTCACATCCATTTGATGAACTTTCCACCCATTCCGAGCAGTTAAAGAGAGTAAGGTACGGATGGTAGCCGATTTTGCTATAGGAGAAAACATTTCTTCATAGTCAATTCCTTCCTTCTGTGCATAGCCTTTTGCTACAAGCCTCGCTTTGTGCTTGTCAAGTGAGCCATCTGATCTGTATTTGTTCTTGTACACCCACTTGCAGCCAATTGGTTTGGTTCCAACTGGAGGGTCAACCAGCTTCCAAGTTCCATTCTTCATGAGTGCATCATACTCATTCTGCATAGCTTCTTTCCACTCAACTCGAGTAGAAACTTTTTCAAAGGAAGTTGGTTCAAAGTTAGTAGATAAATTAAATTCACAATCAAATGATACATCCATGTCATCACCTGAATTATCTGCTTCTCCTCCATCTTCATGTCTTTTTGAAATTCTCGTTCCCGTCTTTCCAGCTTCATCTAGATGGACACTTTCAAGTGTCTTTGTGGCCCATTTAGGAATCTTCCGTGATGGTCCTAGTTGATTAGCTGGTGGTGCTTCATTTCCTTCAAGGTTGATTCTTCCAAGTCTCTCAATCACATCATCCAGTTGAATCTCTTGTTTAGGTGAAGTAGTAGGAATTTCTTCATGCAGGGGAGTTGGTGCTTCATATGGAAATTCCAAAGGTTGATCCAGAATAGGAATCCCCCCTTCAAGGTTTGGAATTTCATATTCATTTTCAGAATATTTCTTTGGATGAGAATATTTTTCCAAATGATCAAGATGTCTCTCAATGGACTAGTCATTTTTATTAGTCTCAAGAAAAATGACATCTCTGGAAATAACAAACTTCTTGTTTACCTCATCATACAGACAGTATGCCTTGGAGTTTTCTTCGTACCCCAGGAAAATGCATTTTCTGCTTCGAGCACCAAGCTTGTTTCTTTGCTCCTTTGGAATCAAGGCATAACAGGTGGAACCAAAAACTATGAGATGCCTGACTGAAGGGAGATGACCAAACTACATTTCATGTGGATTCTTGTTATCAAGAGAATTTGAGGGACTTCTGTTTCTCAAATAGGATGCACATTTCAGTGCATCACCCCAAAACATTAGTTTTACATTCTTAAAAGACATCATTGAGTGTACCATATTCATTATGGTTCTGTTCTTTCTTTCTGCTACAGCGTTTTGTTGAGGATTGTAGGGAACTGTAGTTTGATGTGCAATTCCATGTTGGCGAAGATAATCTTCAAAAGCATTTGAAGTGTATTCTTTTCCATTGTCAGTACGAAGTGTACCAATTTTAGATTGTGCTTGTTTTTATATCAATGCATGAAAGTCCTTGAATGTTTGAAATGCTTCTGATTTTGTCTTTAATGAGTAAATACAACACATTCTTGAGTAGTCATCAACAAAGGTCATAAAATACTTATTCCCATTGGCAGAAGGAAGGATGAATTTTTGACAACGAGACTGCCAGGACTGACAAGCATACAGGCAGGAGTTATGGTAGGCACTTGCTCTGATACCACTGTCAGGTAGAATAACTCCCGAATTTTTATTTTTTCTCCATAGAATTCCTTTATTTATACATCTACGATGACTCTTGGGATCACACATCCGAGAGTCTCTTCATATTCCTAATATTTACAATAACATATAATCCCGACGGATTATATTCCGACAACCCTCAATCTAGTACTAACCACGATAATCAAGTGGAAATGATTTATTTTAAAAAGCGTCTATTGCTAATCTTTTTTCCTGATTTTTTTTTTTTTTAGTCTTGTTTTTATGGATTCTTTGATGTTGTCGGAGAGTAGTTTTTGACACTAGACATATGGGATTGAGGTCGTATCTCCTCTAGTTACATGACCCCTAAAACAATGTCTAAGAAGGGGTTCGATGGGAGGCTTTCTTTACTGCAATCACATGATGTGGGTAAGCCCGAGGAGTGTCTCGAAAGAGCGTTCAATTAGAAGCATTTTACAGTTTTTATAAAGGGTAAGCACTATAATGGAAAGCTGGCTGTGGTCCTGTTGCAGCTGCAACTTTCCTCCCCAAATTTATTAAATTCGGGACCCCTCCTCATCATTTTGGTTTGATCATTGAATCTTTTGAGTATTGATCTGTGTTTTATTTTTTAATGACTACAAAGCTTAATTCTTGACCAAGGTTCAGATTCTGATCGCGATGAAGTTTATGGTGAGCCGTAACTTTTATTTTTGTTTTGTGTATCAAACCAGTTAACTCTGCTGTGGTCACCATTACGGAGGTATGAAAGTTCGCTGTCCTTTGTTAAATGTTCGTAGCTGACTGAAGCACTTAGTTTTTTTTGCAAGTTTTTTCCATTGGATCGGGAGTCTTTCTTGTCTTGGTCAGAAGTTTTAACCTTTCTCCCGTCCGCCGTTGCAGCTTCTGAAGCTGTTTTTCCATCCGAAGTTCAAATCGTGCCGACGTCCGATTTGTTTTGTCTTCACTCACTTGTCCGGAGCCTTTACCTTTCTGCCGTTGCGGCTGAGAAGAGCTAGGGACCTTCTGATTCGAGTATCTGCCGAAGTCCAATTTAGTCCTCACCCACCCGCGATTAGCTTGTGTCTTAGATCCTGGTCTCGTCTGTCGTTGCGGATGGAAAAGGCCATTCAACCGCTGATATGACATCTCTTCGACATCTGATTAATAGCCTTCCAACCTGCTAGTTGTCCCACCTTTCCGATGTTAGGGATATTCCCAGTATTCTTCATGGTTCAGCCATTTCAATGGTATAACGTGCTGTTCTGTTTTGTAACGTAAATTCGATAAATGATGCATCTCTGTTTTTGTGTAGGTGGATCTAAGGGATTTGTGGAACTACGATGTCGTGAAGGTATAGCTGAGCGTTTTGGCGTGGATCGAACCGAGGCTAGAAGAACAGCGAAAGAAAGAACAACGTGAATGGCAACGGAGAAATGGAACCTGAAGATCTGTCAGTTACTCAATAGTTCGTAGAAGAATTTGAAGCGTTGGGAAGCTGAGTGGGGGACAGAGGAGGCAGCCCAAGGGTCACAAATTGTAATTTGAATATTTGAAAGTAGGAATGAGGAAGGGCTTTTTCCCTGGAAAATTTTGTAAATGTTTGCTTGTAAGAGGAACTACTTCATTTTGCAAAGGAAACTGCAATTTTGCTTGTTGGAAGGAGTGAAAAGTGGAATGTATCAATACAACTCAATGAATAATGTTGAAGAGGAACTATTTCGTTTTTCAGCTGGGTTTCATTTACTGTAAGAGTGTTTAATTTCCTGAACCTATGTTCTTGTTGAATGCTTTTCGGTATCTTTTGGGATATTTTCTACTGTGAGTAATAAAGGTTGTTTTATAAAATAATCGGCTATCTGGTTATTTAAATATCTATGAGTGTTCATGTGTCTTGAAAGAAGTACTAGTTATCTGTGATTCTTCATTATGCATGTGCAAAATGCATTACTCACCAATAAATGTTGATTCTGCTCCCTAGGGATAGTTTAGGTAGTCAGTTTACTTTTTGTTGTATGCGATTTGGATGCCCATGATCCATAAGACGAGAGGTAAGAACCTGCGCATCACATTGTGACTGTTCCTGGCATCTTTATCACCCTGCATTTAGTTAGGCACTTGCATTTCATATCTTAAGTCAAAACATAAAAACTCGGTGGACCGGGCCGCAACCGGTAAAGCCTTTGTTTTGTTACTTGACCTACGGTAGCCGGACCGCAAACCGGACGGATTCCCTATACAAAATAGTCAATGGGCTAGTTGGGAACGTTGATTAGGGAGAATCCCTTACTGTTGCTGCCTGTGATTTTCCAGGCCTCAACAGCTTTGGCGCTAGAAGGAGGGTCGTCAGTGCATGGCTGGACGAGGAAACCCGTTTTCCCGAGATTATTTCACTGGTTACAGTTCTGAAAGTAGTGGATCACGTAATCCAATTTCGGAAGAATTAAATAGAGAACATCTATATCCTGTTCGCAACGAGATCGTTAATGACCTAAGAAGACACACCAGGGCATACGTAAAGAAGATTGGAGGATTGCCGATTATCCCTGAGTTTCCCAAGAGAGAGTATAAAAGGAAAGACCATCCTATAACAGAATACTCAGTGCTGGTTGAAGACTGGGAAGAACTTGTGGAAACCACCTTGCAAGAAGTTGAGCTACCTTTGAATCAAGAGGCCCCAGAAACCCCTTACATTTCTCCTGTTCACAGCCCTGTTGGTTCACCTCCTCATTCTCCACCTCAACTCATGGCCGGTGTTAACGCCAACCAACCTCCTCCCAATCCACCAAATCCACCACCTGCATGGAAAGCCAGGTCACCCCTAAACCTGACTCCTCCTTTACATGACCTACCTCAGGCCTTTGAAAAGTTATCGCCTAGGTTCGATCCAAATGAGAAGGTATTAGTGGATGATCATTTGCAAATTTTTTACTTGGCAATAGAAGGATTGAGAGCTGGGGAACATGAAGATGTAGTGTGCAGACTTTTCCCGCATACCCTCAAAGGAGCTGCTGCATCTTGGTACTTTGGGTTGCCTGCTAATTCTATCCCAGATTGGGATACTTTCAAGAGAATTTTCAGAAGTAAGTATGCAGTTCAAAAGACTCACGCAGCCCTTATGAAAGGACTATGTGCACTGAAGAAAGGGAGAAAAGAAAAAGTGCACAGTTTCACACAAAGGTTTGCAGCATATCTTAAGAACTTTTCTGAAACAGGTAAGCCTTCAGACAAAGTACTGATTGAGTACTATACTTCAGCTTTGGGTCCTGATCTGGCCATGTTTGCAAAAGGTAGGGCCAAGCCTACTCGGACAGAAACCTATGAAGAAGCAAAAGTGGTGGAGGCTGAAAGAGAGAGTATTGAAGATTACCCCGAACAATCAGGAGAGAGAAGGAAAAATTTATTGTTCACTAAGCCTAAAGAGGAGAAAGCACCAGATTATGAAAGTATGGCCAAAATGATGCAAAAGCTGTCTAATAATATCATAGACTTGGAGAAAGAGAAGGAAACACAGAATTTCTACAGGCCTTATTATAAGAAAAGGGAGGAAAACAGTCAGTCCCAACCTCCTCCTCACAATACTGCGTCTATGAATCTGGCAGAGATAGGGATGGAAAATTTCTGCACCTTTCACCAGCAGCCTCACTCCGAAAAGAATTGTCCGCAATGGATAAATTCAATGACACTAGTCATGAATAAGATGTTGGATTCAAGATTAACAGAGGAAGGCGATGAAGAAAGAAAAGAGAATTCTACTGCAAATTCTGCTAAAGAGCAGGAAGAGGAGACCATGGCTTTGTGGAGTTATGTTTCTTTATTTGACGCTGAAGAGGAAAGGAATCAAGGATACAAGGAAGTTGTGGATGCCAACGTAACAACAAGATGTCAAGGGACGGTTAAAGATGACAATCTGATACTCCCAAAGATTAGGAGGCTGCAAAGAAATGTTAAGAAGAAATTCCAACATGAACCCGTGGCTGATATAATTCCTGAATTTACTACCCAAGATCCTGAGCAAAACAAAACACCCCCCAAGACAAACGGAGAAAAGGTGTATACTGATAAATATAACTCTCATGAATAGCAGATGAATTATGACATTGTGGAAGATTTAAAAAAGATAAAAGCAAACGTCCCACTATTCGAAATGTGCAAAGTGCCTCAACAAAAAGAAAGATTATTAAGAGCACTTGAGGAATCGGATGAGAAGCCGCCTACTGACAATCAACCTCAAGGCAAAGAAGAAATTGGAGAAACCAGCATTGGAGGTGAGTCTAAATGTAAGCATCCACCTTTTCTCCTAACATTTGAAATTTTTAATCATAACGTGCACAATTGTTTGGTAAACTCAGGGGCGTCAATAAATGTCATGCCCATACCAGTATGTAAGAAAATAAATGGGCAGCCTAAGCCAACCACGTGGAGGGTGGTTCAATTGGATAGGATAGACGTTAAGGTAATTGGTCAAATGGAAGACATCCTAATCCGTCTGGCATCTAATGACAAAGTATGCCAAGTCTTTAATATCGTGGTGGCTAACATACCAAACGCTTACGGTCTAGTCCTGAGCAGAGATTGGTCAGCTAAATTAAATGGATATTTCACCTCAGATTGGTCACATCTGTGGTTTCCATACAAGGGGAGTCCAAATAAAATAAAAATTTTAAGAGAGCCTCACATGAAGTACAATGTTACTCAACTGAATGAGAAGAATGTATTAGTCGATTCTGTGTTGGGAAACTATTTTCTCGATTTGGAACCAGGGAATTATCAAGCGGAAGAGGCCAGCGACACATCTGACACCCAGCCTGATCTCCTTCGATTTTCTCAGGCTGATGAGGTTGATTGTAAAATAGTAGACTTAGCAGTAGGAATAGATTTACCTTCAATAGTTAGTGATTTTTGGACTTTGTTTTTTGATGGCTCAAAGACATTAGAAGGGTCAGGGGTTGGCTGTGTCATTATTGATCCACAAAAGAATAAACATTTCCTGTCATGTATATTAGAGTTTCAATGTACTAACAATACAGCTGAATATGAAGCACTGGTGCAGGGACTCAAGAAAGCGATTGAATTGAAGGTAAGTAATTTGAAAGTTTTTGGGGATTCTGAAATTATTGTGAAACAAATTCGGAATCAAATCCACTGCATTTATCCTCACTTGAAAGCTTACCAGAATGAGGTATGGGAACTACTTAAATGTTTTAATGCATTTAACATTATTTCAATTACAAGAATAAAAAACACAGCTGCTGATCTATTGACCACATCAGCTGCTAGACTCGTACCTACTAACAATCGTTGTTCTATTGAACTCCTTTTCAGGCACTCTGTACCGGATATGATCACCAACCTGCAAGTATTTGATGATGATCAGCAAATAATAGAATGCTTGATGAATGAAGAGGTGTTCAAAGGAGCAATCATAGATGATGAGGAACATCAAGCTGAGATGAAATATGACAATTTCATTCCGAAGGGGGTCAGAACATTAGAAAAAATGTTTGACTTGAATGAAAAGTTCAGAAGACCCACTAACGTGAAGACGCACAGCTCAACTCTGCAGTTCGAGCTGATAAATTTGGGGACTGAGAACAATCCTAAGTTCGTGAATCTCGGTAAATGTTGCTCACCGGCCGAAAGGGAAAGGTTCGTCAGTCTGTTTAAACAGTACAAGTACGTATTCGCATGGACGTATGAAGAATTAAAAACCTACGACACTAGCATCATCAAGCATATCATCCCTATTAATGCAGGCCTCAAGCCATATCGGCAGCCATTGAGGAAGATGCACCGAAAGTTGGAACCACTAATCCAGAGCGAAGTGATGAAATTGTTAGATGCTAGGATTATTTTTAAATTCAAGCATTCCGAGTGGGTGTCAAATTTGGTACTGGTCAAAAAAAATTCGGGAGAAATCAGACTGTGCGTGGACTTCAGAAACTTAAACCACGCCTCAGATAAAGACAACTATCCGGTGCCTCCCATGGAGCAATTGCTACAGATGGTTTCTGGTTCTGAATTGTTTTCATTATTGGACGCGTTCTCTGGCTACAACCAGGTGTTAGTAGCTGAGGAATATAGATTGAAGACAACGTTCATAACTAAATGGGGAACTTTTGCTTACAGAAGGATGCCCTTTGGACTGATTAACACTGGAGCAACGTTTCAGAGAGCTATGGATATAGCTTTCCGCGGACTGATTGGACGAAGTTTCATGGTATACCTTGATGACATCACAATATTCTCGAAGAAAAGAGGGGAGCACGCGTTCCACATAAATCCAATTTTCGAACGCTGTCGGAAATATGGTATTTCCCTCAACCCTAAGAAGTGCGTATTCGTGGTCACAGAAGGCAAGTTACTGGGGCATATAGTTTCAAAGAAAGGTATATCTATAGACCTAGAAAGAATTAAGGCCATTGAACAAATCCCTATGCCCCATAATAAAAAGAGAATGCAATCCTTCATGGTAACAATAAATTTCGTACGTAGGTTTGTGCTTGATTTTGCCCAGACTGTTAAGCCACTGCAGCAGATGGTCAAGCAAAATGCACAATTTAAGTGGACTGATATTGAGAAAGATGCTTTCAGCAAAATTAAAACTGCTGTTGCACATGCACCCTCCTTGAAAATTCCATACTTTGATAAAGACTTTGTTATGTATACATTTGCATCCGATGATTCATTGGCGGCTGTGCTTACGCAAAAGGAGGATGGGGGTGATGAATTCCCAATCTCTTTTATGAACAATGGGCTACAAGGGGTTGAATTAAATTACCCAACCATTGATAAGCAAGCTTACACAGTATTTAAGGCAGTGAAGCAATTCAGGCCTTACATATTAAAAAATCGAACCAAGGTAATAGTCCCTTACCCAGCTGTAAGATCCCTTCTCATTCAGAAAGAGTTAGGAGAAAGAAGGGGCAACTGGGTAACAGCCCTTCAAGAATATGACCTTGAATTCAAGCCAGCCACTATAGTGAAAGGTCAAGGGTTATGCAGATCGATGACTAAAAACAGAAACAACGAAGAACAAGCATGGGAAGATGAAGCCAAATTGCATGTAATGGATGTATGTCCTTTGTTTACATCTCCTGAGTCTTGTTATAGAGACCTTGTGCATTACTTGCAGTCAGGGCTGTTGCCAGATCATTGGAATTCCAAACAAAGAAGAGCTATGTGTCTGAAATCAGCTCCCTACCAAATCATAGAAGGCATATTATTCAGAAGAAACTACGATGGAGTCCTCCTGAGATGCTTGGAGAAAGAAGATGATGAGAAAGTAATGTCTGAATTGCACGATGGTCCGGATGGGGACATTATTCAGGGGACACTACAGCCCACAAAATCCTTAGAGCCGGTTATTATTGGCCTACACTCTTCAAGGATGCACATGCACACGTAAGGAAATGTGATATATGTCAAAGGTGTGGTGGAAGACAGCCTAAAGTAGCAGCGCCCCTAAAGCCTGTGATGATCATGAAACCATTTGAGCAATGGTGGCTAGACATTATTGGAGAAATAAAACCGAATTATTCCCTGCTGCACAAGTACATTCTTACTGTGACTGACTATTTCACTCGCTGGGTCGAATCTATCCCACTGCACAATATAAACGAAGACGAAGTCATTAGCTTCCTACAAGATCATATCATGACCAGGTTTGGAGTTCCAATTTCATTAGTTTTTGATAATGCTAAGTACTTTAATTCATCAATTAAATTGACTGCATTCGCTCATGATAAAGGGATCAAATTACATTACTCCGCTAACTACTATCCGCAAGGGAATGGCTTGGCTGAATCCTCTAATAAAAACCTCATTAGAATCCTGAAGAAGACTATGATAGAAAACCAGAGAAGTTGGCACTCATCCTTACCCAACGCCCTGTGGGCTGACAGAGTCACCCCCAAGTCTGCAATAGGAGTGTCACCCTATGCCCTTGTGTACGGTAAGGAAGCCATCCTGCCTCCCAATATTATGCTTCCGTCTTCTATTTTGGCGCAGGAGTCTAGTGGGTCGGAGAGTAAAGTTTTACAAATGAGAATATATAATCTCCTGAAAGCAGAGGAGGCCAGAGCCAAGGCCAGAGAACGTTTTAAGCAACAACAGGAGGTAGTAAAAAGGTGGTTTGACAAACATAAAGCTGGAAAAAAGGACTTGGAAGTGGGAGACCTAGTTCTCAAATGGGATCATCCCCATGATGAGAAGGGAAAGCATACTAAGTTCCAGCAGTTGTGGGTAGGCCCGTTTCAAATCTCAGCAAAACTTGGCCCTGCTACTTATAAGCTACAAGATCTACAGGGATGGGAGGAGAACTTGCCAGTTAATGGCCTGGTTCTCAAGCCTTACTTTTCTTAAGTTTCTTTGAGTTTTCTGTCTTGTACATAAATAACCTATTTGGTTGTTTTCGAGTCATGCTTTCATGTGGTTTTTTTCAAGTCAGGCTTTCATTTGGTTTAAATTTGAGTTGTTGATTTTCAATAAAAGAAATGAACTAGCTTTTGTCTGGGGGGATATTAAGATCTTTTTGGGAATAGCAAATATGTTGAGTGTCAGCTTGTGCATTGCTAATGATTTCTTCCAGCCTAACAGTTTTCTCGAATAAAATTCTATGTGCCTTGAAGTTCTGCTTAACCCCTGTGAAATAAACCGGATTCGAGAAGTCTGGAGTACTATGTCGGGGCTCCACCCACGTCACACTTAAAATGTTCTAAGGAAACAACAACAAAGGACCCATGGAAAGAGGCAAGGTGAACAGTGTATTAAATATAAATGATCCCATGCCAAGAAACGAAGGACAAAAGGCAAATAAAGAGTCAAAACTTCTGTAAAAGCATCATAAATCAAAGCGGGTGCTGAATCATAAGTACTAAATTGCCAAAAGATCCTCTCCGTTCGTGGGATGAAACTTGAAGTACACCACTCACACAAAAGGACACTATGGAATAGAGGATCTTGAATTAAAATTCAGTAAGAAAGGTGTACAGAAGAACTTAGTTGAAAGGGACAAAAGTCCAAAAGCACAAAAGTGTTAAATGGCATGGGAACGAGGAACAAATGAATATTGTTGTTTACTATCTGCTACAATCCTATGGTCTTCACGCTGTTAACTACCTGAAGACAGAGATAATAATGAAACTCATACTCTAGCCTCAACAGAGTTATCTGGACTTGAAGGTCTCGGTTTTCGCTTTCCCCAAATTGAACAAACATCAATGATTAAGGTACACACTTCGGTCATTTGAGAAATCCGAATAGCTGGAAGAATTCATTTGGTGCATTTTGGTTAAACAGTTTGTCACTCAAGGTATAATCACCCAGAGATCTAGGTTCACCAGGTAATTGCCAGTTGTTGCAGCTGCAACTTTCCTCCACAAATTTCTTAAATTCGGGACCCCTCCTCATGATTTTGGTTTGATCGTTGAATCTTTTGAGTATTGATCTGTGTTTTATTTTTTAATGACTACAAAGCTTAATTCTTGACCAAGGTTCAGATTCTGACCGCGATGAAGTTTATGGTGAGCCATAACTTTTATTTTTGTTTTGCGTATCAAACCAGTTAACTCTGCTGTGGTCACCGTTACGGAGGTATGACAGTTCGCTGTCCTTTGTTAAATGTTCGTAGCTGACTGAAGCACTTAGTTTTTTTTCCATGTTTTTTCCATTGGATCAGGAGTCTTTCTTGTCTTGGTCGGAAGCTTTAACCTTTCTCCCATCCGCCGTTGCGGCTTCTGAAGCTGTTTTTCCATCCGAAGTTCAGATCGTGCCGACGTCCGATTCATTTTGTCTTCACTTGCTTGTCCGGAGCCTTTACCTTTCCGCCATTGCGTCTAAGAAGAGCTAGGGAACTTCTGATTTGAGTATCTGCTGACGTCTGATTTAGTCCTCACCCACCCGCGATTAGCTTGTGTCTTAGATTCTGGTCTCGTCCATCATTGCGGATGGAAAAGGCCGTTCAACCGCCGATATGACATCTCTCTGACATCCGATTAATAGCCTTCCAGCCTACTAGTTGGCCCACCTTTCCGATGTTAGGGATATTCCCAGTCTTCTTCATGGTTCAGCCGTTTCAATGGTATAACGTGATGTTCTGTTTTGTAACGTAAATCCGATAAATGATGCATCTCTATTTTTGTGTAGGTGGATCTAAGGGATTGGTGGAACTAGGATGGCGCGAAGGTATAGCTGAGCGTTTCGGCGTGGATCGAACTGAGGCTAGAAGAACAATCAAAAGAAAGAACAATATGAATGGCAACGGAGAAATGGAACCTAAAGATCTGTCAGTTACTCAATAGTTCGTAGAAGAATTTGAAGCGTTGGGAAGCTGAGTGGGGGACAGAGGAGGCAGCCCAAGGGTCGCAAATTGTAATTTAAATATTTGAAGGTAGGAATGAGGAAGGGATTTTTTGCTGGAAAATTTTGTAAATGTTTGCTTGTAAGAGGAACTACTTCGTTTTGCAAAGGAAACTGCAATTTTTCCTGTTGGAAAGAGTGAGAAGTGGAATGTATCAATACAACTCAATGAATAATGTTGAAGAGGAACTATTTCGTTTTCAGCTGGGTTTCATTTACTGTAAGAGTGTTTAATTTCCTGAACCTATGTTCTTGTTGAATTCTTTTCGGTATCTTTTGGGATATTTTCCACGGTGAGTAATACAGGTTGTTTTATAAAATAATCGGCTATCTGGTTATTTAAATATCTATGAGTGTTCATGTGTCTTGAAAGAAGTACGAGCTATCTATGATTCTTCATTATGCATGTGCAAAATGTATTACTCACCAATAAATGCTGATTCTGCTCCCTAGGGATAGTTTAGGTAGTCAGTTTTCATTTTGTTGTATGCGATTTGGATGCCCATGAGCCATAAGACGAGAGTTAAGAACCTGCGCATCACATTGTGACTGCTCCTGGCATCTTTATCACCCTGCATTTAGTTAGGCACTTGCATTTCATATCTTAAGTCAAAACATAAAAACTCAGTGGACCGGGCCGCAACCAGTAAAGCCTTTGTTTTGTTACTTGACCTGCGGTAGCTGGACCGCAAACCGAACGGATTCCCTATACCAAACAGTCAACGGGCTAGTTGGGAACGTTGATTGGGGAGAATCCCTTACTGTTGCCTCCTGCTATTTTCCATCCCTCAACAGGTCCATGATGAAGGTTTAATGGGTATTAATGTTGGTTTTTCAAAGGAGGCTAAGAATGACAAGAATTTGAAGTTTGAGAAGGCGTAGAAAGGAAAGCCCTTATGTTTCTTGGGTAGAGACGTTAAGATGGATTTGGTGTCAATTTTATCACAAATATCTCTCATGGGGAAATTTGAGTTTAGTAAGCTGTCAAGGAGTGAAATCTTGGATTGGATTAGAGAAAAATGGAAGCCCTTTATAAAATAAATACATAGGGTTCTTGCATTGGTAAATGGGTGGTTCATTAAATTCATTTTTTATCTAAAGAAGATAGATTGGAAGTGGATGAATGTTTTTGGGTTTATGGCAGAGATTCCTTGGTACTATCTCATTGGTATGGGGAGTTTGATCCATGGAAGTCGAAGCTAGAAAAGAGACATCTCTCAGTTATATTTCCTAGTTTTTCTCTCTTCTGCTGGAATATTAAAGGTTTTAGAGTGGTGGTGAACGCTATTATAAATTTAATTCACATTGAAGAAGAGCAGGTGCTAGGATTTGAATGAAAATCTCCACAGGTTTTGGTGGAAATGGATACGGTAGCCAGAGTCCCTGAGGAATTAGAAGTTGTGTGGGAAGGTGGTTCTTTGGTGTAGAAATTGGACTTTTGGAGAATTCCTTTCCACTCTAAAAGGTGTCGAGGAACGAGTCATTCAAAATAAAAAAAATTTAAGAGCGGGCACAAGGAATATGTGGAAAATAGAGTTGAAGATGATGAGGGGGATATTGTTGATGGCTTAAATTTACTACTTCCGTTGGATCACAATTCGACATGTTCTTTTGTTAGTAAGTTTGCAAATAATGTTCCAATGTTGTTGAAATTTTTGTTATTTGATGAAAATTTAGGTTTTATTTCGATTTCCGATGAGTTGTACCAGCCAAAAGTGGATGAGGGAAATCCGTTTGTTTTGATAGAAAATAGGATTGATCCAAAAGAGTTGGAAAATATTTAGGAGGATATGAATAAGGCATCTTCATTTCAGCTCATGGAGCCTAGTGAAACCCTCCCTCCAAAAATCCATTTGTTCAGTCAAAATAATTTCCCCCCTTTATCTAGGGTTAATAGGGATAGGATGGAGATTTAGGTCTCATATTCTCCTTTAAAGGATCCTTTATTCCCTAAAATCGCTATGCATAAGGAAGGTATGAAACCCCTAGAGGTATTTTCAGCTGATTGAGGAGATCTTGAAACTATGGTGATTTCTTTTATTAGAAGACCAAATGTGTATATAAGAAAACAAAGGAAAAGAGGAAAAGATAAAAAGGTGCCTAAGGATGTTGTCGCTGGGATGAAGGAAGAACATCATGTAAAAAAACTAGGGTTATTTCTTTGTTTGAAAAAGGTCTTCCTCATGATTCAGGTTCGGTAGTTTCTATTAGGTCTCTTAGATAATTGATGGCCTTGGAAGTGGTTTAGAAATGATTTTTGTATCTTTAATATAAGAGGGATTGGTAGTGACTTGAAAATATCTACTCTAAAGAATTTTCTGGAGAAAGTGAAGCCTTGTGTGATTCTTTTTTAAGAGACGATGACCTTTGTGGGATGAGCTTGTGAGTATTTCTTGAAGTTGAATCCATCTTGGAAAGTTTTAGCTTGGGATTCAAATGGTTTGTCACGGGGTAGCTTGATAGGCTAGAATCCTCATGTGGCATATTTTAGGTATTTTTATCATAGTTGCGGGTATTCTTGTTGAAGGTTTTGTTCAGGGATACTGGAAGATTCTCAAGATTTTAAATATATATGCCCCTTATAATACAAGAATGGTATTTTGGGAGGGAATTTTTTAGTTTTGCATTTTGGCAGACAAGTCTCTTATTGTCACAGGAGATTTCAATTTTACCATGTCAACTTAAGAAATTTGGGGGGATGGAAAGTCTGAAGATACTTTAACATATTTTTTTAGATCAAAGTTTGAAGAAATAAAGTTGGTGGATTTTGTTCCAAATGTGATGATCTCAACTTGGTCAAATGGACGGTGTGGGGTACTGGTCTAGCTAAATAGTTAGATAGGTTTATTCGTGCTAAGAACTTGTGTGAGGATTTTGGCAAGTACAGGTCATGGAAATACTCTGTAGGAATTTTAGATCATAAGGAAGTTATCCTTTAGATAGATTTTGACCAATTTTTTGTCAACTATCCTTTTAAGTTTAATCGACTTTGGTTGGAGGAGTCTTCTTTTTGTGAGTTTGTCCAAGAAAAATGGAAATTTTCAAAGGTTTCTTACTCATCTGTGATGTTTGGGGTGATTACAAAATTAAGCAGACTTGAAATGGAGGTCCAAAATTGGGAAAAGATAAAACAAGTTGAGAGTCAAAAAGATCTAGTTGAGATAGAAGTAGAAATTCAAAGTCTTTTTGGTGTAGTGGATGATCTACTTTTTTCCATAGACAAAAAGGATAGGTTGTTAGATTTGGAAGCAAATCATGTGATTTTTTTAAAACAAAAGGAAGAAACCTTGAGGCAAAAACGTAGGGTGATCTGGTTACACGCTGGGGATAGTAATTCCATATTTTTTCAGAGGTTCACAAATCAAAGAAGGATTACATATTCTATATGGGTTATAAAAAAAAATAAAGTGGATATCGGTCATGATCAGAAATCTTTAAGTAGTGCAGTAGTTGATCATTTTAAAATTTTATTCTCTCAACGTCGGGGTTTTAATTTGGAGAATCCGTTAAATAATATTAAGAATTTCCCTCATTTCTTTGAGAGGGAGGATTTCCTGTCAATTGGAAAGCCAGTTACTATGGAAGAGGTAAAAAATACTTTGAAGATGTTTGCAAAGGAAATAAGTCTTGGTCATGATGGTTGGACTATGGATTTCTATTTGCATTTTTTTGATCTGTTTGGGCATGATATTTCTAAAGTGGTTGAAGAAACTCCAAGACAGGGTAATATCCATGAGGTTTTGAATTCAACTTATCCAACCCCTATCCCTAAAAAGGATCGACCTAATACTTTTAATGATTTTCAAAGAGTTTCTCTCTGTAATCTATTATACAAAATTATCACAAAACTCATTGCACGGAGATTGAATCCTTTCCTATGTAAATTTATATCAGAGCATCAATTTGTTTTTTTTACAAGACATGAAGATTACGATGTTCTAGGGATAACGAAAGAGTGTTTACATTGTGTAAAAAGTCAAAAAAAAAATGTTTTTTTTTCCTCAATTTGGATCTGTATAAGGCTTATGAAAGATTGGATTGGTATTTTTTTAAGGCTAATTCTTGTTTATATTGGGCTATATTATGATATTGTTGCATGGATTATGGGTTGCATACTGTCGGTTACACATACTCATAAATAGTGTTCCATCATATTTCTTCAAAGAAAGTGGAGGTATTCGACATGGCTTCCCTCTTTCTCCTTATCTATTTATCTTACCTATTGAAGATCTTAGTTTACTACTTGTGACATTTGATTTATTCACACACAAATCTTCTTGTGACATTTGATTTACAATAGTTTTTTGTATAAGTTAAAACATTAATCCTTATACCAACACTTGAGATCACTTTATCACTTTGTGATGAACATTGAATAACATTGTTGTATGACAATATAATAACCATAATGAAATATTAACCAATGTCATATGTGATGCAATTACCATACCTCTATGGCCTCACCTGGTGCTTTGAATAATTAAATGAATATTGAAGCAAATTTTACATAATAACTATTATATTAATATTTATGTATTAATCCTTTCAATTATTTGTTTAAATGTAGTTATGGAAGGTTATATATATATACACATTTTTATGCATGTCACTTGAACATTGGTATAGTATGTCCAATAACCTTGTGGTTTTTAATGTGATTGGAATCAGAGATTCATAGATTAGTGATTTTTAAGTAACTTTATTAGTTTTTGTAATGATCTAAAAGATGCATATTAAAAAGTTTGGTAGGAAATTTTTGAACCATATACAATAAAGAATTCTATATTTACATTTGTATTCAACTTCACCTAACCGTAGCTCTGATATCAAGTACATAAACATAATGATAACCTTAAAAACTCAATATTGAAAAAGAAACCATAATACACCTATTGATATCTAGGACATGGTCAATTTCCTCATTACCTGTTACACTCAAACCAGTAGCCTCCTTAGGTACCTTACAATGAAGTTGTTTAAACAATACAGAATTCCTTACCATTCCATTTTTCAATATCCTTTTGTAGGTACCTTTACAATGAAATTGTTCAAATAATAAGGAATTCCTTGCCATTCCATTTTTCATGATCCTTTTTGGTTTGAAGACATAATAATAATAATAGTAAAATCTTATGCAACGGTTTGGTTATTTTATTTAACATGCATCTGAGAAACCAAATAAACGTGTATAGCTCTGTAATTAGATGGGCGATGCATCGATTCCCAACATCCTAATAAAAAGCAAAGAGTATAAACAAAGAATTTTGTCATCTTAGCACACAACACTCGAGAAAAACATATTAAGAAATAATAATAAGTTATTCACAAGATTCCAGTTGTAGTTTTCATACCCATTAAAGTAAGAGAATACAATCCACTTTACTAAATTTTACACTTAATATAAGTAAATAATATATATCAATAGGCTAACTGCATTCCATGAGCCTATCAATCAGCTAACTTCGAGGCCTTTTAAAGTAGTTGAACAACAAAAATTCATATTATTGATATCCACAATGACGCACATTCAATTTATTTTACATGTATTCTACTTTGATATATAAATCATTTCTATTGTTGTTAAACAAATATTTTGCAATCCAAAATACAGATTTGTAATCATGTCAAACAAATATTTCACAATCCAAAATAATGGTGAGAAGGTAAGAATGGGAAAATATTCCACTCATCGAATTTTAGGATTATGGAATTATAAAAAAAAATGTTTATTTCTTTTGTTTAATAAAAAGTAAAAATATAAAATATATTTGAGTGACATAATGGCCATTGCTTAGCATTTTGCATGCCAATTTTATAATATTTATGGTCATTGTGACACTTGTTTTTATTTGAATTTAAGAATTCATTCTAGAGTGGATATAGTGATTAATAATAATTTAAATATGTTAAGATTAGTTTTTTAAAATTTTTATTAATGTATAAAATTCATAAAAATTATTGGATATAGTGATTAATAATACTTTTCAATTTGTTAAGGTTAGTTTTTTATTTTTATTTTTTATTAATGTATAAAATTGATAAGAATTATTGGAATTGCAAATATAAGTTGTTGAGATTATATAATCTAAATACAATAAAAATCTTGGATCCATTTACAAATTAAAGCATACAAAAATTGCAATGTAACTAAAATTTATATAATAAATTAAAATTGTTCATAAAAATTGCAATAAAAATAAAAACTCTATAATAAATAATTTTTTTCCATATAAATAATCTAATAAATAAACAATTTCCCTATAATTTTATAGCATTTAGAGAGCTACTTCTTTCTTACTTACATTAACACTAAAGTTCAAAATCATAACTCATTTAAGTTTAATAATAGTGAAAGCATATAAATAATCTAATAAATGAAAAATATCCTATAATTTTATAGCTTTGAGACAACTACTTCTTTCTTACTTACATTAACACTACTTACATTAACACTAAAAGTTCAAAATCATAACTCATTTAGGTTTAATAACTCTGAAAGCTTACAAATCATTTAATTATGAACGTTTAATACTAATTTCAAAGTCTTGCGAGCAATTTAATATGACACTCGCTGAAAATACATAATCGACATCGACAGAGACATTACTGTGACACTTTTTTTGTTTTTATGTAAAGCTAACAACACATTTAAAGTAAATGATTTAATGATAGTAGTTCTAAAGTCTCGCAAGTCGCCACTTCAGGGTTTCACGATGGCAGTTTTAGTGTCTTGCCACCGCGTATATGTAAGATATATGGTTTCTATTTATTTGTTTTTAGTAAATTTACAATAAGCCACACTAACCTAAGGTTTAGTGTGGGCATCTTGCTCATTGGCAGCATAGGCATCAAGAGGTTTTTCCCACTTTCCTCGTTCTCTTTGTTCTTTTTTAAAGGCCAAGTATTTTGAAGATTGGACAGCTGTGTAACGACGTGGATGCTCATTGTCCACCAGCTCTGGAAGTGGTTCTATCTCCATCTCATCTGGAAACAATCCGGAAAAAACAAGCGAAAGATGAGATTGTTGTCCTTTAACAATCACGCTATGTTTAACACTAGGAATCCTTTTGTTACTCCATACCTGCATGCATTTATACACGCAAATCATCTCATTAAAATTCTTGGAAAAAATTTAATGGGGGTAATTCTGTTTGCACTATTTTTTCGAGTTGGTGTTTGAGATAGTCATGTAGATAACGAGGGACAAAGATAATTAAATTTAAATTTAGATACTTGATATAGGTTAATTGGGATTTTCCTTTTAAAGGGGTATTTTATACAGGACTATGAATGTTAAATGACATCCTATCACAGAGATATGCCAGTTGATGAAAATTTGCAATTAAAAACCTAAAATTTGTTAAGGTCACTGAATAAAAATCTGCAATTAAAAACTTAAGATTTGTTAAGGCCATAATGTTAATGAAACTGAGATGGATAAACTTGAGTTACTTCCACCTATTTATCTACTTAGTGTTCCAACCAAGTGACTTTGACTTAACTACTTTTAAACATTCAAGAAGACTCGAGTCCACCACTTACCTATGGATTCTTTGTGTCTTTCACTTAACCTGTAAATGTAAACAACATTTACTCAAGTAATTCTGGAGAGAATGTGTGACTAAATAGGACATGCATTAAATCTCCACTTTGAAACACACATAAGATTGAGCTTAGACATTATTCTCTCAAAATTCTCTCTTTGATTTACAATTTCTTCTTTTATATATAGGCAAATTAAACTTTGATTTTCTCAGCTACTCACTTACCATAAAGACTATAATAACTATCTACCTAAAAACTTAGCTTCAGAAATTTAATTCTACTCGTTTATATATGAGAGACGTGAAATCTACATCTTGTCACAGTGTTTGACACAAACTAAATTAATACTCATAAAGTCAACTGAGATATGATACAAAGTTGATTTTAATTAATATTCCCAACACAAAATTCTCATTTAGAATATATATACCAATGTACAACAAAATTCAAAATTCTCATTTAGACCCGAGGTATGCCACTGTACAACTCATTTGTACTTTAAACCAGCTTAGATCCAAATCCTAGGCTCTATCAAGTGCTGAGAGGGATCAAATATCCTGAGGTGAAAACCTCCTTGACGGTTTGCACCTCGGGAGATTTGATCCCTCTCGGCGCTTGATAGAGCGTAGGATTTGGATCTAGGATGGTTTCAGTCATGGGCAGTGACACAAAACTAAAGTTTGATCAACATTGTAAGGAATAGGTTAAGTTGAAAACACAGATAGAATTTTGAGGATTATCTCAATGTAAGTAGTCAGTATTAAGGATTGAATAAATTGTTAAAATGGAAAATAGAGACAATAATTTTTTAAGGATTAAATAAATGAAAATAGGGTTCACATCGTGATCATTCTCAATCTATCTTATTCATATTTTCTTATTTTCACACCCGACAATTTTTGACATCTTCTCATATTGATCAAATGAGAAGGGAGGTTCAAATCGTAGACCTTCCAAATCTTTAACTCAATATATTGCTGTAAATGGCATACCCTGTCTCTCTTGCTTTCCAATATTAATAGTAGTTTTGTCCAATGTCAATCCTTGTAACTTATGGATTGTTAAACCCCAAGCGAGTTTCAATGGAAGTTTTTCTCTATTACCTCTTTTGATAGATGTAATAGAAACCACTTGAGGAAATGATTCATCCCATGGTACCCCCACATAATTATTGAATTTTATTAAAACATACGTCGGTGGTTCTGGAGGAAAACTTCCAGGATTATATACAATTTGTTGTATAACTCCAAGAGCACCATTGACGAGTCTTGCATTAGTCCATAGGTTTGATGTCAACATTACCCTTGCTCATATGGCTAAAAGTAATTCAAGTTCCAACCCTTCTTCATCTCCTTCTGTATAATAGTTGGTTCTTACAGATGTAGCAATACTGGTTGCAATGGGACAGTTTAGGCCTCTTATTAAATGCTTGTTATCACAATTTATATCATCATTTGTCGCAAACAAATGTATCGCCTTATCGAATGAATTTTTCATTGAAGCATCCAAGGAAGTATCTGTACAAGTCATCAATAATTTCCAATCCTCAATTGTTGGAACTGCATCATGAATATTCATTAACAAATTGCGAAAATATATTTGTTCATTGTTTTGTCCATTCTGTCGAAACACAATATCGAGGGTCACAGCTGTTGTGAATGTGTTCCACAATTCTTTTGCAATACCTTTCGATGCATATACAGGCTTATCCATGATAGGTGGCAATTGTCCCAAACCACTGACTAATATAATTGATCTTCCACAAAAGGTGTAGTAACATTTTCTGGGAAGGTTTGGAAATGTATTGAATCTATTCTGATTAATAGATTTTTTCCAATAAAACTCATTTCATCGATCAAAATATATTTAAAATACCTCAACTCTTCTTGTAAGTTAATTAAACTTGGTCCTCGTAAAGGATTAATTTCCTTGATCGGTATATGAAGTGCAGAATGAAGTGTTGTTGCAGATATGTTTAAAGTTTCCACCCATGTAGGAGGTAGAAGAAGTAATGGACTTTTCCCTAGATGCGAGAGATTTGCAAGTGTATTTTTAATGGCTCCAATCAAATATGACTTTCCTGTACCTGCAATTCCTTGGATGATCATGCGTAGTGGATCAACTCTTGTTCTATAATGCTTAAGGATAACATTGTATGCAATTCTTTGCTTATCCCCCAAACTATCAATTGAGTAAGACTTTGTATGTTGATTAGTTGAAATATTTTTCAGTTTTTGCATTTCAGAGATGAAATGAATTGCACAACTAGAGGTCTCCTCATCTACAAAATCATTGTTCCAATCATTCATACGATCAAGATCCCTATGTCCAAGCATCTCAAACTCATTATAATTTATAAATTGATTTTTCTATAATCCACATATGATTTCCCATTCATGTTGCCTAGAATCTCTTTGTAGATTTGGATGTTCTTCTTCTATGTCGGATTCAACTTGAGCATCTGTAGGCATAGGTTCACAATCAACATGCCAAGGTATATACTACAAATTCTGCCAATTTTGTACTATTTCATCATATGTGTGGCCTATATCTTTTCAAAAGTCACGAAATGTCTTGTACAAGGGCCAACTCGGACCAACAAAATTCAACAAACTTTCCATCTTTTTTATCAGGAATAGAGTTAAATATAGAAAATACATGTACAATAGATGCATTCCTTCATTGTAACCATTTTCCCCCCCATTGACGTTTGTCATATGACCAGTATTTTGCAACATCTATCAATGTATGTTCTTCCATATTCTTAGGTTGCTTAGTATATGCATCAATCAAAGAATTATCATTATCAACATTATATGTATCAACTTGTACTTGTTCGAAAACCTTCATACCAACATTTAGAACCACAAAATGATGGCTACATTCTGAAAGAGGAAGCTCTAGAAGCAAATGAAATGTCTCCTATGCACCAATGTCCCTATCAATAATGGATTCACACAACAAAATTTTATATGCACGTGCTGTGGGTTCATTTGGATTCTGGATAGAAGAGACTCACATTAACCTATTGTGGAAAGTTTCAGATCCTTTTTCTGATTTAGCAGTGTATTTCGCTATGTAATTAATAATCACATGTTTGGAAAGTACATGTTGCCAATCTATATTATCCCTCCACATCATCAATGTTTCATGATTGTGTGTACTCACTCTTTCATCATTTCTTCTAGGTTCATACTTTTTTTCTCCTTGTTCATCAATGTAAAGTTCAGTGAATGGTCACATAGATCCCATGGTGCGTGGTACCAACAGACCATTTTCCTCCCTTCTTTCGAAGACAAATTTTCTCATTGCAAGTAATATGATGCTCGACACAGTTAAGAAGTTCTTCATAATCAATCATTGGATCTGATTGAAATATTTGTTTTATGTCTTTTACAGAAGGATGATCATCTACATTAACTCCAATTTGAATCTTATGTTGATGTCCCTCACGTGGATTTATTGCATGCACACATTTGTCAAAATACTTTTTTGCAGATATAACTTCTCTAGGATCATCCCAATTCAAAGTGTCAATGTTGGGAGCATTTTTTAACCAAAGAAACCCATGGACATGAGGAGATAGACGATGTTTCCATTCATAACAACTCCAATAATATGTATCCTGATGAAAATGTTCGAAAACCTCTTCTTGAAACGTTGAATGTCACAAGTGCATATAATGTGCTACGATGTGTGGATTATCAATTATCTTTTGACGTCGTCATTTTCTATCTTCATGTGGATCTGTAGGACTTGTGTCCGACATTAATTTATGTAAATTAGGCCACTGCATATCCGCTGCACTTAGTGTGAAGAATAGTCAGACAACCTATATGTTGAATCAAGTCAGATAACTCTTGACGACACTTGCTCTAATATGCACGTGTACCTCTTAATACCATTCCAAATCTCATTAATATTTCTCCTAGTCTTGAATCTGAAATATTTTGTAAATGTTGTCGTAACTCTTCCATTGTTGTGGGTAGTTCACTAATATTTTTCTTGAAAAAAACAGTTGAGGAATTTTGAGCACGATGTCTCATTATGATATTTAGTAAAAAATATCTGAAACGAGGGTTCCTTCCAAATCTATTATCATGATATCTGAGAAGATGTTTTGCGTACTCATGTAGATGGACATTTCTCCTTCACGGATGTAACCAATATACCTCTCCTTTATGGAACAATGATGGAAATTCCATATCAAATAATCCAACAGTGTTATACTCGTTAATCAGAGATTAGCCAATGCCTGGCCAATTAAGCACATTAGTCAATTCTTCATTTGCGTTACTTTCATCCGGATTTGGATTATTTTTCCATGCTCTAATAATTTCTAACTCTCGTGGTGCACTTGGAAGCCTTGATGTAAAAGAAGTTGTTTGTAAACCATCTAACATATCATCAACTCTTGGTATCCCTTTCAACATTGCAAATTATGTGTCCTCATCAATATCAGGAAGAGTAACTGAATTAAGCATGTGTGAGATATCTGTTGCATTTTTAGATAACTCTTCTACTATGTCAGAATCCACTCGAACATCTTGATAATATGGATCATTATGAATTTTATATAATAATGCATCCATAACTCTTTATTTTTCTAACAGTGAAATCATAACTAGATCCTTGGCATCCTTTTTTTCTCACAACGACCATTAAGTCCAAGTTGTTAATATGTCGTGGAAATTCCTAGATGACATCTTTAATCTCCTATGGAAAACTAATGGTGTGTCCTCGATATTTGTATTTTCCACCTATTGAATGCATCACCTACAATATTGGACTTGCACGTGCTATCAACATCTCTTCAACTTGTGTGAGATCTTCAAGGACATGAGGTTGAGTTCCTGGATCCATGTGGTTTGTAGCTGAGAATATGTGATTAGATCTTTCTCATAGACATCGCATGCACATTGGACCTGTACTTGTATTACGTACTTGTATTCCAGCATATGACTCCAGGAAGACATGACACATTTGGACTTCTGCTAATCGATCAATTCCTTCATGAAATTTGTGATGTCTAGTATACATTTCTTCAGATGGTACCGATATATTATCATCCATTTCAACACCTCACTCTCTGATTGCTACACGTTGAGCATCCCCATTTATATTTCTACATTCTTCCAATTGCTTCAACTTTCTCTCTCGATAAGCTTTTTCATGATCAGCGTTTCGTTTTCTTTGCTCTTCTCATTCCTATGCTGTCAATTCATCCAACTTTATTTTTCAATATTATTTTTGTCAATCTGTAGTTGATATCATATTAATACTTGGAACTTCTTGAAATTGGACCATGTCATCAACACATTGCTCGCTGACCATTACACATTGAGCATTTTCCAGAGTTGGTTACATTGGTATATTGGTTGAAATTTGTCTTTGTCGTTCGAAATTTTGATTTTTTTGTTGTTCTGCAAATTGATTTCTTGCTTCTTCCAACTACTTTGAATTTCTCTCTCAATACGCTCTTTGACGATCAACGTTTCGTTTTCTTTGTTCTTATCATTCTTGTACCGTCAATTCATGCAACTTTTTTTTTCGATATTATTTTTGTCGATCTGAATTTGGGATCATATTAGTAATTGGACTTGCTTGAAATTGGACCATGTCATCAACATGTTGCTCGCTGACCATCAGACGTTGGGCATCTTCCACAGTAGGTTTCACTGGTATATTGGTTGAATTTTGTCTTTCCCGTTCAACATTTTGATTTTTTTGTTGTTCTATAAATTGTTTTCTTGCTTCTTCCAATTGCTTTGACCTTCTCTCTCGATATTCTCTTTGTCAATCAGTGTTTCATTTTCTTTGTTCTTCTCATTCTTCTGCTGTCAATTCGGTCAAGTTTCTTTTCCGATATTATTTTTGTCGATTTGCATGTGGGATCATATTAGTAATTGGAACTGCTTGAAATTGGATCATTCCATCAACACTTTACTCTCTGTTCGTTACACGTTGAGCATCTTCCATAGTTGCTTCCACTGGTATATTGGTTGAATTTTGTCTTTGTCGTTCGACATTTTGATTTTTTTGTTGTTCTGCAAATTGATTTCTTGCTTCTTCCAATTGCTTCAAATTTCTCTCTCGATATGCTCTTTGTCGATTAGCATTTCATTTTATTTGTTCTTCTCATTCTTCTGCAACCAATCCATCCAATTTTCTTGACCGATATTCTTTTTATCGATATTTATGTTCTTTATTTTGTTCTTCTCCTTCTTCTGATGTCATTTCGTCAGATTTTCTTCCTTGATATGCTTTTTTACGTTCGACATTATGTATTTTTTGTCCCTCTCTTGTTTGTCTCATAGCATCTTCCATTTTTAGGTTAGACTTTGTATAGAAAATGGCAATCATTATATATACACTATTTTTTTTTAATCAATGAAATCTACCCTGAAATCCTAACAACCTTACCACTATACCACAGGTACTTCTTATGATTAATAGTAAGGAAAATATTTATAAACTTAAATCATATTTTATTTGGTGAAAATGGAAGAAACGTTGATCAAGAGGATTTTATCCCATGACCTACCTCTAACCACAGGAATGTGTTACCAATGAAATACACCCTAAATTAGTTGTTAGTTACTTATAATAGTTTACAAATATATCTTTAAATTTAATTGAAGTTCACATTTCAATATATAATAATGTTTACATAGATATTGAAATAAAAATCGGGTTTCCTTAGATCATGATATTAATATAAATATTAATGTTATATTTAATATAAATATATTTTAAATATAAATTTCAATTTTTTTATTTAAAATTAAAATTATATTTAATTTGGATCAAATATAAATTTCAATTCCTTTTAATTAAAATTATATTTAATTCAAAGTATTATAATATATATTTTAATTCTAATATATATTAATACTAACATGATTATTTTAATGGTTTCGCTTCCTTAGATCTCCTTCTACACAGTCCCAATATGGGAGGAGTCCACTATTACAGTTTCCACTGAATGGATCAACAGTAATTGGCTAGAGGGATTAGGGTTCTTGTTTGACTAGAAAAGAAGCAACACGTTTGTGGAATGGAAGGCTACAAACTCTTATCTACCAGATTCTTGCAAGCCCATAAATTACATGTCTCTGCAAAAACGGTGTATCCTTGTTTTGAATGACATTAGGTCGCTCGCACAAAGTTGGTTCCACTTTTTAGTGCCACTTAAGAAATCAGAAACCCACTTTCGAAGTGTAAATCGAGAATGCATATACATTATTGATGGTATGTTCGGAATAACCCAAGCCCAAACACAAGGCTAAGGTTTGTAAGGAAGTATCTCATATGTGATATATCACATATGCATTTTGTAAAAGTTAAATATCGCATATGCGATATTGAAAACTAAAAAAAAAACAAAACAGAGGCTGCGAGCCTCAAATATCATTTGCATACTGAAGCATCAAGAGAGCGATAAACCGTGTTGTCGAAAACACACAGAGGCGATTTGTGTTTCACCTTTTGGAGGTCGAGTTGTAGGTGGATTGGATCCAATGATAGGTAACTTCTCTTATCCATTTCAATTAGTTTTCAATTCTTTATTGTTTTTCTTAATTTCATAGTTTTTATAATTATTTAAAACAAATTTAATAAAAAAAATTGAATGAAATCAAAGAATGATTAAGTAAAACAACTTGTATTTTTTTGTTTAAATCTTAACAGATAACAAGAATGAGCGAGATAATGTGGAAAATGAACCCTTGAATAACCCAGAACCTAACCCAAACATGAACTCAAACCCAAACCGAAAGGGGAAACAAGATTGAAACTCACAGATTCTTGCGTGTTTGGCGTCATTGAGGTGCATTAGCTCATCCATTAGAGGGGGGGATCATTTGAGACAGTCTTTAGCTGATGCATTGGACACAATAAAAAACACAATTGCCAATGCCCAAGGAGCTTTGTACAACATTAGCTCATACAAAGAATCCAGGAGGCAATACTACTCCAATGAATTGAGTTATAAAGACATCAAAGACCTAAAGATTACAAAAGACCAATTATTTTCATTATTCTGGGATCCTAGCACCAGATTGGTTCCACCCACCAGTCGAGCACACATTTCCATAGACTGGTGCATTGAACCAAATATAAAGTCCAATTAGATGGATCATTGGTATATGGTCTTCGATGAAGACCCTCATGGGAATAGGGACATCCCATTTTATTTCCTTAGGAAGTTGTATGAAGAATTCATCCTAGGGAAACATGTTAACTATTTTGATATCTTAGGCATCTAGGGTGTTGGTCATGGGATGCCCCAATATAGGGAAGGACCAGGACGGATCCTAACCGTGGGCCATGCCCTCCATGCACACCCAAACCCAATCAAATATATCCTCCTTCGGGTCCTATGATTGAGGATACACAGGAGGCATTTTTTGACTTGACAGATACATTGCTTCAGCATGGGACTGATGTCCAAGGAAATGTAGACCAAGAGGTTCGAACTTATAAGGTCAGCCCATCTATAGATCACATAGGAGATGCAGAGTGTTCAGCGCGTCGTGTTACTCCCCACCCTTTCACATCGTGTGGAGGCATATGCTATGGCCCTGCTTCAGACTTCCAGGACAATGGATTGCTTCGATTTGTAATTAAAACTCATTATTTTCATATTATATTTTGTTTCATATCACAATTTTCAATTTTTTCGCAATTTATTTCTATTTAATTATCTAACAAATTATGTGAACAAATATACAGCTGGTGTCTCATGGCACACCAGAGTCGCATAGTTCATCGATCAATATTGAGAACATTGATGCGGCTGTCAATATTGCATATGGGTTTGGTTCTTCACCATTAGGGGTAAGAACTATACTTGTTAATTTGTCAACTTCATTTACATATTTATAGTAGATATTGTAACATTCAATACATCCTAATTTTGATACAACATGTTTTATGCAGGGTGATTAGGATGAGTACATTGAATCTCATCCTAGTCACTCTCATGCAGAGGTAGATTCCCAAACACAGGTATTATTTTAAATATGCTTTTAATTATGTTTCGCTTTCTTTGGAAAAATAAATTTCTCTCCTTCATCTATATGTCTCATTTTCTTTGTATTATCCGACATTGACATATGTTACGTTATTCAGCAAACCATTGATCCATTGGTGCTTGAAGAGCACCAATGCGAGGTTGTTTTCAACCCACCTATTATCATCAGATCTGCTCCAGCAAATTTCAGTTTTTGGTAGCATTCAAGTGTCAAAGTGACCACTCATTGTTAGAACAATCAACCCATAGTTTACCCACTTAGACATTAATTTAATTATTTTTGTCTTATTAGCCTAGTTCATGTGTCCCACCTTCTGCAAGTTCTATTTTACCTATCCATAGTGGTCAAACTTGCCTTATTTGACTCATGTATCACATGGGAAATCCCAAGAAATCAAATCTACTTTATTCCTGACCTCCTAGGTGCCCTTCTGCTTTTTCTGCTTTATTCCCTTCTTTTTCAGTGTTTTAAGGCAAATGGAAAAGCTAGACTAGGTGAGGTGAACTAGTTTTTTGTCCTCTTCATCCTCCACTCTTTTCTCCTCGCAAAAGAATGTATGAGATACCATTCCACCACTCTTTATCTTGCCTAATCCATTTTTCCAATTCGTGAGCTCCATGACAGATTTGGGATCAGCTTTTTACACCTATGGGGGATTTGCTTATTTTTAGTAAGCCTGCTTTATGCTAGATTCGAATTGCTCCACAGAAATTTGAATCCCTGATGTTTTTTATTTATACAGCAACCTATTATTATACAGGGTTGGCTATTATACACTGATTTAATACATTTTAGTGTTTAGCTCCAATTTCAGTCTCTTTTGTGAGTGATTTTGCATGATCAATTGTTAATTGTTGTGAGTAAAATTAATCTATCACCTGGTTCAATTTCCACATGGTATCAGAGCCATTGTATATTGTTTTCTCTCCTCCAAAATTGTTTTGCAGGTTCGACATCAGTGACTGGGAGCCTTCTACTGACAGTCGGGATAGATTTTCTAAGCTATGGATCAATCACAGAAAACTATCTTGACTCCCTTCAATTTCTTTGAATGGAAAGCAGAGATGGAGATACTGTTGAGAGAGAAAGGTCTCTATAGGGTGACTATGGCAACAAAATCAGATCCCAATGCAGCTACAGAGAAGATAAAATGGCACAATAGGAGGGATGAGGCTTATGGCCTCCTGTGTCTGAGTATTTCCAGATACCTCCTTTTCCATCTTGATGGACTGACATCACCGAATGAAGTATGGGAGAATATTTCTGATCTTTTTGGAAAGATAGATGAGATGAGGGGACATCAAATCGAAAATGGGTTGATTTCTCTGAGTCCAACAAGCTTTGAATCCCTGCAGCTATATTTCTCCAAGTTCAAAGCACTAGTTTTGCAGCTGAAACAGTGTGGGATTGAAAATAAAGATGATCAGCTCATCTTGGCCATCCTCTTGAAGCTAGGCCCTAACTATTCAGTGTTTGTTTCGACCTTCTATGCCACAAAACTGACAGCTCGAACCTGGAAGATGCCTAGCCTTGCAGATTTCATGGAATCTCTCACACAAGAATAGGACAAGCTGGTGATTATGGGCACCATCAAACCATCCAAAGATCAAGCTTTGATTGCTGGAGATTCGAAGGTGCATTCAAAAGGCAAAAAGAAAGCTAAAAATCCACCTGAGCAAAAGAGAGACAAGAAACAGTCTCTGGAGGAACCACAAGGTTCCAAGAAGAACTACCAGAAGAAGAAAAACAAAGGTGAAATGAACAAGTGCGCATACTGCAATAAGGGAAATCACTCTGAAAGATCTTGTATGAAAAATCAAATTGATATGCTGACCCAACTCCTGGATAAGAATGGCATCTCCCTTCCAGAAATATCAAAGATGAGAGAAGGAGGATCAAGTTCAGATGACAGAGAGAGAGTTCATGCATTGGTTGCTGGCACATCAAGCTCACCTAGTTTTATCATTGATTCTGGAGCTTCAAGACACATGGTTTCAACCAAGGAGGCCTTCTCCTCACTTGACATGTCGAAAGGACCATCTATAGTACTGGGAGATGACTCTCTCACTGAAAGTTTGGGCAAAGGGAGGATTGATCTTGATCATGGTCAGTTCAGCAATGTCTTGTATGTGCCTGGTCTTGCCTCCAACCTCTTGTCAGTGTACTAGATGACCCACACTGGGTCTCCTAATAATGTCATATTCTCCCCTTATGAATTTGAGATCACATAGATCTCAAGTGGTAGAGTCATTGCAAAAGGAGTTGCAAATCATGCTCAAAAGGTATACATGTTCTCACACTTCCTACCCTACTCGAACCCCTCTGCTCTTCTAATTCATGCTAATGAAGAAACCAAGATTTGGCATGAGAGATTTGGACACCTAAACTACAAATATCTTTCTGATCTTAGTGAAAAAGAGATGGTCATGGGGTTTCCCAAGATAAAAATTTCCAAAGGAGTCTGCCAAGGTTGTATCCTAGGAAAACGCCCAGAGCACAAATTTGAGAGAGCTAGTCATGAGAGAACCTCTGCACCCCTCGAGCTGATCCACATTGATGTTGCTGGCCCATTCCCTCATATGTCCATGATTCAGGCCAAATATGCATTGACTTTTATTGATGACTTTTCCAGGTATTGTTGGGTTCACTTCCTGAAACACAAGTCTAAAGTTTTTGGCCTATTCAAAGTCTTTAAGGCTTTGGTTGAAAACCAGTCTGGAAGGAAACTCAAGGCCCTCAGATTTGACAATGGTGGTGAGTATGTCAAGTCTGAGTTTATTAATTATTGTGCAGATGTAGGTATTCAGATGCAACATTCTATCCCTTACACACCACAGCAAAATGGTGTTGCTGAGAGGAAGAACAAATCACTGAAGGAGATGGCAACATGCATGATGGAGGCCAAAAATTTGCCACCAAAGTACTGGGCCAAGCTATCAACTGTGCAGCCTATATTCAGAATAGGGTGCCTCATAAACAGCTTGATGGTATGACTCCCTTCGAAGCATGGAGTGGGCACAAGCCAGATGTGACCCATTTCAGGATTTTTGGCTCAAAGGCTTGGGCTAGAATTCCAACAGAGAAGAGGAAGGCTTTGCAGCCCCAAAGCCAAGAGTGTATTTTTGTTGGATACTCTGAATATTCAAAAGGGTACAAGTTGATAAATTTCAGCACAAACAAAGCCTTCATTGCAAGGTGTGTTTAGTTTGAAGAAGAACCCCTTGCAACAGTGGAAGTTGGAGAAGCCTCTTCTCCACCTGAACCTCAAGAAGTAAGTAAAGAGTTTGTTGAACATGCTGATTCTGATTTTTCTAATGGATATGAGTTTATTGCAGACCCTAGCATCCCTACAAGGCCAAAATGGGCATCCAAGACACTACATGCAGCAGGAGAGCTAGCTGGGGATCCCAATGACCCAAGGAGGACTAGATCTCAATTTGAGAATGGTCTGTGCATGAATGATCCTATGTTTTCTGAAAAATGATATTTGATGGTGGATTCTGATCCTCAAACATATGAAGAAGCAGTAGGATATCCAAGATGGCAAACAGCCACGAAGGAGGAGTTCATCTCACTCCAGAAGAGCAACACATAGGAGCTAGTGGATCTTCCTCCAGGAAGAAAGTTAGTCCAATGTAAGTGGGTCTATAAGACAAAATTTGCTGCTGATGGTTCACCAGTGAAGTACAAGGCCATATTGGTAGCCAAGGGCTACTCACAGGTTCATGGCATAGATTACAATGAGACCTTTTCCCTAGTGGCAAAGATGGATTCCATCATGCTAGCCTTAGCCATTGCAGCCTCAAGGAAATGGGAGGTACATCACATGGATGTAAAATGTGCCTTCCTGAATGGAGATCTCACTGAAGAGATATATATGCAGAAGCCTCAAGGTTTTACTACTAACCCTTCTCTTGTGTGCAGGTTGAGAAAGCCATTGTATGGGCTAAAGCAAGCCCCCAGGGCTTGGTATTCCGAGATCTTTAGCTTCTTTCTATCACTGAATTTTGTTCGGTGCAAATCAGATCCAAATGTCTATTTGAAGTTAGTTAATGGTTCATTAATGATCATTGTGTTATATGTTGATGACCTCCTCATTACAGGAAGCTCAAAGGATGAGATTGCTTCCTTAAAGGGTGCTATGAACCAATCCTTCTCCATGACAGATTTGGGGCTCTTAAGTCAATTTTTGGGGCTTGAGATTGCTCAAACCAAAACTGGAATAAAGGTGCATGAGTACAAATATGCCTTGGAGTTTCTGAACAAATTCAGAATGAACGATTACAAAGCAAGAAAAAGTCCTTTCCTTTCAGGAGTGAAGCTGGAAGAAGCTGATTCTTCACCTATGGTAAACAATACACTGTATAGGCAATTGATTGGATGTTTGTTGTATCTGACACATACTAGACCTAATATTTGTTATGCATTAAGTGTGGCTTCTAGATACATGGATCAGCCTCATGAGATCCATTGGAAAGCAGCGAAAAGGATACTTAACTTTGTTCAGAGAACAAGGACACATGGGATCTTTTATAAAGCAAAATCTGATCTTGATTTGATTGGATTTACTGACAGTGAATGGGCAGGTGATAGCACAGAAAAAAATTCCACATCAAGATATGTGTTCATTCTTTCAGAAGGTCCAATCAGCTGGTCAAGCAAGAAACAGAGTGCCATTGCACTCTCATCTACAGAAGCAGAGTACAGAGGAGTTGTTAATGCAACAACTCAATGTTTATGGTTGTAGGGTTTACTTGGAGAGTGTGGCTTCGAACCAGAGTACTCAACTACCATCTATTGTGATAACCAAAGTACCATTCAAATCTACAAAGATCCAATTCAGAAACAGAGAACCAGACAAATTGAGATCCATATGCACTACATCATAAAACTTGTGCATGATGGCACCATTCACCTACTCTTCTGTTCATTTTCAGAACAAGTAGCTGATATCTTCACCAAAGCATTTTGTGAGAAGACCTTCAGCAATCTCAAATCGCTGTTGGGGATTGCTGATCATGCTATGAAAGCATGAGTGAAGACAAGATTCCAAAATTTTGTTTTACAGTCCATGTTTAAGGGAGGATTTTCCCAAGTTGGTTTTGCCTCTTTCCTTGTTTAAATGGACATGCAGTATGTAAAGGGTGACTAAGCCTTGTTGCTAGGCCCTATAATTTTCTGATATATTATGATAAGGCAGGATTAAGGGGGGGTGTTAGAATAATCAACCCATAGTTTACCCACTTAGACATTAATTTAATTATTTTTGTCTTATTAGCCTAGTTCATGTGTCCCACCTTGTGCAAGTTGTCTTTTACCTATCCATAGTGGTCAAACTTGCCCTATTTGACTCATGTAGCACATGGGAAAGCCCAAGGAATCAAATGTGCTTTATTCCTGGCCTCCTAAGTGTCCTTCTTCTTTTTCTGCTTTATTCCCTACTTTTTCACTGTTTTAAGGCAAATGGAAAAGCTAGACTAGGTGAGGTGAACTAGTTTTTTGTCCTCTTCATCCTACACTCTTTTCTCCTTGCAAAATCATGTATGAGCTGCCATTCCACCACTCTTTAGCTTTCCTAATCCATTTTTCCAATTCGTGAGCTCCATGATAGATTTGGGATCAACTTTTTACACCTATGGGGGATTTGCTTATTTTTAGTAAGCCTGCTTTATGCTAGATTCAAATTGCTCCACATGCATTCAAATCCCTGATGTATTTTATTTATACAACAACCTATTATTATATAGGTTTGACTATTGTACACTTATTTAATACAGTTTAGTGTTCAGCTCCAATTTCAGTCTCTTTTGTGAGTGATTTTGCATGATCAATTGTTAATTGTTGTGAGTAAAATTAATCTATCACCTGGTTCAATTTCCACACTCAGTTTGAAGGGACTTTTGGCAGCACACCATGGTGGATACATGGAATCATCACAAAGAGAGAAAGGACCTGCTCCTCTTTTATGAAGAGCCTTTGATTTATTCACATGTTCCTTACATGATAGCCAGTGGTAACCATAAGCGTGATTGGCCAAATATAGGTTATTTATATAAGAACCTAGATTCAGGTGGAGAATGTGGTGTCCCAGATCAAACCATGTTTTATGTGCCTGCAAATAATAGGGACAAGTTTTGGTACTCTACTGACTATGGCATGTTCCATTTCTGTATTGCTGATTCAGAACACGATTGGCGAGAGGGAACAGGGAAATACAAGTTCATTGAGGAATGTTTTACATATGCCAATAGACATCAGCATCCATGGCTTATCTTTATTGCTCACCATGTTCTAGGCTACTCTTCAGCCTCATGGTATGCCGAGGAGGGAGCATTTGAAGAGCCCATGGGGAGAGAGATACTGCAAAAACTCTGGTAGAAGTATAAAGTGGACCTTGCCTTCTATGGTCATGTTCATAGCTATGAGTGAACATGTCTAATCTATGAAAACATGTGTGTGAGTTCTGAAAGATATCACTATTCAGGTACGTTAAGTGCAACAATACACGTAGTGGTTGGCGGGGGAGGTTGTGCCCTAGCTGATTTTACTACGCTACAAACCACTTCGAGCTATTTCAAAGACTATGATTATGGATTTGTTAATCTCATAGTTTTGAATCATTCTTCTTTGTTGCTCGAGTACAAGAAAATTTCATATGGGAAAGTTTATGATCAGTTTTGGATTATAAGAGAGTACAGGGACATTCTCGGTTGTGATACCATTGGCATTGCCCCTCTTCTTGTGTAGCTTCATATTTGCTTGGTATTCATAGACAGTGCGGCATGGATACTTCAATCCCAATAGATCGGCACATGCAACAACATTCTCAAAACATTTTCCAGTATTCTCAATGTCCCAGCAGGTCATGGATTTAGCTGTATCGAGCACTTCCCATTGAAAATAATTTTAATACAGAGATTGCAGAACAACTGCTTGATTTCATTGTTGAAATTTACAATTCTATTAATGAATATCTGTACAGAGAAGAGGATTTCTGCATGAAGTGACAACCATGATTTGTCTTCTAATTTCTATCATGGCACCAAAGTATGAAAATATGACTATGAGGCTGCTGTTCACAATTTTGCTAGTTCTTGTTGACTATTTTCACGCCCTTATGGATCAAAAAATCAAAGCAGAGTTTACCCAAAATGGGTTCACGCTGGAGGATGAGGAAGACATAATATAGAAGTGCACTGCATTTTGCATCAACTTCGGGGTGAAGCCTTCAGAGCTGGTGTCAAGTTGGGATGTTTACTATGCAACTGGATGGCTCTAAGGTAAAAATCTCTCAAATGGATGGTTTCCGTCAACATCTGCAAAATGAGCAAAAATAATCTTTTATTAAACAAGAAACAGATTTGCACTTCTATTCCAGTAATGACATTGACATGCTTTTGAATGATGAACAAGAAAGTAATGAAGAGAAGCTGCTGCAGACTCCAGTTCGACAAACAGTTGTCTCCACTTCGCAAAATACACGAGATGCATTGTCTTCATCCACTGTTATTAAAACTCCCATTACAAATAGAAGGCTTTCTGATGGGAAACAGAGGTCAACAGTCTTAAATATTCCTGGTCCTATTACTCCTTTTGAGAAGTGGTCAAGTAAGTGTGTGTCACAGTTTGTATTCAATAAGAATTTTTGGATTCTATGGTGGATCAAAGATCCAAGCCAGATTCTGAAGATGACCTCATTAAAAGGAACCCGTTTGCTGAGATGGTGTTCTATTCAGAGAAGGAGAGCAGAGAAAGAGCATGTGAAGATAGGTATTCCAAATCTGTGAAATGTTGTGCTCGTGTTAATGATGTTCCCATACAATATTTGTGAGAAGGTGGACTATGAATGAGAGGCCGTGTGAAGAGTTATGTAAGAGACCGATATCATGGACAAGGTTACGCTCAAAGAAGAGACACATTCTCCTACCTCAATGCTTTTGAACACTTGTCTTCAAGAAAGATTATTATGGCAGGAAAAATGCTAGATGATGCCACACAACACTGGAACTATTTGATGGTGCATCACCACCAACAACGTAGCCTCCTACATGGCCATTGATTGACCTTTTGAGTCGAGGAATCATTGATACCGTATCCTTCACACAACATGTTGAGATGATACTTTGAGGTGGCCATAATTGCAAGATCTTATGGGGAAGTCAAGTCTGTTTATTGCAGGTTGAGATCAACATTGCTACAGGAAAGGAGAGTGGGATGATTCATAGAAAAATATTAGGTTCAGTTAGCAAGAATGTAGGATCTAAAACAAATCTATTTTGTTTCTAAAGCTATTTAGTCATTGTAAGCCTATGGGCATAGGAGGACTGGGGGTTGGAATTTTGGAGCTATGGATGCCCAGTTTTAAACCACTGTCTGTATGACATGAATACTCTACAGCTTCTATAACAGGTTCTACATTTAATGAGCATGGTTTTGATTTGTCTTTGTATGTTATAAATTGTCTTTCTTATGACTTATCATGTATATTGTCTCCTCATTCCATTACAGTGATGCTTATATTGAAATGCAATTATCCTTATAGTTTCTAAAAACAGAGACAGTTTCATCTCATGAATTTGTGATCGTAGTAACCTTGATATTGAACTTTGTGTGTTATTTTATGTTATGCAGTTCCTGTTTGATTCTCTTGTAGCTCTGATTGACCTACCAGCCTATTTCTTCAATACTGTTTTGATTTTCTTATAGATCGTATATTATACCAGCTTGTTTCATTCATAATTGTGTGATCTGTACAAAATAACCTTGATTTCATACCAACCTATTTCATTGATAATTGTGTAACTTTTCCAATAGATTTGATTTCATATTAGTTTGATTTTCAGTTTGATTTCATTGATTTGCACCTTGTTGAAAAAGATTTCCTTAAGCTTGAACCCATGTAGTCTAGGTTCAACTTTAGGGATAACATCTTCTGGCGCCGTTTCCACAGATGGAGGATTGAAGATATCTTCCCCGGGAAAGAATGACTAAGATCAGATCCAATTCTTGATGGTGGACAGGAGTAGGGCATTAGTTTGACTACAAATTTATTCACCGGGCGACTCCATGTTTGAAGAATCTAGAAGCGATTTTACAAGATGTCAAAGCATTTTGAAACCATGTTGGCACAGAGATTTTCTCCGTTCAATTTCTCAGATGTTCCTGGCTTTCCAAATAAAGTACCTACCATGGATGAATGGGGATATTTTCTTTCGCGATTCCGAGAAAAGGAAGAGGACAATCCGGCACATCATGTAATTAAAATTCATCAATACATGGATCAACTGAGTATACATCATGAAGATGTATTGATGAAAATGTTTATGTATTCATTAGATGGTTGTGCGAGACAATGGTACAGAAATCTTCCTCCTTCTAGTATTTCCTCTTTGAAATATTTTAATGATGCCTTTTATTTATATTGTAAGAGGATTTACCTAGCTGAGTTCCTTTTTGAGGATTGCTGTAGGGGATATGCATTATATATCCAAGGTTTAGAAGAAAATTTTTCTAGTAGTAAAGATGAAGCCGGTGGTTATGATATGAAGAAAGAAGAATATTTATTATCTTCCTCTGATTCTGTTTTACAACAAGAAATTTTTCAAAATTCTGATATTAAAGTTGATGATAGCATCATAGAACATAAATCTTCATCTTTAGAAATTGATCAGAATGCTCCATTTTATGATGAAGACATTGAAGTTCTAGATTGGGATCAACATCAATCAATTCACTCTAAAGATATCCCAATCTATGATGAGTATTCAGATGAAAAAGAGCAGATCCCTACACCATCTTTTGTTGATTTGAGGAGTAGCCAACAGATGTATGACAACTATGAATCAAATTTTTATAAGGAACAACATTGTGTGGAAATCAACCATCTTGAATACGTAGAAGACATTGAGCAGCCATATTTGCAATTCAGTTTGCAAGTAGTTGAAAGTGGCAGCCATTATGAGGAAAAGGATATATAGAGATATTTTGATCTTCAGCAAGAGGTATTTCCTTATAACTTAGTTGATCCATTTGTTGATTATATGGAGTCTTTGAGCAGCTCAAATGTCAGATTGTTTTTGTCAAATGGAGGTTGGATTTTCCCTTCTTTTGAAATGAATTTTGATATTCCATGGGTTGCTTTATTCATCATCTCGAAATCAGAAGTTTTACTAGTTAATCAAATATTTGTATGGCTTCATTGGAAGTAGGATTTTACCTGATCAAAATAAAACAGATAATTAGAATGGGAGCCGTAAATAAATAAGCTTGATGCTTCAAGCATTTCTTTAAAGTTTGTACAGTATGATCATGATTAGTCAATTTGCAGAGTAGTTTAAATATTTAGTCAGCAGTTTGTTTTCAAGCTTTTTAAGTAACAGAGATTTGTGATGAAGACTCCAGCCCAATGAAATGGAAAGGAACTTGGTCTACTTATTCTTGGTAGCTCACAGGGAGCATGCCATCCCCAAACAAAGCCATATGTTATCATCAGATCTGCTCCAGCAAATTTCAGTTTCTGGAAGCATTCAAATGTCAAAGTGACCACTCAGTTTGAAGGGCCTTCTCACAGCACACTATGGTGGATACATGGAATCGTCACAAAGACAGAAAGGACCTGCTCCTCTTTTATGAAGAGCCTCTGATTTATTCACGTGTTCCTTACATGATAGCCAGTGGTAACCATAAGTGTGATTGGCCAAATATAGGTTATTTCTATAAGAACCTAGATTCAGGTGGAGAATGTGGTGTCCCAACACAAACCATGTTTTATGTGACTACAAATAACAGGGCCAAGTTTTTGTACTCTACTGACTATGGCATGTTCCATTTCTGTATTGCCGAATCAGAACACGATTGGTGAGAGGGAATAGGGCAATGCAAGTTCATTGAGGAATGTTTTGCATCTGCCAATAGACATAAGCAGCCCTGGCTTATATTTATTGCTCACCGTGTTCTGGGCTACTCTTCAGCCTCCTGTTATGCCAAGGAGGGAGCATTTGAAGAGCCCATGGGGAGAGAGAAACTACAAAAACTCTGGCAGAAGTATAAGGTGGACCTTGCCTTCTATGGTCATGTTCACAGCTAGGAGCGAACATGTCCAATCTATGAAAACATGTGTGTGAGTTCTGAAAGGTCTCACTATTCAGGTACTTTCAATGCAACAATACACGTAGTGGTTGGCGGGGGAGGTTGTGCCCTAGATGATTTTACTATGCTACAAACCACTTCGAGCTATTTAAAAGACTATGATTATGGATTTGTTAAGCTCACAGTTTTCAATCATTCTTCATTGTTGCTCGAGTACAAGAAAATTTCATATGGGAAAGTTTATGATCAGTTTTGGATTATAAGAGAGTACATGGACATTCTCGGTTGTGATACCATTAGCATTTCCCCTCTTCTTGTGTAGCTTCATCTTTTCTTGGTGTTCATACATAGTGCGGCATGGCTACTTCAATCCCAATGGATCGGAACATGCAACAACATTCTCAAAAAAAATTCTATTATTCTCAATGTCCCAGTAGGTCGTGGATTTAGCTGTATCGAGCAATTCCCATTGAAAGGAATTTTAATACAGAGATTGCAGAACAACTGCTTGATTTCATTGTTGAAATTTACAATTCTATTAATGAATATCTGTACAGAGAAGAGGATTTATGCATGAAGTGACAACCATGATTTGTCTTTTGATTTCTATCATCGCACCAAAGTATGAAAATATGACTATGAGGTTGTTGTTCACAATTTTGCTAGTTCTTGTTGACTATTTTCATGCCCTTATGGATCAACAAATAAAACCAGAGTTTACCCAAAATGGGTTCGCGCTGGAGGATGAGGAAGACATAATAAAGAAGTGCACTGCATTTTGCATCAACTTCGGGGTGAAGCCTTCAGAGCTGGTGTCAAGTTGGGAGGTTTACTATGCAACTGGATGGATCTAAGGTACAAAGCTCTCAAATGGATGGTTTCCGTCAACATCTGAAAAATGAGCAAAAATAATATTTTATTAAACAAGAAACAGATTTGCACTTCTATTCTAGTAACGACATTGACATGCTTTTGAATGATGAAGAAGAAAGTAATGAAGGGAAGCTGCCGCAGACTCCAGTTCGACAAATAGTTGTCTCCACTTCGCAAAATACACCAGATGCATTGTCTTCATCCTCTGTTATTAAAACTCCCACTACAAATAGAAGGCTTTCTAATGGGAAACAGAGGTCAACAGTCTTAAATAGTCCTGGTCCTATTACTCCTTTTGAGAAGCGGTCAAGTAAGTGTGTGTTGCAGTTTGTATTCAATAAGCATATTTTGGATTCTATGGTGGGTCAAATATCCGATCCAGAGTTTGAAGATGATCTCATTAAAAGGAACCCATTTGCTGAGATGGTGTTCGGTTCGGAGAAGGTGAGCAGAGAAAGAGCGTGTGAAGATAGGCATTCCAAATCTATGAAATGTTGTGGTCATGTTAATGATGTTACCATACAATATTTGTGATAAGGTGGACTGTGAATGAGAGGCCGTGTGAAGAGTTATGCAAGAGACCGATATCATGGACAAGGTTATGCTAAAAAACGAGACGCATTCTCCTACCTCAATTCTTTTGAACACTTGTGTTCAAGAAAGATTATTATGGCAAAAAAAATGCTAGATGATGCCACACGGCACTGGAACTGTTTGATGGTGCATCACCACCAACAACATAGCCTCCTACGTGGCCATTGAACGACCTTTTGAGTCGAGGAGTCACTGATACCGTAGCCTTCACACAACACGTTGAGATGATACTCTGAGGTGTCCATAATTGCAAGATCTAATGGGGAAGTCAAGTCTGTTTATTGCAGGTTGAGATCAACATTGCCACATGAAAGGAGAGTAGGGATGATTCATAGCAAAATATTAGGTTCAGTTAGCAAGAATGTAGGATCTAAAACAAATATGTTTTGTTTCTAAAGCTATTTAGTCATTATAATCCTATGGGCATAGGAGGACTGGGGGTTGGAATTTTGGAGCTATGGATTCCCAGTTTTAAACCATTGTATGCATAACATGAATACTCTACAACTTCTTTAACAGGTTCTACTTTGAATGAGCATGGTTTTGATTTGTCTTTGTATGTTATAAATTGTCTTTCTTATGACTTATCATGTATATGGTCTCCTCATTCCATTACATTGATTCTTATATTGAAATACAATTATCCTTATAGTTTCTAAAAACGGAGACATTTTCATCTCATGACTTTGTGATCATAGTAACCTTGATATTGAACTTTGTGTGTTATTTTATGCTATATAGTTCCTATTTGATTCTCTTGTAGCTCTGATTAACCTACCAGCCTATTTCTTCAATAATGTTTTGATTTTATTATAGATCGTATATTATACCAGCTTGTGGAATTCATAATTGTGTGATCTGTACAAAATAGCCTTGATTTCATACCAACCTATAGCATTAATAATTGTGTAACTTTTCCAATAGCTTCGATTTCGTGTCAGTTTGATTTCATTGATTTGCACCTTGTTGAAAAAGATTTCCTTAAGCTTGAACCCCTGTAGTCTAGGTTCAACTTTAGGGATAACACCACCTATCGCGCCCCCCTGCCAGGTACATGTATGTTTCTCTTTCTTTGAAAACATCATTTTTCGTCCATGTAGTATATATCTCTAAGATACTTTTTATTATCTGAATTTGACATATGTTATTTTATGCAGTATTCTATTGAGGCATCCGTGCTTAAAGAGCACCAGATTGATGACCCACTTATCACGAGCCAGCAGGTACGTTTATGTATCTCTTTCTTTTAATTGTGATTTTAATGATTCAACATGTACTTTTTTAATTTTTTGAAATTGTCTAATTGTATCTTTATCCTTTTGTATGTAGGAACGTGAGTTTGATGAATATGTCCTAAAAGAGATCTTGATCACTAGTACAAGTAGAATCCCTTTTCTCTCATTGTTAGTTAATCGATCCACTAGTTACACACCTCCTCTAACAAGGCAACATGTAAGTTTATGTATCACTTTCTTTGTACGTTTATGTATGGCTTTCCGTGATTTGGTGCTTTCTCTTTGTACATTTTTTTAGGTTTATGTATCACTTTGACATATGCTACTTTATGTAGGAATCTATTAAGACAATAGTGCTTGAAGAGCACCAAAGCGAGGTTGTTGTCAACCCACCTCTTCCCCCCAGCCAGGTACATGTATGTTTCGCTTTCGTTGGAAACATCATTTTTCATCCATGTAGTACATATGTCTCTGATTCACTATTTTATCTGAAATTGACATATATTTTACTTTATGCAGGCTTCTAGTGAGGCACCGGTGTGTGAAGAGCACCAAATCAATGACCCACCTTTGACGAGCCAACAGGTACGTTTATGTATCGCTTTTTTTGTACGTTTGTGTATCGCTTTCTCTGATTTGGTGCTTGAAGAGACCCAAATCGGTGACCCACCTCTTCCTGCCCAATGTACATGTATATTTGTTGACATTGGCATATATATTTTTTTATGCATCTTGATAGTGAGCAAGTGGTGCTTGAAGAGCACCCAATCAGGGTCGCTGTTAGTGAGGCACCATGACCCACCATTACTTACTCACGTACAGTAAGTAAAAATGTTATTTCGATTTTGGAAGCTGAACAAATGTACATAGAATTTTTAAAGGTTGGTAAACTAACTTACAAAATTTGGTTTTTCTACAATCTCCACTAATGCAACCTATCCCTCTTGTTAGCGATGGGGATCACCAGTGAGCAGTTGGAAAAGAAAGCTGGACTTCTCCGAAGACATTGGAAGTGGCAGTGAAAGGGGGGATAACTAGAATAAATGTATATGGGGGATACATAGAGGTAACTTTTTGTTCATATACACACAGATGTACTTTTTGATCCACTATTTTGTATTATGGCCATGTGGCATGCCAATTTTTGTAACATTATTTCTATACATATATAATATAAAGCAAGGTTCAAATTTATACATATATAGTTGACTTGATCTTGGAACATTATATGGTTGACTTGATCTTGGAACATGATATGTGTGGTCAACCTATGTGATATACTGATATGTGTGGTTCACATCTGTGCTAACTTATGAATTTCCAATACTTAAAGGAAGAGTTTATGACTCATCAACTTTTTAACATTATGGCTATCCTCAACATTTTAACATCATAACAATACCATGCACCAACTAAACTAGATACACTAACAATCATAACACTAATTCATGCATGGATGTGTAATATATACCATATCATACCCTACAATACCCTATGATACTAACATCATACCATACTAACATACAATCACATACCCTACAATACCCTATGACACTAACATCATACCATACCATTGTAATATACCATACACTAACATCATGGCACTAAGTCATGCATGCATGTGTAATATATACCATATCATACCCTACAATACCCTACAATACTAACATCATACCCTACAAACCCTAGTTGGTTTTCAATATGTATATACATCCATGTGTTTCTAGTTCCATCTCATAACTTCTAAAGAGGTCACTAAACCATAGTTCCATGTCATAACTTGTCCACCCTAGTGATAGCATGCAAATTGGTGTTCAGGAAAACCTAGTTAGTATCCAATTTTTACATGTCCATGTGTTTCTAGTTCTCTCTCTTAAATTGTAAATTGCTCACTAAACCCTAATTCCATCTCATTATTTGTCAACCCTAGTTGGTTTCCAATTTCTAGTTCCCTCTCTTAACTTGTAAATTGCTCACTAAACCCTAGTTCCATCTCATTATTTGTCAACCCTAGTGATAAAATTCAAATTGGTGTTTATGAAAGCCTAGTTGGTTTCTGATTTGTACATGGCTATGTGTTTCTAGTTCCCTATCTTAACTTGTAAATTGCTCAATAAACCCTAGTTCCATCTCATTATTTGTCAATCCTAGTTTGTTTCCGATTTGTACATGTCCATGTGTTTCTAATTCCCTCTCTTAACTTGTAAATTGCTCAGTTAACCCTAGTTCCATCTCATTATTTGTCAACCCTAGTGCACGGGGTCTTCACTTAGTGAAACCATGACATAGTTCCTTCATTCATCGGATATTAAAAAATACCCCTAATTTCACTAGATATTGATAATTACTTACAAAAATCCATTTGTTCGGCCCCCCTCCAAATACATATTTCCAATTTAAAAACCCTTATTTTTACAATATATTCCTCTTTTTACTAAAAACCCCTTTTCACACCACCCAATACCTATAAACCCCCCATACCCTATTCCCTGCCCCCGAATACCTACAATATATTCACCTTATTTTTCACAATTAAAAGCCCCCCAATATGAATGAACATGATAAGATATTTCTCAACAAGGTGAATCCCCCGTGCCCTAGTGACAGCATGCAAATTGGTGTTCATGAAAGCCTAGTTGGTTTCTGATTTGTACTTGTCCATGTGTTTCTATTTCCCTCTCTTAACTTGCAAATTTCTCACAAAACCCTAGTTCCATATCATACCTTGTTAACCCTAGTTGGTGAATGCAAATTGGTGTTCATGAAAGCCTCGTTGGTGCATGAAAGTGTTGGTGACCATGTGTTTCTAGTTCCCTCTCTTAACTTGTAAATTGCTCACTAAACCCTAGTTCCATCTCATAGCTTGTCAACCCTAGTGATAGCATGCAAATTGGTGTTCATGAAAACCTAGTTGGTTTCTTATTTGTACATGGCTATGTATTTCTAGTTCCCTCTCTTAACTTGTAAATTGCTCACTAAAACCTAGTTTCATCTAATACCTTGTCAACCCTAGTTGGTGCATACAAATTGGTGTTGATGAAATCCTAGTTGGTGCATGCAAGTATTGGTGATCATGTGTTTCTAGTTCCCTATGTTAACTTGTAAATTGCTCACTAAACCCTAGTTCCATCTCATACCTTGTCAACCCTAGTGATAGCATGCAAATTGGTGTTCATGAAAACCTAGTTGGTTTCCGATTTGTACATGGCCATGTGTTTCTAGTTCCCTCTCTTAACTTGTAAATTGCTCACTAAATCCTAGTTTCATCTCATACCTTTTCAACCCTAGTTGGTGCATGCAAATTGGTATTCATGGAAGCCTAGTTGGTGCATGCAAGTATTGGTGATCACGTGTTTCTAGTTCCCTCTCTTAACTTGTAAATTGCTCACTAAAACCTAGTTCCATCTCATACTCTGTCAACCCTAGTGATAGCATGCAAATTGGTGTTCATGAAAGCCTAGTTGATTTCTGATTTCTACATGTCCATGTGTTTCTAGTTCCCTCTCTTAACTTGAAAATTGCTCATGAAACCCTAGTCCCATATCATACCTTATCAACCCTAGTCGGTGCATGAAAATTGGCGTTCATGAAAGCCTAGTTGGTGTATGCAAGTATTGGTGATCATGTGTTTCTAGTTCCCTCTCTCAACTTGTAAATTGCTCACTAAACCCTAGTCCGATCTCATACCTTGTCAACCCCAGTGATAGCATGCAATTGGTGTTGGTGAAATCCTAGTTGGTTTCCGATTTGTACATGGCCATGTGTTTCTAGTTCCTTCTCTTAGCTTGTAAATTGCTCACTAAACCCTAGTTTCATCTCATACCTTGTCAACCATAGTTGGTGCATGCAAATTAGTGTTCATGAAAGCCTACTTGGTGCATGCAAGTATTGGTGATCATGTGTTTCTGGTTCCCTCTCTTAACTTGTAAATTGATCACTAAACCCTAGTTCCATATCATACCTTGTGAACCCTAGTGATAGCATGCAAATTAGTGTTCATAAAAGCCTAGTTGGTTTTCGATTTGTACATGGCCATGCGTTTCTAGTTCTCTCTCTTAACTTGTAAATTGCTCACTAAATCCTAGTTCCATCTCATTATTTGTCAACCCTAGTGACATTAGACAAAATTTCAACTCAAAATGGACCTCCTAAGGAAAATTAATAAAATAATAGTTGAAATAATAAAATAATATTTATTACTTTTGGAGGAAGAAAATAAAAAACTACTTTTGTGTTTGTATTTTCGACATATCTCCCTATGTTTTTACTCAAATTTCGATTGGGAGATCTTGCTGAATGCGGAATTAAATTCCGGATCCAACGAGTACCCACTCAGCATACTTTTGACGTGGTCCTCTAGCCCCCAAAAAATAAATACCTATAGCGGAGTAGCAGGGCACATCAAAAGTATGCCGAGTGGGTACTTGTTTGATGTGGAATTAAATTATGCATCCAGCGAGCTCTCCCGATCAACATTTGAGTAAAAAAACAGGGAGATATGTCGAAAATATGAACAAAAAAGGTAGTTTTTTTTATGATACCTATCCCCAAATTTATATTAAAAATTTGTTTAAGAGGTACTCCTTTTTTGAATTTTAAAGCATTTTGATTGGCTAATACATGATGACATGGAATTTGTATTATTTTTGGAAGACACATTTTAAATTGAAATTTCCTCTAATGTAGCATGCAAATTGGTGTTCATGAAAGCTTAGTTAGTTTCTAATTTGTACATGTCCATGTGTTTCTAGTTCTCTCTCTTAACTTGCAAATTTCTCACTAAACCCTAGTTCCATCTCATAACTTGTCAACCCTAGTGATAGCATGCAAAGTGGTTTTCATGAAAGTCTAGTTGGTTTCCGATTTGTACATGGGAATGTAATTAAATGTATATTAAACTAAAAACATCAAGAAATGTAAATTTCCACAATTCAAGAGCTTGTTATTTTTCGAACTCTATTTGTTGGTGTCTAAAGACACCACTCTTGGCACCTCCAATGTGCCGTAGATGGTGTTTGTATCCTAGGCACATGAAAGGCTAGACATTAGTAACATCATAAGAAAAAAAAAGAACCCAATGAAATGTGAAAACATGATATATAGATAACTCACCCGAGGTTGTACGATCATGTTTATAGTGTCCAATATCCTGAAGCAAATATTAATTTCGCTCACACAATAATCACCAAAATATCTGGAATATCGGATAAGCCATAGGGCAAATATATATTAACGGTTGTATAGATAAGATAATCAATGATATGTTACAATGGTGGCCCTACCTTAAATATGGCTTGGGCATTTGAAATGAGGAGACACCTCATTTCATAACCTAACTTAGTTAACCTAATTATTTAATTATTATCTTATTTTATGTTTGTTACATTGCCTTCCCCTTAAGGGAATCTATGTCCTCAAAGATGTATTTGACATTAATGTCTGATTTATTTCAATCTGTCATTTCGAAATTCTTTCCTCTTTGTATTTGTGACATTTGAGGAGATGAGCCGATAAGAATTACGGATTCCCCAAGAGAATTGTCGCATAGCATCTGTTGTGGTCCATCCCAGATCTATTTTTATCGGAGCTCTGAGATATTTTTGTGGAACGATCTGTCTCGATTGTTGCTTCGTATGTCGATATTTCCGCATATCCACATAAGTCTTCTGTGAATATTCATTTTGACCCTGTCATTGGTCAAAATGATTATTATAATTAGGATGTCTGTAAGGTATAGGTTTCGTTTGTTCTTCTTTCCTTTGGACTGTGACGGGAACTGTCTTCACTTCTTCGATTTTGGATGCATTTTCCTGGATTGTGCTTCTTGGTTCTCTAGTAGATTGTTCATGAATTGGAATCCTTTCGATTCTTTCCTCTTGCGATTTTTTTTCGATTTCTAACTCCTTGATTTGGTTATGTAGTTCCTGATTACTATTAATTAAACACTGGTTTTCTTCTTGCTTTTCTAGTAATTTTCCTTTGAGGTCTTCACCGGATTGTTCCCTCTTGCTGTTGTTTTTCAATTTTTTGATTTTTGTAATCAGGGTTTTGTTGTGATTTCTTAATCTGAAAATTTCTTCAGAATTGTTGGATATTATTTTATTACTCTTTGTGATATCTAGCTTGTGTTCTTTTTTTGAGTCGTTATTTTGTTGTTGAAGAACTTTTATCTGTTGTCGATACTGGTCGACCACGATTCTTGATCTGTTAATTTCTGTTGTATGTGCGTTAGTTCTTCATCCTTGTTGTTAATGATTTTGTTCAAGCGGATTGTTTCTACTTCGTAATAACTTATTTCTTTCTTTATATCTTTATTTGTTCGTCTCTGATTGAAATCACTTTCGTCTTTTAATTTCTTAATTTGGGCGATCAAGTCTTGACTATGATTCTTCAAACGAGTGATTTCTTCATCCTTACTAGTGACAATTTTTTCAACTTCTTCCTGCTTCTTTTGTTCTGACTTCTGATTACCCTGTGAAATCATGTTTGATATATCCTGGAATTATTCAGATGTTGGAGGTTCTATTTCTGACTTCATTGTAATATCTTGAAATGTTATTCTCTTCCGGTTATAGGAAAATGTTAGAAACTTCTTTTCGGCATTTAAGATGAAAGTCCCCAATGTTTTTATCCAGGGTAAACCCAAAATTATGTCACCGTCAAAGCTCCATAAGGAACTAACAATGAATTTTGATTTGACCATATAATCTCCAACACTCAGTTGTAATCCACTTATTTGAGATTGTTTTTTGTCCAAAAAGTCTAGCTCTTCCCTTATATTTGACTCAGGAATCACTAAATGGTTAGCGAATTCAGTATTAATATAATTATTTCTTTCCGCAGGTGCAATAGAAATGGTGATATCCTTCCTTGCAAGTGTCCCTTTAATTCTAAATAATATTGAAATATTTTTTTGTAAGGTGATAGGAAAGTTTTGCTTCTTTTCAATATTAAAATCCATATTCTTGAGTTTTTTTTCTGAAATTTTATCAATATCTCCTTCTTTTTTTCCAATAGTTTGTAAAAATGTCAGTAGATTGAGTGGTTGGGAGGTGACGAAGGGTGTGGGTGATGGAGGAGGTACGAATGGAGAGTGGCGGGAGTTCAATATGTAGCGTTGTGAGGGATGATGCAGCTGTGTAGAGGATGCAATGAAGCGGAGGTTTGGTTTGAGGGTTGTGCGGAGGTGGAGAAGGGAGGGTGCGACCAGAAGGTGTTGGCGTGAACGCTGTGGGGAGGGAGGATGGTGTGGGCGTGGAGCCACAGGGAAGGTGGCAGCGTGGATTGGAGAGATGGTGCAGGTGACGGGGAAGTGCACAAGAGCATGGGGAAGGAGTGGAGCGGAAGGGAAAATGGAGCGGGTGAGCCGGGCGCAATGCTAGGAGCGAGAAGGTTGCAGAGCACGGTGCGCGGGAGAATGCAGTGTGATGGCATGGGCGCGTGAGGTGGGCCGTGGAAAAGGGAGAAGGGAGGAGCGATGGAGGTGGAGGCGTATGGTTTTTTTGTTTTTTTCTTTCTTTCCTTTTTATTTTATTTTATAATATATATAAATTTTACAGGTAGGAAAAAGGTCACCTATAGCTCAGGGAAACCCTCTATTTTTTCAGACAAGGTCTGAATCTGTTGACCACAGGTCAGATCGAGCAACAAAAGCTCTTATACCACTGAAGCGAATATTAATTTCGCTCACACAATAATCACCAAAATATTTGGAATATCGGATAAGCCATAGGGCAAATATATATTAATGGTTGTATAGATAAGATAATCGATGATATGTTACAATGGTGGCCCTGCCTTAAATATGGCTGGGGCATTTGAAATGAGGAGACACCTCATTTCATAACCTAACTTAGTTAACCTAATTATTTAATTATTATCTTATTTTATGTTTGTTACAGATGACATGGAATTTGTATTATTTTTGGAAGACACATTTTAAATTGAAATTTCCTCTAATGTAGCATGCAAATTGGTGTTCATGAAAGCCTAGTTAGTTTCTAATTTGTACATGTCCATGTGTTTCTAGTTCTCTCTCTTAACTTGCAAATTTCTCACTAAACCCTAGTTCCATCTCATAACTTGTCAACCCTAGTGATAGCATGCAAAGTGCTTTTCATGAAAGTCTAGTTGGTTTCCGATTTGTACATGTGAATGTAATTAAACGTATATTAAACTAAAAACATCAAGAAATGTAAATTTCCACAATTCAAGAGCTTGTTATTTTTCGAACTCTATTTGTTGGTGTCTAAAGACACCACTCTTGGCACCTCCAATGTGCCGTAGATGGTGTTTGTATCCTAGGCACATGAAAGGCTAGACATTAGTAACATCATAAGAAGAAAAAAAGAACCCAATGAAATGTGAAAACATGATTTATAGATAACTCACTTGAGGTTGTACGATCATGTTTATAGTGTCCAATATCCTCTGAATAATATTATGTTTGTGAATGGTATCTGTCAATCACAGGTTTATTACATTGGGAATAAAGTAAGGCTAAATAATTGAAATTGTGCTTCAGAATTCACTTTAAAGGTTAAATAATGCACCTGAAAATGTACTCATACAAGTAGGCCATCCGGATCATCTCTGGTGATGATGGTTTCCATCAATCTTTCGTGCTCTATATGAGGTAGCAAGTATCGTACATGTGACCTATTTTTGTGACTAAGTGTATGCAGCTTGATGTTTATACCAACTACCAGGTTGGTGAAGTGGTATACAATAGCTCCTGGTCTATAATCCTCATATACATACCCACCCTTCCTTTTCTGTTGTGCTTCAAGTGTCAAGCACTCCCCTTTTATAACCATCGAGCCGGTTGGGAATTCAATATTTGCATCATCTGTAACAGGTTAAAGAATGGTTTGTTTCCCCTCTAAGAAACGTGCCAACCAATAGTCAGAACCCCATTCATTATTTTTTGGGGCAACCACTGCATATATCTGACCTGTGAAAGGAAATAGGTCGACTTAACAATACATTTTGTAAATAAGGTCTTGCATTTCTAATTTCTACGTAAATTAAATTCTACATAGGTCGAGTAAACAATACATAACTGCATTTTCTAATTTAGGTACTACTCATGTACCTGCTTGTATGAGATCCAATATGTGATCATAGTCTGTAGAAATATGTGTTTTATCATCTTCCAAATGGTTTATTTCATTAACCTCATTGAAATTGGTGCCAAGTGTCACTCGATCCCATGTATCAACGGTATCTGTATCCTCACAATAATCCCATTCATCAATGCTACAGGAACTACAAAAGCAACCCTTCAATCTTGCCCAAATTTGTACGGTCGATTTTTCTGAGCTTCTAATTGAATGAAACTGTCGAGTTCCATGCACTGTGTTCACCCGATGTCTTTGTGATCGGTCCACATTTGTCACCTCCCAGAATATTCTTCGCACTAAATGTTTCCTTCTTTCTTGTTCTCCCATTAAACTTGCACACCATTTGACTATAGATGCAGCGTCTCGAAGGCAAGCAGCTATAAAATTCATCTATTCCCTTCGATCGGCAGTTTTAATGCATGCACCAGCACCATCGTGCTCTCCTTTTCCATGACCAGTTTCAAAGTAGTTCCATACATGTGGCATTTTGTATTTTTTATGCAACAAACACAACGATTCAAATACACAAGCATTCTTGAACTGTGCAACGTCACAACCATCTAACCAAATGAAATGATGATAAAATGGTATATCCATAGCTATCACATGATCATAGAATAATTTAAAGCAATGTTGCACATAATGGATGTCATGGGTCTGGTCAACACTTATGTAGAAGTGACTTTCTTTTAGTATCACACGTTTCTCTTCATTGCTATCTTTCCCGTGTCGATACGTGATATGCACCATTATGCTCACCTACTCTGAGTGATAGTATTGACTTTGTATTTCATTTTGTGGTTGTACGGTGTATTTTTTCACAAAGTCAACCACTGATAGTATTGTTCCAAGAGGGAAGGTGTCTCGGCATATTCTGAATTTCTCATCTTTCCACCGTGCCATATCGACATGTTGAATGTATTGTTGGATATTTCCATGAAACTTTGGAATAAAATCACATACTCACACCTGGTACATGAATATTAATATGTCAATAAACCACATAAAAAAATGTGTACATGAATATTAATATGTCAATATTCAACAATTTACCTATGAAGTCACCAATTTAATCTTCCTGCTTTCTTTCCCATCATGTAGCTGATATGTCTCATACTGATAGTTCTGCTTCTCGACAATTGCATTCCCGAATGCTTGATCTTCACTTTTATGGATGCAATTAGACCATAATGATAGCCCACCACAATTGTAAGAATTGTCTACACATTGTTTTAAGTAATGTGTTTTCCCATCTTGCCTCGAACACATTATGCTATGGATGAAATATTTGCATGACATTGGTGGTACTGTACTTGAGCATTCCTACACATGGTTAGGATGCAAAAAACGACATATATGCGCAAAGGTATGGTAATATAATTCATACTCTATGTGGTATCTACAACAACAAGTGTTCTAGATGGTATTGATTCTAACATACCAAGGCTTTCATTTTTCAAAAGATATTTGCCCGAGCCTTAGCTCTACATGGGAAACTTTAAACATCTAGAACAATTGAGTTTGTGTCATGTCAATATAATGTTTAACATGAGGTTCATTGTTTATAGAACCCCCACAATGGTTTAACACATCCTTCATGTTAGAAGAAGGCCTAGTGTTATCATGCCAAAATGTTTGCACTAGGCCCTTCACTGCTTTGACTAACTTCATGTCTTTGGAGGGAAACCTACCGCTAAATGCCCATAATGTTTCCATTTGTCCCTCTACATCAAGGTTGTCTCTTCTTACTAAATATTTTTTGAGTGTATTTGGATGTAAAGGTACAATTTGTGATGTGCATTTAAGTAAACGACGTTGTCTTGTGGATCTACATACAATTGCTTCAACCCATACATCACGAGCCACATTACAGTCTTGCGAATGATTTTTTTTACCAATCCATATGAATGCAGCAACAAGAGATTTAACAATGTGATTACTTGATTCGATATTATTCATTGTTGTTATGCCTAAATTTCTTCTACCAGTTGCCATATTTCTATATTTAAGCAAAGCTAAAAATAATGGCATTTACCGGCTTTGGATTTGTTATCAAAATATTGTTTCATTATTTGAGAACAATGATGAAGGATAGTGCGTTTAGCCACCTTACCTTCCATGGAAGTCAATCCGCTCTCATCCACTTGTATTCATTTAATATTTCTCTTTCATTTTGATGCAAAATTTTTTGCCGTTTGAAATGTTGGAGTGACGTTTACATCCAATCCAGGATGACAACTTCGATTAGGAGATTAAACCACTAACCATGGTTGTTGCTAAGTCACATTTGCATCGGGAGTAACATAATTATTGAACTCTTCAAAAGATTGTCTGTTATTAATGGATCAATAATATCAACTTCTGTATAACCAACTTCCTTTAATGTTGCATTATCTTCCTTAGCCTCTACGTCAGGTATCTGTTGAGGGAGAATGGGAACTATTTTCTCATGTAATGAATGCTGACAATTTCTTGAATCTTCCCTCTTTTTTTCTTTCTTTTTTTCTGCTTCTTCCAATGTAAGAACCTTCCTTGCTGACTTTTGACCTCTATTACGTACATTCCCCATTGAAATCCAACCAAACCTATAGAAAACTATGGAATTATGTAAGTAATGATTAAATTGCACATTGAATAGTTCTCTATGTGCAGGTTCAGACGAATTATGTCTTTTGATACAGTAAACCTAGCCCACAGCATGCAACCCAACATTTTTTATACAACACATATCGCATATGTGATATAAGGCACCTCCGATATATCGCATATGTGATATTGATACAATGCTTTTTAATTAACAGGCAGGT
>LPNX010103420.1:20443-42943 GCA_001517045.1 Pseudotsuga menziesii | reverse complement strand
CCTGAGCATTGAATGCATGATTTATTTTTCAAGCATTCACTTGAGCATTGAATTCATGATTTATTTTCCGAGCTGCGTATATATATATATATATATATATATATATATATATATATATATAATGCTGTTTTCCACGTAACCGCGTATATATGGCATATCTTCCTATAATAGAAATTTTTTGATGAGGACTATTTTTTTAAGCCAGTTATATTTTTATCATTTCTGTTATTTTTTTTAAAAGTTTATGTTTTAGGTCATTTAAAAAATGTAAATTTTAAAAGCAATTTTTTTCCAGTAAAGTTTCCATCACTGAAATGGAATTACGATTTCCAATTTAAGAATACAATAAGGTGGAATTATGATCTCAGTCTGTGGCCAGCTGACAAGCTACATGTGTATTCCTGCTTTTTGTAATGTCCCTCTTCTACCTTGAAGCCAATATGTGCAGGAAAAAAAGGTAAAATTATTCTTTAGTTCACTGTTACTACAAAATAAGTCAATCCTATTAGTGGAAGATTTACATGGTTCTTCATATAAACATGTCCCACCATAAATTCCAAATGTCAAAACCATTTGTATTGTAAAAACGTTCATTCAACAATTTTTCTTTAATGTAAACTTTAATGTAAAATCCGGAAGGTATTACTCATAACCACAAGCATTGCCTCATCATAGTGACCCGAAAATGACTTAGTATGTGTATAATGAAACATTATGATAACAATAACATTCTTTGACCCATTTTCCTTTACGGTACTGCAATCCATTGGCCCAACAAGATAATATCTTCATAAATAACATGAAGGAAACAAAAACATTCAGACATAATGCACAGAGAGGGAAATAAGACATCAGGAGGACAAAATATGGAAGAGACACGGGCGCACGTGGTTCACCTGGTCCAGGAGGCTACGTCCACGAAAAGTTAGGCTTACCTCTTTATTCATAAATTAAATTACCGATCAAGGTGTACAATCTACATCATAAGTGATGTGTCATCAACTTCTCATACAAATAATAGGAAACCTCATCCTGAGGCCTACATAATAAAACATCTCTGAATAAGCTCCTAGGGTAAGCATGGCCTCCATTCTAGAGTTTATTAAGACAACAATTAATTACATATCCATACCAAGACATAAGTCTTTTCTATCACGAGGATACGACCTGAGGTAAAATAGTTCAAGTCACCCAGCAAAAGACCAACAAGGACATCCATGAGGAGAAAGGCTCGACACCCGATAGGGAATGCATAAATTTAATTTCTGGGATAAGAATAATTCTATAGTGATCTAGTGTTATAGTTTTCAAAACAACGGAATCACGAAGAGGCATTATATGCATATGAGCAACAGAGTGTGGTCCAAAATGGTGTTAAAGCTTTTCCCTGTAGACTAAAAAATAGGTAGAATGCATTTATGTGCATACCAACAAATCAAAAGTGGATCCAACTTGGAAATACAGCAAAATGTTTCTGCAAATACAACCATTGTATGCAAAGTAAGTAACATTGGTGCGTTAACTCTATCTATCAAGTTCTTCGTTTTACCTTAACCTCAGAACTCGCGTTCTACCTTAACTTTAGAACTCTACTCTCAAGTATTACTGTATTGATTAGGCTAGTCCATAACACGATGAAGAGACTTTTCTCACTTCATGATTTCAAACTATAGAACAAAAACCAAAGTGTATCCATTCATATATATCGATAAAATAAACTTTGTGGGAGTGTCCATTTGTATATCTACAAAGACACGAAACTACTGTCCCAAGTGGGTAGATTAACTAGTCGATTGGGCTTTTCAGGCTGTTCGTTTGGAGAACTTAGCTGCATGCAATGGGTTTCTCAACTCAAGGAACTGTCCCTAGAACAGATGCTCGACTGGAAGGTATGAAATAACCTTTTGATTATGCCTGGAGAAAATTGTGTACATTGGAAAAAACCAAAGTACACACTTTCCTTACCAAGAAGGAACACGATGCCTCAGGAAGTTCTGCCTAGAGTAACCCTAATTCCAATGATAAACATACAGGCTGGGATCCCTGATTTAGCAAAGGGGTTATTCATTAGACAAAAACCAGTCCTTGGGGTACAGACTAAGATAAGTAGTTATGAGCCCACGCAGAGGCTTTTCCTTAAAACGCCGAGAGGTTGAAAGGCTTTCCCACTAATCCTGAGAAGGGTCCGAAGTTCTACTATATCCGCCAGTAGATGATTATCAATCGTAGGGAGGAATCTATCCACCAAAAGCAATGAGTTAAAGGAGCTAAGTTTAATAAAAGATATCTCATCCATCGTAGGCGGCTATCATCGTTCCATAGAAGCGAGCTATACTAGATTTACAATGGATATTTCAAACAACAACGAGTTAGAAAATTAGATATGTAACAGATGTTTCATCCAAAACTAACTTAACCCAACTCATATCCAAACTTGTTAAGCACGATAAAAAACCACCAGTTTTATGAACAAATTGGAAACATAGGTAAACACAGGCACCGGACTCATGCTCGCAGACAATACTACTTCATACAAGTATAATGAAATAAGCCATCACAACACGTCAAAGGTTAGAACCCTGAAAAAAACACTCAATCGTAGATCCAACCTTTTCTTAAATTGTAGGCAGGTTTTTTTTCAAGACCCTCAACATACCAGAACGCACATATCCAACTTGTGGAATGATCAGGTTGCCGAAGGTATCCTTCCCAGCCATGAGTTGAACTTCTAGCCATCCAACATAGGGATGGAACAGGTGAGGAAGCATTGGTTTTCTGCCCCCAAACCATCAAGATCTGTTCTTTTTCCTAGGCCTTCTTCCCATTTCTTACTCCAAGCGCGTTGGTTGAAGTCACGCTCAACCCTTTTCTCCCCAAAGATCCCGTAAATGGTATCTCATGGGTCTTGTAAATCAATAGTATTCTAAGTGTTACCTTCACTCTAATAGGTTGCACATAGCACTGAATGAACTAAAGGTCGGAGCACTGTAACAGTTCTCCTGTTCCAGGCCAAAACCTACCTCCGCACAAAAAAAATAAAGAACGGGCCAGGATAAAAGAGTGTAAGAGACTCCCCATACATTTAGCAGTTCAGACCCCTTTTCTTTTTTTCTTTTTCTTTCCAACACTCCCACAACAATAATTTATTCTCATCCATGCCCTAACCCTCCTATGATTAGTTCTTACAAAATTCGAGTAATGCCCCAACAATGGTTGCCAATACGGCAGAGAAAAAACTCCATAACTAACCTATTTTCGACAATTAATGGTAGTTAAGGTGAGAAATTAACGCATCCTTAAAATTCGATACAGGTTCAGGAATTTCAATAATGCCCCCCAAATTAACTGCTATAACCCAGGTAAATCAATTAGTGTTGATCTTCCGCACCAATATATAATTTTTCTCCTTTCATATAATAAATTCTTTTGCTATAGTTTTTTAATGTTTTTCCCATAATTTTATATATATATAAAATTATGCTTTCTCTTATTAAAACCTCCACTAATGTAATAAATATATGGGGGATTTGCTTCACTAAGTAAATACTTGCAGTGTAACCAATTTCGGATCACGGAAATGCACCATAAAAGATTTAAACCCCTTGTGCTTAATCTCTTTTTTTACAATTCGGAATACCAGAAATAATTTCAAATATGCTAAGATACTTATCTTCTACGCAATCCAAAAGTGTAGACACCGTAAATACATAAACATTATATCTATTTAGCGGCCCTAAGGGCTAGATATTATAAACAACACATATTTGGAATATATATTGACTTACGACAACAATAATAATAAATTTAATAATAAATAATATACCAAATCTTCAAATTAGAAAAAAGGCTTGCTATATAATGCTGCATGAAAATATCTACCATTATATGTTCTGCATATAATTCAAACATATATCTCCAACATATATCTAATGTTCTCCACTATTACATAATAATGGTCTACATATAGTACACATACCTACGGGGTTTGTTTCACCATGTAATGCTCCATGCTTGCATGCATATTCTACATATATAAGATATATCTCAAATATATGTATCCCCAATATATATATTATTCTTCATTAATATATATAAGGTTTCCACATATAATACATATATGTATGGAGTTTGCCTCACCATTTTATGTAACATAACATGTTCTACATTTAATATATATGTCAAATATATATGTTTCCAATATATACTATTCTCCATTAATATATATATATATATATATATATATATAATCCATTATTATGTGTATAGGGTTCCACATATGATACATATATGTATGAGGTTTGTCTCACCATTGTAGTACTCCATGATTATATGTAGAATTATATATTACATAATGTTCTCCACGATTATATATATATATATATATATTGTTATATGTCTCAAGTACTGTTGATCAACCTGCGGTGGGAGAAATCTCCTTGTGGTGAGGGTTTTCTATTTCCTCATAGACACATTTATGCTTCATTTTCTATTTTTACGAGTTGTAGTAGCTCTTAGGTCTTCATGGTGGGAGGGGGATGTTACATACTTTCCCCCTAGAATTAATGCCATCCTTTGTGTTACTTTTTTGTCATCCCCGAGCATGCCGGTCCTCATCACTTGTTTTCACATTCTGGTGAGCAAAATCCAATTTTTCTTTGTAACATTTCCTTCGCCTGATATATGAAGACTATTGTGAGAGCATAAATAATTTAATATTTATATGCATGAGGACTGCATTATGTTCCCATCTTGAAACATTACTTTAGATCTGCATCCTATCAACATCAATGTAAAACCAATAATTCAGCACAATTTAGTTTTCATCATTCATTCACATTTACACATTAAGACATGTAATCGTTCAGTGACTTGGAAAGCTGTTAACAAAACTTTCATTTTTTGTTATCCTTTGAACTCTCCCTGGAGTTAAATTTTTGGGTGGACTTACATCTATTTCTAAGGTTAGTCTCCGTTTTGACCACCAGTCAAAATTTTTCTCCTCAGTGACATCAGACAGCGTCCTGTCTTCCAGATGTCTAGTTTTTTTCCTAGTTTTTTTCTTGCCACACCATGCGCCTAACACCTATGTGCTCACACAACAATCGCTTTCCTAACAAAATTGTGCTCCTGCGGAGTACATGTCTAACACCAATGTGTTCACGCAGCAATCACTTGCCTAACACCATGGTGCTCCCACAACATGCAATTTTTTCTTTAGTATAGATTTCACCTTACTAATCATAATGCACACTCCTTGGTTCTTTGCATGACTTTTACCGTCCTTGTCCTGACTTGTGAGTTGGATATACAATTAGTCAAAACATCTGTCAATAACTCACAGTTTTATTAACTAATCATATGTTGCAGCGGTTTAATCATCACTTATGAGTCATCTAACCTTGTAAATTATCTAGGAAATCAATCCTTACACATTTCTGAGCAAGTTGAGCGCAACTTACTTATGTAGGAAGATTTTTAATATATCATAGTGCACGTTGATTATAGCACTCGTCATCATCATGGTGAATCCTGTAATGTCAGTATAAAAACCACATAATCCACACTTAAATACTTGGTTCATAAAATGTTGAATTTGACAATCAACATTTCTTAACCTCATTATTTAAGGCAGCGAATACTTTTTCTACTAGTCAATCCCAACTGATAGTGTTCTTGGCATAACCTGCAGTGTCAGTGTATGATGTTATAGAACATTCATCAACTCAAATAACTTTTGACATCTTTACCCATATGTTGTTTGGATAATTATAGTGAAGAGACATTCCATCTTTACACCACATTTATGTGTGGAAAGCTAGGGACATAGGAATTTTGCTAACATCAGTAATTCCAAGTGAGCTACTTACCACTATTTCGCACCTTAACCACTTATGCTAGATCTCATGATGTTCTTGTTCATCCATTACAAGCCTCGATATTTAGTGCAATGTAACGAGAAGCATTACAAGATACTTTACCATTCACTTTGGCTATACTCTAGACAAATTTGATAGGTAATCTAGTGAATTTACATTCAATTATTCAGTTGTGGTCCAACTGGGACTTCCACAATTCACCACTTGCAAAAATCCCAATGCTCTGTGAGTTACATAAAATGTCATTTCAAAATATCATAATCTCTACTTGACATATTCCTTCTTCCGGAGCCTAGAAGCTCCTCCTCAAACACAACTTTCATATCTCTCGGCGTACTTGATGTTTCTTGCCTACTCTCTCACCACCGTATCCGTGTGGTAGCTCGACATTCCCCATGCTCCCTAAAGAACTTAGTGACTTACATTATACATTCAACATAACTTGATGTTCTAGTGTTAAGGCAATATACAGAGTCTCTCTATAATTAGCTACTATAGAAATTTTCCAAAACTTTTTATAACGAATGTTCTTAACATAGCAAATTATCGAAGCTATGAAATTTCAATATAACTAATCAAATTTTACCGTCTTGGTAACCTTTCCATAATAAGCAAGGAATCATACCGACTCCAGGTGTTATTATTTCTACTAAGGATTTCCTCTTTTCCTCTCATCCTCATGTGATGCTGCTTCTTGTAACCATGTGCACCTGCATTATCTGCTCACAAATTCTTGCCCAAAATAAGTCACGTATTACCCCCATAAACAAATTATATGATAACATGTTCTTATTTGACTGGGACAAAAATATGCTTGTGTATCCTACAAAGGATTTACTTCCTCTTCAATATTTTTTTGTTGATGCGTTAATATGATGCACTAAATGTTACTAAACACAATTTCAACTTGTACTTCACTCATCAATATGTAAGTAAAACAACATAAGTATATCTTGATTAGAGTTGTTGTGACAAGCCTAATAGTGTCCTCATTTTTTTTTATTCCCAATTTAAACAAATAGCCTTTCCTGTATTTCAGTACATGCAACTAAATTCATGCATTACACATAATTCTCAGAAACACATGCACAGAGTTCAACAATATTTCCTTTTATAGTGTGCATTATAATATCACATAGTTAATTTACATAGTTCACAACATACCTGCATGTCGATGAGTCCATCAGGTCCGAGCCTTTTAACTTTGCTCTGATACCATATGCAATGTCCCTGTTATAACTTGAAGCCAATATGTGCAGAAAAAAAGGTAAAATTATTCTTTAGTTCACTGTTACTACAAAATGAGTCAATCCCGTTAGTGGCAGATTTACATGGTTCTTGATATAAACATGTCCCACAATAAATTCAAAATGTCAAAACCATTTGTATTGTAAAAATGTTCATTTGACAATTTTTCTTTAATGTAAACTCCCGAAGGTATTACTCATAACCACAAGCATTGCCTCATCATAGTGACCCGAAAATGACTTAGTATGTGTATAATGAAACATTATGATAAAAATAACATTCTTTGACCCATTTTCCTTTATGGTACTGCAATCCATTGGCCCAGCAAGATCATATGTACGTAAATAACATGAAGGAAACAAAAAAATTAGATATAATGCACAGAGAGGGCAATAAGACATCATGAGTCGAAAACATGGAAGAGACATGGGTGTACACGGTTCACCTCGTCCACGATGCTACGTCCACCAAAAGTTAGGCTTACCTCTTTATTCATAAATTAAATCACCGATCAAGGTGTACAATCTACATCATAAGTGATGTGTCATCAGTTTCTCATAGAAATAATAGGAGACCTCATACAAAATAATAGGAAACCTCATCCTGAGGCCCACATAATAAAACATATCTGAATAAGCTCCCAGGTTAAGCATGGCCTCCATTCTAGAGTTTATTAAGACAACAATTAATTACATATCCATACCAATATGTAAGTATTTGCTATCCTGAGGATACGACCTGAGATAAAATAGTTCAAGTCTCCCAGCAAAAGACCAACAAGGATATCCATGAGGAGAAAGACTCGACACCCAATAGGGAATGCATAAATTTAATTTCTGGGATAATAATAATTCTATAGTGATCTAGTGTTACATTTTTCGAAACAACGGAATCACGAAGAGGCATTATATGGATATGAGCAACAGAGTGTGGTCCAAAATGGTTTTAAAGCTTTTCCCATTAGACTAGAAAATAGGTAGAATGCATTTATGTGCATACCAACAAATCAAAAGTGGATCCAACTTGAAAATACAGCAAAAGGTTTCTGCAAATACAACCATTGTATGCAAAGTAATTAACATTAGTGCGTTAACTCTATATGTCAAGTTCTACGTTTTACCTTAACCTCAGAACTCACATTCTACCTTAACTTCAGAACTCTCCTTTCAAGTATTACTGTAATGATTAGGCTAGTCCATAACATGATGAAGAGACTTTTCTCACTTTATGATTTCAAACCGTAGAACACAAACCAAAGTGTATCCATTCGTATATCAATAAAATAAACTTCGTGGGAGTGTCCATTCGTATATATACAAAGACATGAAATTACTGTCCCAAGTGGGTAGATTAACTAGTTGATTGGGATTTTCATGATGTTCGTTTGGAGAACTTAGCCACATGCAATGGGGGTTCTCGACTCAGGGTACTGTCCCTAGAATAGACGCTCGACTGGAAGGTACGAAATAACCTCTTGATTATGCCTAGAGCAAATCATGCAAGATGTGTACATTGAAAAAAAACAAACTACACACTTTCCTTACCAAGAAGGAACATGATGCCTTAGGAAGTTCTGCCTAGAGTAACCCTCACTCCAACGATAAACATATAGGCAGGGATCCCTGATTTAGAAAAGGGGTTATTCACTAGACAAAAACTAGTCCTTGGGGTACAGACTAACATAAGTAGTTACGAGCCCACGCAGAGGCTTTTCCTTAAAATGCCAAGAGGTTGAAAGGGGTTAGCACTAATCCTGAGAAGGGTCCGACCTTCTACTAGATCCGCCAGTAGATGATTATCAATTGCAAGGAGAACTCTATCCAGCAAACGCAATGAGTTAAAGGAGATAAGTTTAATAAAATATATCTCATCCATCGCAGGTAGCTATCATCGTTCCATAGCAGCAAGCTATACTAGATTTACAATGGATATTTCAAACAACAGCGAGTTAGAAAACTATATATATAACAAATGTTTCATCAAAAACTAAATTAACCCAAATCATATCCAAACTTGTTAAGCATGATAGAAAACCACCAGTTTTATGAAAAAATGGGCAACATAGGTAAACACACGCCTGATCTGGGACCAAGATGCTACCGGACTCATGCCCGCAGACAATACTACTTCATATAAGTATAAAGAAATAATCCATCACAACACATCAAAGGTTAGAACCCTGAACAAAATACTCAATCGTAGATCCAACCTTTTCTTAAATTACAGGTAGTTTTTTTTTCAAGACCCTCAACATACCAGAACGCACATATCCAACTTGTGGAATGATCAGGTTGCTGAAGGTATCCTTCCTAGCCATGGGTCGAACTTCTAGCCATCCAACGTAGGGATGGAACAGGTGACGAATCATTGGGTTTCTGCCCCCAAACTGTCAACATCTGTTCTTTTTCCTAGGCCTTCTTCCCATTTCTTACTCCGAGCGCGCTGGTTGAAGTCACGCTCAACCCTTTTCTCCCCAAAGATCTCGTAAATGGTATCTCATGGATCTTGTAAATCAACAGTATTGTAAGTGTTAACTTCACTCTAGTAGTCTGCACACAGCGCTGAATGAACTCAAGGTCGGATCACTGAAACAGTTCTCCTGTTCCATGAAGAACCTACCTCTGCACAAAAAAAAAAGAACGGGCCAAGATAAAAGAGTGTAATAGACTCCCTTCACATTTAGCAGTTCAGACCCCTTTTCTTCCTTTTATTTATTTTTATATTTTTTCCAACACTCCCACAACAAAAATTTATTCTCATCCATGCCCTAACCCTCCCATGATTAGTGCTTACAAAATTCCCGTAACGCCCCGACAATGGTTGTCAATACGGCAGAGAAAAAAATCCATAAATAACCTCTTTTCGACAATTAATAATAGTTAAGGTGGGAAATTAATGCCTCCAAAATTAATAACGCGTCCTTAAAATTCGATACTGGTTTAGGCATTTCAATAATGCCCCCCAAATTAACTGCTATAACCCAGGTAAATCAATTAGTGTTGATCTTCCGCACCAATATATAATTTTTCTCCTTTCATATAATAAATTCTTTTGCTATAGTTTTTTAATGTTTTTCCCATAATTTTATATATATATAAAATTATGCTTTCTCTTATTAAAACCTCCACTAATGTAATAAATATATGGGGGATTTGCTTCACTAAGTAAATACTTGCAGTGTAACCAATTTTGGATCACGGAAATGCACCATAAAAGATTTAGCCCCCTTGTGCATAATCTCTTTTTTTACAATTCAGAACACCAGAAATAATTTCAGATCTGCTAAGATACTTATCTTCTATGCAGTCCAAAAGTGTATACACCGTAAATACATAAAAATTATATCTATTTAGCGTCCCTAAGGGAAAGATATTATAAACAACACAGATCTGGAATATATATTGACTTACGACAGCAATAATAATAAATTTAATAATAATTAATATACCAAATATTAAAATCAGAAAAAAGGCTTCCTATATAATGTTGCATGAAAATATGTACCATTATATGTTCTGCATATAATTCAAACATATATCTCCAACATATATGTAATGTTCTCCACTATTACATAATAATGGTCTACATATAATACACATACGTACGGGGTTTGTTTCACCATGTAATGCTCCATGCTTGCATGCATATTCTACATATATAAGATATATCTCAAATATATGTATCCCAAATATATATACTATTCTTCATTAATATATATAAGGTTTCCACATACAATACATATATGTATGGAGTTTGCCTCAAAATTGTATGTAACATAACATGTTCTACATTTAATATCTATGTCAAATATATATGTTTCCAATATATACTATTCTCCATTAATATATGTATATATATATATATATATATATATATATATATATTATTCTCCATTATTATGTGTATAGGGTTCCACATATGATACATATATGTATGAGGTTTGTCTCACCATTGTAGTACTCCATGATTATATGTAGAATTATATATTACATAATGTTCTCCACGATTATATATATATATATATATTCTTATATGTCTCAAGTACTCTTGATCAACCTGCGGTGGGAGAAATCTCCTTGTGGTGAGGGTTTTCTATTTCCTCATAGACGCATTTATGCTTCATTTTCTATTTTTACGAGTTGTATTAACTCTTAGGAATTCATGGTGGGAGGGGGATGTTACATACTTTCCCCCTAGAATTAACACCGTCCTCGGTGTTACTTGTTTGTCATCCCCGACCCTACTGGTCCTCATCACTTGTTTTCACATTCTAGTGAGAGAAATACAATTTTGCTTTGTAACCTGCTCTTCACCTGATCTACGAAGACTATTGTCAGAGCATACATACTTTAATATTTATACGCATGAGGACAACATTATGTTCCCAACTTGAAACACTACTTTATATCTGCATCCTATCAACATCAATGTAAAACCAATAATTCAGCACAATTTACTTTTCATCATTCATTCACATTTACACATTAGGACATGTAACCATTCAGTGACTTGGAAATCTGCTAACACAACTTTCATTTTTCGTTATCCTTTGAACTCTCCCTGGAGTTAAATTTTTGGGTGGACTTACATCTATTTCTGAGGTTACTCTCCCTTTTGACCACTAGTCAAAATTTTTCTCCTGAGAGACATCAGACAATGTATTGTCTTCTAGATGTCTAGTTTTTTTCCTAGGTCTTTTCTTGCCACGCCATGCACCTAACACCAATGTGCTCAAATGGAAATCGCTTTCGTAACACCATTGTGCTCCTACGGCGTACATGTCTAACACCAATGTGTTCACGTGGCAATCACTTGCCTAAGACCATGGTGCTACCGCAACATCTAATTTTTTCTTTAGTATAGATTTCACCTTACTAATCATAATGCACACTCCTTGGTGCTTCACATGACTTTTGCCGTCCTTGTCCCAACTTGTGAGTCGACTATATGGTTTGTCAAAACATCTGTCAATAAATCACAGTTTTATTAACTAATTATACATTGCATTGGTTTAATCATCACTTATGAGTCATATAACCCTGTAAATTATCTAGGAAATTAATCCTTACACATTTCTGAGCAAGTTGAGTGCAACTTACTTATGCAGGAATATTTTTAATATATCTTAGTACACGTTGATTGCGGCACTCGTCATCATCATGGTGAAGCCTGCAATGTCAGTACAAAAACCACATAATCCATAGTTAAGTCCTTGGTTCATAAAATCTTGAATTCGACAATCAACATTTCTTAACCTCATTATTTAAGGTAGCGAATACTTTTTCTACCAGTCAATCCCGAATGATAGTGTTCTTGGCATAACCTGCAGTGTCAGTGTATAATGTTATGCAAAATTCATCAAATCAAACAACTTTTGACATCTTTACCCATCTGTTGTTTGGATAATTACAGTGAAGAGACATTCCATCTTTACACCACATTTATGTGTGGCAAGCTAGGGACATAGGCATTCTACTCACATCAGTAATTCCAAGTGAACTGCTTACCACCATTGCCGACCTTAACCACTTATGCTAGGTCTTATGATGTTCTTGTTCATTCATTACAAGCCGCTATATTTAGTGCAATATAACGAGAAGCATTAGAAGATACTTTACCGTTCACTTTGGCTATACTCTATAAAAATTTCATAGGTAATCTAGTGAATTTACATTCAATTATTCAGTTGTGGTCCAACTGGGACTTCCACAATTCACCACCTGCAAAAATCCCAATGCTATGTGAGTTACCTAAAATGTCATTTGAAAATATCATAATCTCTACTTGACATATTCCTTCTTCCGGACCCTAGAAGCTCCTCCTCAAACACAACTTTCATATCTCTCGGCGTACTTGATGTTTCTTGCCTACTCGCTCAAGACTATATCCGTGTGGTAGCTCGACATTCCCCATGCTCCCTCTAGACCTTAGTTACTTACATTATACATTCAACATAACTTCATGTTCTAGTGTTAAGGCAATATACAGAGTGTCTCTATAATTAGCTACTATAGAAATTTTCCATCATTTTTTCTAAAGAATGTTCTTAACATAACAATTTATCGAAGCTATGAAATTTCAATATAACTAATCAAATGTTACCGTCTTGGTAACCTTTCCATAATAAGCAGGGAATCATACCGACTCTAGGTGTTATTATTTCTACTAAGGATTTCATCTTTGCCTCTCGTCCTCATGTGATGATGCTTCTTGTAACCATGTGCACCTGCATTATCTGCTCACAAATTCTTGCCCAAAATAAGTCACGTCTTACCCCCATAAACAAATTATATGATAACATGTTCTTATTTGACTGCGACAAAAATATGATTGTGTATCCTACAAAGGCTTTACTTCCTCTTCAATATTTTTTCTTGATGCATTAATATGATGCCCTCAATCTTACTAAACACAATTTCAACTTGTACTTCACTCATCAATACGTAAGTAAAACAACATAAGTATATCTTGCTTAGAGTTGTTGCGACAAGCCTAATATTGTCCTCATTTTTTTTAATTCCCAATTGAAACAAATAGCCTTTCCTGTAGTTTAGTACATGCAACTAACTTCATGCATTACACATAATTCTCAGAAACACGTGCACAGAGTTCATCAATATTTCCTTTTATAGCGTGCATTATACTATCACATAGTTAATTTACATACTTCAAAACATACCTGCATGTCGATGAGTCCATCAGGTCCGAGCATTTTAACTTTGCTCTGATACCATATGTAATGTCCCTCTTATACCTTGAAGCCAATATGTGTGGAAAAAAAAGATAAAATTATTCTTTAGTTCATTGTTACTACAAAATGAGTCAATCCCTTTAGTGGCAGATTTACATGGTTCTTCATATAAACATGTCCCACCATAAATTCAAAATGTCAAAACCATTTGTATTGTAAAAACGTTCATTGAACAATTTTTCTTTAATGTAAACTTTAATGTAAACTCCTGAAGGTATTACTCATAACCACAAGCATTGCCTCATCATAGTGACCCGAAAATGACTTAGTATGCGTATAATGAAACATTATGATAACAATAACATTCTTTGACCCATTTTCCTTTACGATACTGCAATCCATTGGCCCAACGAGATCATATGTACATAAATAACATGAAGGAAACAAAAACATTTAGACATAATGCACAGAGAGGGCAATAAGACATCATGAGGTGAAAACATGGAAGAGACACGGGCGTACGTGGTTCACCTCATCCACGAGGCTACGTGCACCAAAAGTTAGGATTACCTCTTTATTCATAAATTAAATCACCGATCAAGGTGTACAATCTACATCATAAGTGATGTGTCATCATCTTCTCATACAAATAATAGGAAACCTCATACAAAATAATAGGAAACCTCATCCCGAGGCTCACATAATAAAACATCTCTGAATATGACCTAAGGTAAAATAGTTCAAGTCTCCCAGCAAAAGACCAACAAGGACATCCATGAGGAAAAAGACTCGACACCCGATAGGGAATGCATAAATTTAATTTCTAGGATAATAATAATTCTATAGTGATCTAGTGTTACATTTTTCCAAACAACGGAATCATGAAGAGGGATTATATGCATATGAGCAACAGATTGTGGTCCAAAATGGTGTTAAAGCTTTTCCTAGTAGACTTCAAAAAAGGTAGAATGCATTTATGTGCATACCAGCAAATCAAAAGTGGATCCAACTTGGAAATACAGCAAAAGGTTTCTGCAAATACAACCATTGTATGCAAAGTAAGTAATATTGGTGCGTTAACTCTATCTGTCAAGTTCTGCATTTTACCTTAACCTCAGAACTCACGTTCTACCTTAACTTCAAAACCCTCCCCTCAAGTCTTACTGCAACGATTAGGCTAGTCCATAACACGATGAAGAGAATTTTCTCAATTCATGATTTCAAACCATAGAACACAAAACAAAGTGTATCCATTCGTATATTGATAAAATAAACTTCATGGTAGTGTCCATTCGTATATCTACAAAGACACGAAATTACTGTCCTAAGTGGGTAGATTAACTAGTCGATTGGGATTTTCAGGTTGCTTGTTTGGAGAACTTAGACGCATGCAATGGGGTTTCTCGACTCAGGGTACTGTCCCTAAAACAAACGCTCGACTGGAAGGTACGAAATAACCTCTTGCTTGTTTCTGGAGCAAATCATGCAAGATGTGTACATTGAAAAAAAACAAACTACACACTTTCCTTACCAAGAAGGAACAGGATGCCTCAGGAAGTTCTACCTAGAGTAACCCTAACTCCAATGATAAACATATAGGTTGGAATCCCTGATTTATCAAAGCGTTTATTCACTACACAAAAACCAATCCTTGGCATATAGACTAACATAAGTAGTTACGAGCCCACGTAGAGGCTTTTCCTTAAAACATCGAGAGGTTGAAAGGGGTTAGCACTAATCCTGAGAAGGGTCCGACATTCTAATAGATCCGTCAGTAGATGATTATCAATTGCAGGAAGGACTCTATCCACCAAACACAATGAGTTAAAGGAGCTAATTTTAATAGAAGATATCTGATCCATCGCAGGCGGCTATCATCGTTCCATAGCAGCGAGCTATACTAGATTTACAATGGATATTTCAAACAACAACGAGTTAGAAAATTAGATATGTAACAGATGTTTCATCCAAAACTAACTTAACCCAACTCGTATCCAAACTTGTTAAGCAAGATAGAAAACCACCAGTTTTATGAACAAATGGGCAACATAGGTAAACACGCGCCTGATTTTCGACCAAGATGCTACCGGACTCATGCCCGCAGACAATACTACTTCATACAAGTATAAAGAAATAAGCCATCACAACACATCAAAGGTTATAACCCTGAAAAAAACACTCAATCGTAGATCCAACCTTTTCTTAAATTGCAGGCAGGTTTTTTTTCAAGACCCTCAACATACCAAAACGCACATATCCAACTTGTGGAATGATCAGGTTGCCGAAGGTATCCTTCCCAGCCATGAGTCGAACTTCTAGCCATCCAACGTAGGGATGGAATCGGTGAGGAAGCATTGGGTTTCTGCCCCCAAATCATCAAGATCTGTTCTTTTTCCTAGGCCTTCTTCCCATTTCTTACTCCGAGCGCGCTGGTTGAAGTCATGCTCAACCATTCTCTCCCCAAAGACCCCGTAAACGGTATCTCTTGGATCTTGTAAATCAACAGTATTATAAGTATTAACTTCACTCTAGTAAGCTGTACACAGCGCTGAATGAACTCAAGGTCAGAGCACTGAAATAATTCTCCTGTTCCAGGCAAAACCTACGTCTGCACAAAAAAAATAAAGAACGAGCCACGATAAAAGAGTGTAAGAGACTCTCCTCACATTTAGTAGTTTAGACCCCTTTTCTTCTTCTTCTTTTTTTTTTTCCAACACTCCCACAATGAGAATTTATTCTCATCCATGCCCTAACCCTCCCATGATTAGTGCTTACAAAATTCCCGTAACGCCCCGACAATGGTTGTCAATAACGCAGAGAAAAAAATCCCTAAATAACCTATTTTCGACAATTAATGACGGTTAAGGTGAGAAATTAAGACCTCCAAAATCAATAACGCATCCTTAAAATTAGATACAGGTTCAGGCATTTCAATAATGCCCCCCAAATTAACTGCTATAACCCAGGTAAATCAATTAGTGTTGATCTTCCGCACCAATATATAATTTTTCTCCTTTCATATAATAAATTCTTTTGCTATAGTTTTTTAATGTTTTTCCCATAATTTTATATATATATAAAATTATGCTTTCTCTTATTAAAACCTCCACTAATGTAATAAATATATGGGCGATTTGCTTCACTAAGTAAATACTTGTAGTGTAAATAATTTCGGATGATGGAAATGCACCATAAAAGATCTAGCCCCCTTGTGCTTAATCTATTTTTTTACAATTTGGAACACCAGAAATAATTCCAGATCTGCTAAGATATTTATCTTATACACAGTCCAAAAGTGTAGACACCATAAATACATAAACATTATATCTATTTAGCAACCCTAAGGGCTAGATATTATAAACAACACAGATCTGGAATATATATTGACTTACGACAGCAATAATAATAAATTTAATAATAATTAATATACCAAACATTCAAATTAGAAAAAAGGCTTTCTATATAATGCTGCATGAAAATATGTACCATTATATGTTTTTCATATAATTCAAACATATATCTCCAACATATATGTAATGTTCTCCACTATTACATAATAATGGTCTACATATAATACACATACGTACGGGGTTTGTTTCACCATGTAATGCTCCATTCTTGNCATTAATATATATATATATATATATATATATATATATATATATATATATATATTATCCATTATCCATTATTATGTGTATAGGGTTTCACATATGAAGGTTTGTCTCACCATTGTAGTACTCCATGATTATATGTAGAATTATATATTACATAATCTTCTCCACGATTGTATATATATATATGTCTCAAGTACTCTTGATCAACCTGCGGTGGGAGAAATATCCTTGTGGTGAGGGTTTTCTATTTCCTCATAGATGCATTTATGTTTCATTTTCTATTTTTACGAGTTCTAGTAGCTCTTAGGTATTCATGGTGGGAGGGGGATGTTACATAATTTCCCCCTAGAATTAACACCATCTTCGGTGTTACTTGTTTGTCATCCCCGACCCTGATGGTCCTCATCACTTGTTTTCACATTTTGGTGAGCGAAATCCAATTTTGCTTTGTAACCTGTTCTTCGCCTGATCTACGAAGACTATTGTCAGAGCATACATACTTTAATATTTATACACATGAGGACTATATTATGTTCCCAACTTGAAACACTACTTTATATTTGCATCCCATCAACATCAACGTAAAACCAATAATTCAGCACAATTTAGTTTTCATCATTCATTCACATTTACACATTAAGACATGTAACCGTTCAGTGACTTGGAAAGCTGCTACCACAACTTTTATTTTTTGTTATCCTTTGAAGTCTCCCTGGAGTTAAATTTTTGGGTGGACTTACATCTATTTCTGAGGTTACTCTCCCTTTTGACCGCCAGTCAAAAGTTTTCTCCTCAGCGATATCAGACAGCATCCTCTCTTCCAGATGTCTAGTTTTTTGCCTAGGTCTTTTCTTGCCACACCATGCGCCTAACACCAATGTGCTCACATGGAAATCAATTGCCTAACACCATTGTGCTCCTATGGCATACATGTCTAACACCAATGTGTTCATTCAACAATCACTTGCCTAAGACCATGGTGCTCCCGCAACATGCAATTTGTTCTTTAGTATAGATTTCACCTTACTAATCATAATGCACACTCCTTGGTGCTTCACATGACTTTTACTGTCCTTGTCCCGACTTGTGAGTCGGCTATACAGTTAGTCAAAACATCTATCAATAACTTACAGTTTTATTAACTAATCATATGTTGTAGTGGTTGAATCATCACTTATGAGTCATATAACCGTGTAAATTATCTAGGAAATTAATCCTTACACATTTTTGAGCAAGTTGAGTGCAACTTACTTATGCAGGCAGATTTTTAATATATCATAGTGCACATTGATTGCAGCACTCGTCATTCTCATGGTGAAGCCTTCAATGTCAGTATAAAAACCACATAATCCACAGTTAAATCCTTGGTTCATAAAATCTTGAATTCGACAATCAACATTTCTTAACCTCATTATTTAAGGCATCGGATACTTTTTCTACCAGTCAATCCCGATTGATAGTGTTCTTGGCATAACCTACAATGTCAGTGTATAATGTTATGCAACATTCATCAACTCAAATAACTTTTGACATCTTTACCCATCTGTTCTTTGGATAATTATAGTGAAGAGACATTCCATCTTTACACCACATTTATGTGTGGCAAGCTAGGGACATAAGCATTTTGCTAACACCAGTAATTCCAAGTGAGCTACTTACCACCATTTCACACCTTAACCACTTATGCTAGGTCTTATGACGTTCTTGTTCATCCATTACAAGCCTCTATATTTAGTGCAATATAACGAGAAGCATTACAAGATACTTTACCACTCACTTTGGCTATACTCTAGACAAATTTCATACGTAATCTAGTGAATTTAATTTCAATTATTCAGTTGTGGTCCAACTGGGACTTCCACAATTCACCACCTGCAAAAATTCCAATGCTCTGTGAGTTACATAAAATGTCATTTCAAAATATCATAATCTCTACTTGACATATTCCTTCTTCTGGACCCTAGAAGCTCCTCCTCAAACACAACTTTCATATCTATCGGCATACTTGATGTTTCTTGCCTACTCGCTCAACACCATATCCGTGTGGTAGCTCGACATTCCCCATGCTCCCTCTAGACCTTAGTGACTTACATTATACATTCAAAATAACTTGATGTTCTAGTGTTAAGGAAATATACAGAGTCTCTCTATAATTAGCTACTATAGAAATTTTCCAAAACTTTTTATAAAGAATGTTCTTAACATAGAAAATTATCGAAGCTATGAATTTTGAATATAACTAATCAAATGTTACTGTCTTGGTAACCTTTCCATAATAAGCAGGGAATCATACCAACTCCAGGTGTTAATATTTATACTCAGGATTTCATCTTTGCCTCTCGTCCACATGTGATGCTGCTTCTTCTAACCATGCGTACCTACATTATCTGCTCACAAATTCTTTCCCAAAATAAGTCACGTCTTACCCCCATAAGCAAATTATATGATAACAAGTTATTATTTGACTGCGCAAAAATATGCTAGTGTATCCTACAAAGGCTCTTTTTCCTCTTCAATATCTTTTCTTGATGCGTTAATATGATGCACTCAATCTTACTAAACACAATTTCAACTTGTACTTCACTCATCAATATGTAATTAAAACAACATAAGTATATCTTGCTTAGAGTTGTTGTGACAAGCCTAATAGTCTCCTCATTTTTTTTTGTTCCCAATTTAAACAAATAGCCTTTCCTGTATTTCAGTACATGCAACTAACTTCATGCATTACACATAATTCTCAGAAACTCATGCACAGAGTTCAGCAATATTTCCTTTTATAGCATGCATTATAATATCACATAGTTAATTTACATAGTTCACAACATACCTGCATGTCGATGAGTCCATCAGGTCCGAGCGTTTTAACTTTTCTCTGATACCATATGTAATGTCCCTCTTATACCTAAATAACATGGCCCAGCAAGATCATATGTACATAAATAATATGAAGGAAACAAAAACATTTAGACATAATGCACAGAGAGGGCAATAAGACATCATGAGGCGAAGACATGGAAGAGACATAGGCATACGTGGTTCACCTCGTCCACGAGGCTACGTCCACCAAAAGTTAGGCTTACCTATTTATTCATAAATTAAATCACCGATCAAGGTGTACAATCTACATCATAAGTGATGTGTCATCAACTTCTCTTACAAATAATAGGAAACCTCATACAAAATAATAGGAAACCTCATCCTGAGGCCCACAGAATAAAACATCTCTAAACAAGCTCCTAGGGTAAGCATGGCCTCCATTCTAGAGTTTATTAAGACAACAATTAATTACATATCCATACCAACACATAATTCTTTGCTATCCTGAGGATATGACCTGAGGTAAAATAGTTCAAGTCTCCCAGGAAAAGACCAAGAAGGACATCCATGAGGACAAAGACTCGACACCCGATAGGGAATGCATAAATTTAATTTCCAGGATAATAATAATTCTGTAGTGATCTAGTGTTACAGTTTTCCAAACAACGGAATCACGAAGAGGCATTATATGCATATGAGCAATAGAGTGTGGTCCAAAATGGTGTTAAATCTTTTCCCAGTAGACTACAAAATAGGTAGAATGCATTTATGTGCATACCAGCAAATCAAAAGTGGATCCAACTTGGAAATACAGCAAAAGGTTTCTGCAAATACAACCATTGTATGCAAAGTAAGTAACATTGGTGCTTTAACTCTATCTGTCAAGTTCTGCATTTTACCTTAACCTTAGAACTCACGTTATACCTTAACTTCAGAACTCTCCTCTCAAGTCTTACACGATGAAGAGGCTTTTCTCACTTGATGATTTCAAACCATAGAACACAAACCAAAGTGTATCCATTCGTATATTGATAAAATAAAGTGTATCTGTATCCATTCCGTAACGATTAGGCTAGTCCATAACACGATGAAGAGAATTTTATCACTTCATGATTTGAAACCATAGAACACAAACCAAAGTGTATCCATTCGTATATTGATAAAATAAACTTCATGGGAGTGTCCATTCGTATATCTACAAAGACACAAAATTACTATCCCAAGCGGGTAGATTAACTAGTCGATTGGGCTTTTCACGCTGTTTGTTTGGAGAACTTAGCCACATGCAATGGGGGTTCTCGACTCAGGGTACTGTCCCTAGAAAAGATGCTCGATTGTAAGGTACGAAATAACCTCTTGCTTATGCCTGGAGCAAATCATGCAAGATCTGTACATTGAAAAAAAACAAACTACACACTTTCGTTAGCAAGAAGGAACACGATGCCTCAGGAAGTTATGCAGAGTAACCCTAACTCCAATGATAAACATACAGGCTGGGATCCCTGATTTAGCAAAGGGGTTATTCACTAGACAAAAACGAGTCCTTGGGGTACAAACTAACATAAGTAGTTACGAGCTCACGCAGAGGATTTTCCTTAAAACTCCGAGAGGTTGAAAGGAGTTAGCACTAATCCTGAGAAGGGTCCGACGTTCTACTAGATCTACTAGTAGATGATTATCAATCACAAGGAGGACTCTATCCACCAAAAGCAGCGAGTTAAAGGAGCTAAGTTTAATAAAAGATATATCATCCATCGCAGGCGGCTATCATTGTTCCATAGCAGTGAGCTATACTAGATTTACAATGGATATTTCAAACAACAGCGATTTAGAAAATTAGATATGTAATAGATGTTTCATCCAAAACTAACTTAACCCGACTGTTATAGAGATTTTCACCCCACTAGGTGAATCACACTTTGTATGGCCTTCCCCTGTCCCGCTGCAGACTCATTAGCCCCTTTGGACCACATTTTATCCTTTGATGTATCATTGATCATCCCCAAAACTATATAAACTATGATATACGCGGCTTTTCCCCCGATAACCGCGTACATACGCGGATATTCACCCTATAGTCGCGTACATCGGGATGTGTGCATAATCCAAATCCTTTTGGACTGTTCCTTGACTTGGATCCGACTCATATGACTCTTGGCCTTCCATATACCTTGAGATCGCTCGGATTCGACCCTTCATTATCCCTTGTGAAGCTATATAAGGAACCATTGGTACATTGAAGAGAGAG
>LPNX010103399.1:397679-443583 GCA_001517045.1 Pseudotsuga menziesii | reverse complement strand
ACACTGAAAAAGCAGGGAATAAAGCAGAAAAAGCAGATGGGCGCCTAGGAGGCCAGGAATAAAGCAGATTTGATTCCCAAGGCTTTCCCAAGTGCTCCATGATTCAATAATGGCAATTTTGACCTCTATGGATAGGCAATTATCAACTTGCACATGGTGGGACTCATGGACTAGGCAAATAAGACAAAATAAATGAAATAATGTCTAAGTGGGTAAATACTATGGGTTGATTATTCTAACAAAACAAGAACTTCATTATTGGAAATAAAACTATGAAAAAGACATGAAATTTGAAAAAAATATTTTTATGAATTTTCAATGGCCAAGCGAACCTGGTTTTCCATGGAAAATTCAAGTTTATATTGTGCCAGTGACCTGGTTTTCACAACTAAACTTTCTCTTTTTTTTCTTTTTCTCTCTTTTTTCTTTTTTTTTCTATATCAGATCAGCTAAGAAGTAGGTGAAGGAGAAACACCAAGGTGTCTATCCAGCACTTCCATTTCCTATTGCTGTGAAATATATTGTATGAAATCTTCCTTGTTGATACGCTTGGTATACAGTTTGAGCCGATGGCCATTGACCACAAATGTACGTGCTTCATCATCGATTGTTTGAAGTTTGACTGAGCCATTATCATATACCTCTGCAATCTCATATGGACCAAGCCAATGAGTTGTGAATTTGGCTTTGAAGTCTTTGAACTTGGAGTCAAACAATAGTGCCTAGTCACCGATGTGAAATTGCTTCTTTTTAATAAACTTGCCATGCCATTGAGCTCGCTGCTGTTGTATCAAAGTATTGTGTTCTATGGCAGCCTGTCTCATATCATCTAGTTGATTCAATTGAAGTATTCTTTCTTGCTGAGCCTCAGAAAGATCCATACCCAAATCTGCTACTAACTTGAAGGTATGAATTTGAAACTCTATAGGGAGGAGGACTTGCTTACCGTAAACAAGCTGATAAGGAGAAAAACCGGTACTGTTTCTCCAAGTAATCTGGTATGCCCATAAAGCTTCAGTAAGCTTAGCTGACCAATCCTTCCTATGCATTTGGACAGTTTTGGTGATGATGCCTTCTAAATTCTTGTTTGTAGATTCCACTTGACCATTTGCTTGTGGATGGTAAGGGGTAGACTTTATGTGTTTAATCTTGTACTTTTCTGCTATCTCCTGTACTAGTTTGGAAGTAAACTGGGCACCTTGATCGGTTACAATCTCTCTAGGCACCCCAAATCTGACAAATATCTCCTCAAAAAGAAAGTTTACCACAGTCTGTTCTGTGGCTCTTGGTAATGGTTTGGCCTCTACCCACTTAGTAACATAGTCTGTACAGACCAAAATGTACTTCTTTCCTTGTGATGGTGGATGAATTGGACCAATGAAGTCAAGAGCCCAATTTTCAAATGGTTCTATGAGGATTTGTGGTTGGAGTGGCATTTCATCAGACCGGACTGGTCGTCCCATCCGTTGACAAGTATCACAACTTCTAACATACCTCTTAGCATCTTTAAAAATAGAAGGCCAGTAATACCCCAAATTGAGTATCTTGTATGCTGTTCTTTTATCTGCAAAATGGACACCACACGATTCATCATGACATGCCTTTAAAATATCTAAGACTTCATCCTGTCGTACACATCTTCTTATAATTAGATCATATCCTGTGTAAAAGAGATCACCATTAACCCATATATGCCTAGCACTTTGTTTAATAATATTTTATTTTCTTTAGATGACATAGATGGTGGTAGTTGTCCTGATGATAAATAGTTGGCAATATCAGCATACCAAGGAGTTATAACAGAAATGGCAAACAAATGTTCATCAGGAAAACTATCTAAAACAGGAACAACCTCACCAGTATTATGTAAACGAGACAGGAAGTCTGCCACTTGGTTTTCTCGTCCAGGCCGATCTAAAACAGTGATATTGAATTCCTGCATTAATAACAACCATCTAGTGATCCGACCATTAGTGATAGATTTATTCATTAAATATCGTAAGGTTGAATGATCTGTATGGACAAAAATTTCGTAACCAGTAATATAATGGCAGAATTTGTTTACAGCATGAACTACCGCCAACATCTCCTTTTCAGTGACTGTATAGTTCAACTCTGCAGGTGTCAGATTTTTACTAATAAAATAGATGGCATAAGTCATGGTATGCTCTTTTTTTCCCAACGAGGCCACTATTGCGGTAGCAGAGGCATCTGTAGAAATATGGAAAGGCAATGTCCAATTTGGTCCCCTTAAAATGGGAGCAGTTGAGAGCTTCTCTTTAAGTGTTTGAAATGCAGATTGACAGTGAGTATCCCAATTAAAAGGCACATCCTTTGAAAGCAATTTAAACAATGGCAGAGCTATCTTACTAAAATTTGCAATAAATCTACGATAATAGCCTGTATACCCTAAAAAGCTTCTTACATCTGTTTGAGTTGTTGGTTCAAATAAATTTTCAATGATTTGAATTTTAGCAGGATCTACTTTTATTCCAGATGAAGAAATGTGATGTCCTAAAACTATTCCTTTAGTCATCATCATAAAACACTTTTCGTTACTGAGGGAAAGATTTGAGTCAACACACCTTTTTAAAATTTTCTCCAGGTTTGCCAAGGAATCCTCAAAGGTACTTCCATACACAGAAAAATCATCCATGTAGATTTCAACACATTCATGAATTAGATCTGTAAAAATGGCCAAGACTGCCCTCTGAAAGGTAGCTGGGGCATTACATAAGCCAAAAGGTAAAACTTTGTAGACATATGTTTCCCAGGGACATGTAAAGGTGGTTTTGTCCTGGTCTTATTTTGCAATACTGATTTGATTATACCCACTGAAACCATCTAGAAATGAAAAATATTCTTTTCCAACTAAGGTATCCAACACTTGATCAATAAAAGCCAATGGAAAATAGTCTTTTAATGTTGCCTTATTTAACTCCCTGTAATCTACACATATGCGCCACTTACCATTCTTTTTAGGAACAACAACCAAGGGAGAAACCCATTGGTTGTCGGAGATGGGGTAAATAAATCCCACTTTTAACAACTTCTGCAACTCTTCTTTGACTATCTCTTTTAGTATGGGGTTCATTCTACGTTGTGGTTGTCTAAGAGGTATGATTTTATCATCTGTGTAAATGTGGTGAGTGCATGTCTCATGATGAATACCTAGCATATCAGTGTACTCCCAAGCAAATCCATGGGAATGCTTATTCAGCAAAGTAATCAACTGTTCTACATTTGATGTAGTAAGATGTGCACTTATATTCAAATGTTTTCCTGGACTGATTTCAACTGTTTTACTTTGAATATCGGTGATTGAATGAACATTAAAAATATCGTGAAGTGCCAATGCTAGAGAATGTATTGTACAATTTTCCTGAAAATTATAACCCAAAACTTGATTTGCTACAGCATATTGCATGTCTCTTAATTCTTCAGAAATATTAGGTTCAGCAATGAAATAATCTAACAAATATTCGTTGTTTTCTTCCTGAAAATCAAAGAACTGATTGATACTCAGGACAGGCTGAATCACTTCTTCTTCCTGTTCTTTGGTCTCATTAATCCATGACAGTTGATCTAATGTAGAAAGTCTTTGGGCAGAAGGGTAAAGTGCAATTTGTTTTCTCTCTATCCCATGTGAAATGAGCATACTTCCTGACCTACACCCTATGAAGGCATCTGTTGTTGCCAACCAAGGTCTGCCAAGAATCAATGGGTGACCTCCTAGAATATTAGACTTTGGTTGTAGCACTATAAAATCGACAGGATACTCCCAGGAGTCTAAAGAAACAATGATATCTTCTAAGATCCCTTCAGGTGTAATTTTAGACCTGTCAGCTAGTTCCAAAACTGTTGTGGTTGGTCTGAGATTTGTCAAGTGACGGTATTCCATTGTCTCTAGTGTCATGACATTAATGGCAGCACCTAAATCAATCAATGTTTTTGGAATTGAAAAATTATTAACAGTAATTGTAACCATTGGGATTCCAGGATCTACATACTTTTCAATGAAAACAGTGTTAGACATTAATCCTGCTAGATTGCCTACCACATGAATTTTTTATGGATCCTTCCTTCTTTTATTAAGACATAATTCCTTAACTGCTTTAGTGTAAATTGGAATATCCTTTATAGCCTGCAGTAATGGAATTTTAACACATACATTGGTTAACTCATTCAAAACATCAAAATCGGGTAGGGAGATTGAAATCTTTTCGTTGACCAACCTTTCTGGAAAAGGAGGTGTATAAGATACTAATGTTTTCCCTTTTTTATTGTGATTTTCCCATATTTAATTTTTTTTTTTTTTTCATTTTCTGTTTGTTCTTCTAAGATAACAGGAGATTCCTTTTGTAAAGTTTTCCCAGATCTTAAATTGATATTTTGTAGTGGGAGAATTGAGTAGGGGAGTGCCATTCCATCATCAACATTATACATGGGTCTGTTTATTTTATTATTTGGATTTGGAATTGGCTGAGCTGGAAATTGTGTAGGCCGAGGTGGAGGCTGATTGGATGGCAATTGAAGCTGTTGAGGTGGTGGACCCAATTGAGGAGCCATATTGGGTTGTTGGAAAGATGGAGCTTGGACTTGATTCTGCTGGTATTGGGGATAAGCAAAAGGTTGTTGATAGGTCTGCAAATAGGCCTGCTGATATGTCTGGTTATCATGGGTATATCCTCTCCAATTTGGAGCAGATTGGGCTAATGGAGGAGACCAAGTTTGCCAGGGCATGGGTGCACTCCATGAATTCTGAATAGGAGTTTGATAATTTGTATGAAATTGCTGCATAGGATCTTGAGACATACCTGAAAATCGTGGCTGCCAAGGTCTTCGTTGTCCCATAAAGTAGAGAGACTCCATGCTTTGATTCTCCTCCATTCGAACTGCCTACAATTCTTTGAATCTGGGGCAATCATCAGTTTTGTGATTTGAAGTACATAAGCCACAAATTTCAACAGTATTTAAAGGACATTCTTTTAGTGGGTGTTTCTTTCTGCATTTAGGACAAAAAATAGACAGGGCTTGATCTTGTTGGTCCTGTTGTTCTTGTCTTTTCTTGGTTTTTGCTACTTCGACTTGTGTGCCCAAGGTACTCAATAAATCAGTCTTGAAATATTCTAACAGATTTCCAAGCTCAACTCTAGAGATACCACTGTTTGCAGATTTAGTTACTTTAGTAGTGATATCCCTTTTTCCAGTTCTAGCCTTCCCTCTTGAATATTTCTGACATAAATATTGTATTTCGTCAAAGGGAAGGTAGGAGATGTCACCTTTTCCCATAACATTCAAAATATCCAAATACTCTTCTCTTATTCCTTTTAGAAATATTGTTCTAATCATCTCAGATGTCAAAGAATTGTATTTAGATTTCTGCAGGTTGTATGAGAATCTTTCCAAATACTCCTCCAAGCTCTCATCTTCCTGTTGAGTCATTCCAAAAATGTCATCTTTTAGATCCTTTGATCTGCAATATGCCTGATATTTTCAAAGAAAGATCTTCCTCATTTCATCCCATCTAGTGATAGAATTCTCTCATAAGCCCATGAACCATTTCAAGGCAGCTACTTTAAGGGTAGCAGGGAAAAGATGAAGCTTATGGGTGTCATCAGTGTATCCATAAGTTCGACACAAGATATCAAACTCGAATAGAAAAGAGTCTGGATCTTCAGAAGTCATTCCATAGAAATTTGGTAAGACAGATGGTGGAATATTCTTCATTTTTACCTCTTCCCCTAGGATGATGCTAGTGTCCAAAATGGGGAATTTAAAGGTGGCTTCCTGATCTTCTTCTATTCTTTCATCCCTCTCATGTCTCCTGTCTTCTTCCCTTTCATGTCACCTCTCTTCTTCCCTTTCATGTCTCCTCTCTTCTTCTCTTCTCTCTTGTTTGCGTTTGTTTTCTATTTCTAACATTCTCTCATACTCCCTTCTCTGTTCTGCAGTTGGTCCTTTTGATGTTTCTTCCTTAGCCATTTTAGAAGTACCAACTGTTGTGATGAATCCTTTTGGAAAAGAAGGTCCTGTTACTTCTATTTTTGGGGGTTTTTTGATAAATCTTCCTTTCTCGTCTCTTGGTCTTGACATAAAACTAAAATCTACTCTATGTTTTGTTGAAATTTTTTTGTTTTTATCAAAGAACTAAAGTTCCTAAGCCTGCTTCTAAATGCCTCCCCGGCAACGGCGCCAAATGTTGGGCTCCTCTCCACTAATGTCGATCAAACCTTGAATTTATGTCAATCCAGGTTGGTAGACTTAAGAGGCATATCCAAGTATAAGGACTCAAAGCTAGACCTAACTAGAAATCTAGTCTACTTAAAAAAATTCAACCTACTGAAAGATTAAGATACTGTGACTTGAAAACACAAAAACTCCCTTACAGGAGAAGCTTCATTTGCTCTTTCAATTACACAGTAGTTTATATATAAAATCACTGAGATAATTAAAAAAAAACAAATTAACCTAACCCTAAAATATGAACTACGAAATTCTGTCTATTATCCCAACATTGAATAAGCAATCAATCATCAATTTTCCTTACAGGAAAGCATTCATAATGTATAATTGTTCTTAATACTCCATTATTAAATAGACAAGCAACATACAGCAATGTGAGATAGTAGTTTGAATCATTCCTCAACATATAACCAATGAAATAACAGAGTTTAGAAAACTAATTCAAAACAATCTACCCATTCTGCAATAAGAAAATCGAATCCTACAGGAACTAAAACATACCATTGACACAATCCAAATCGTTCACTGGCAATAAAAGGGTGTGCAGACTCAACAGAGGGGGCCCTCCAATGCCTCGTTCACACACACAAATGAAGAATCACAGAGCTTTCAACTTTAATTATATTCACCATCAAATCGATCATACACAATAATAGAACAACGTAGTCCAGAATAGTATGTGTTTTCTCCCAAATCGTGATGCCCTTCTCTTCTGTCTTATGAAAATACTTATACAAACTTTTAAAAACTAGAAATGCTATTAATCTGGAAGCTAATAATGATATTCAGTCCTCGAGATCCTCTATCAGATCTACGAGAATAAACAAAATCAGAACTGCCCTACTTTTGTGCTGAGTGGTAGCACAAGTGGTCGTCTTTGACCGACATTGACTGGACACCTGTGAGAGCCACATCATCTATTCGTTGGAATTTTATTCATCCTTGGACACTGAGGATCTTCTCTCCATCTTTCAGTTCACGCCTAACTGGCCTGTAAGTATCCAACTTTGGAGACACTACAGGAAGTTAGCACATCCTGTAATCCTAAATAAAAACCTTAGTTTTAAATGCCTTAAAAATCTCAAAATTCAATTTGTTAAAAAGCAATGACATTTATACCTTTAACCAAAGTTTGTGAGTGAAATTAAGGCTTTATAAATCAGTATGAAGGTTTTATGGTGGAAATTGGAAGATATTTAGGTGACAAAAAGAGATCAAAATGGTGCCCAACAATATATCCATTTAGGTGACTTCTCCCTTCGGTGACAAGATCAGAACATAAAAGTATCCAAGTATAAGATTGATCCAAAACAATCCTAGATTAGTCTTATTATTGTTCTTTACTGTTGTTATTTCCTATACATTATTATTGTTTTGTTTCATCAGTTATAATATTGTTAATGTATATGGAATTTGGTAAATCATCTCAAGGACCAATTTTAACATAGTGACGAGTGGAATGTTAAAGTTGAAAGAGATGAAAATTAAGCTCTTTTTTAAGGTTGAAAGAGATGAAAATTATGTTTTTGAACTTATTGCAGCAGTACTATTCTGAATTTAACTTTGTTTCATGATTTTTTTATGTATTAAAGTATATGTTTGTATTCCTAACATAACCCTAAACTTTAATAGTTAGAGGAACACATTAGGTGGAAATACATGATATGGTTGGAAGGATCATCTCCCTCTTTTCCTTCTAATTTAGGGATATATGAGGGTAGTTTTATGGCATATATCTACAATTGGCATCATGAGTTATGGGATCATTAACCAACTTGGTTAGATTGGGGAGGTTCAGACTTGCCGTGAGAGGTAGAATGGGGTTGGGGGTTGCCATGTTATTTTCAATGTTGTTTCCTTGAGGGGGAGATCTATGATTATGTGGTAGTTACTTTTGTCTTCTATGGGAAGATGAAGATGTGGTGTTTCCTCTTCCTGAAGGAGAATAAGAAGGTGAGGTATTCCCTCATGGGGGAGTGAACAAAGGTGAGCGTCTTCCACGATAAGAGGAAGGGAAAGGGTTAACATTATCTTTAAGGGGAGAGAGTGAATCAATGAAGGTGTATCCTCACCTATAGAACCCATTAAATGTGTCTTGGTATTTGTTCCGACTTGGTGATATCCCTCATTTTCCATGGGGAGAGAAAGGGAAAGCACCCCTCGAGAGAGGGGAGAGGCCTTGCAATCCGTGAGACTGCCTTAAGGGGGGTTCTTCCTCTATGGTGGAGTTCTAGTATCCAAATGAGAGTCATGGGTGGTAAATAAACACAATATAGAAAAATGCAAAAATATGCCAACCACAACAAATGAAAAATGGTGCAAGATGTGAGTGATATGTGCAATATGGTATTAGTGCAAAGGTGTCCACATGTAGGTTCTTTTTAAATTACAAATTTATTGAGCTTGTATTTAGAAAAGAAAAACAAGTGTAAATTCCCTAAGAGATCTAACATCCTTCCTCTCAAATGTAATTGGGCCTCCCAAAATCACAATTGTTAGTGATAATGGGATCCACACAGCAATTGACTAGTGGAGGTAATAAAAATCCAGTTATACCGGTGATGGGGCCAATGCTCCAAGCTAGAAGACTTGGAAACACCTCCCAATGGAAATAGCTCACTTCAAGAATCACTTGCACTCACAAATGTTCCTTGGAAATGCCCTAAGTTTGGACACTATGGTTACATTGCGTCAAGCATGGATCAGCAGTTAGGCCTAGGCGTAATATTTTTGTCTCCCAAGAACAAGGTAAGTTCCTCTCAGGGGAGAGAAGGGAAACTATACCTCGGATTTGGACTTGTTGGTTTAATACATGTATCTGATATAGGATTTCTTTGAACACTTGTTTATAGCAGGATTTAAAAGTACCATAAAAGAAAACAATGCTATGTTTCACAAATATGCTTAATGAAACTAGATTGGTGAGCATTGTTTGGATGCCTAGCCCAATAAATCCTACCAAACGAAAATATTATTTTGTGACCTCCTATGGAGGATTTTAGTTGGTGAGAATTTATAATGATTGTTTGTTAAGGATATTGTTGTGAATTAAATGAGTGTAAGGGAGGTATTTAATAATTCCCTTCCTTTCTAATTCACATAAATCATGAAGAGCATACTCGGTTAGAAAGATTCTTTAGGTCCCTTAATGTGTTCAAGTGGAAAAACACATGTGATAAAAGAAAATGGTATCGTTGCAATTAAGCAGAGTGCTCAAAACAAAATGGTGTAAGTTGTAACTTGAGCTCTAAACACACTAATGATGCTTGTTAAAATAATTGTTAAGTGTGCAATGGAGGTATTGCACCCTTCACTCCCTTTTCTAATTCACATAAATCATGAAGATCATGCTTGGGGAATAGGAGGGCCTTAAGGTCCTTTCTTGTGTGCAAAACATGGATTATACACTACTTTGAACTAAATATGTTAAAGTAAAAGCAAAGAACCATAAGATTTCTCGAATACTAGTGACAACAATGAGGTCTTTGGGGAGCCTCAAAATTGGTTACCCAAGTAGATTTTGAGGGATGACCCCTTTACTACCTAATCTTAGTCTAGGTGGGATAATTAATATAGGAACAAGTAATGATTGTGAGCTAATTAAATCCTAGTTCATTATTGAGCAGCTAGTGGGATATAGATTGATGTACTAACATATAAAAATAAAATAAATGACAGACCACAGGGAAAAAAATATATAGTTGTGCTTCAGTGCAGCATAAATATTCACTGTTGCTTTGTAGCGTGGGCATAGTGAAGGAAAAATAGTGTTGTTTTGGGACATGAAAACCACATGGGAAGAAGTCTGTCAAAATGCACAGTCATGGCGTCTGTTAAAGAAGAAAGTGTGATTTCAACACGCCAAAGACATTGGAAATCATGCTACTATGAAAATGGTTGAAATAGTAGAATGGAAGCCAAATTTCTGGAATGAGAGGAATGGTCCTCGTCACCTACAAGGAAAAATATAAGAGAAATTAACCACTCTAAAAAAAACAACCTAAACTAATAGAAATGAACAAAATCATGAAGTGGAGTTGCCATTAATATTTTTGTGAGAAATAATGCACAAGAGTGATTTCCCGCTTTGGAATGGATCTAGGCCTTGTATGTTGCATCAAGGTATCAGTATTTGGAGCCCCTTTTGTTTGGTCAGATTGACCCCAAGTGATCCTGCAAGAGACTGTTACAAGAAAACACAATAAAACCAAGAAAATTATAACAAAAATTAAATAAAATGACAAAGAGAGTAGAGGATGAAAACTCCAACAATCAATGTGATCCATACCACTTGTATATTTCCCAATGGTCAAGCTAGTACAACACCTTGGAGATGTGAGCTCCAAAAGGAGGGAAAAAATCTTCCTGAGAGAGGACTTTCTAGTCTAACAATTTTTGTACAATGGTTGATGAACCAAATGTGAGAAAATAACTTGCCCCTTGAGAGAAGGAGCTAAGGGATCCTTTGAAATGCTTGACAAGAGGGAATATGTGAGCTAAGAGGAAGCTCAATCATAATTCCAACAACATAGCTTTTCTCCAAAATTATTCTTTCAATAAGCATGCCCATGGATTTTTTTTTTATAAGCAAAGAGGTGGCCAAGAAATTAAAAGAACATAGTGTAAACCCATTCATCCATGCTTTGGATCCAAAGTATACCAAGAGGCAATTTAAGGCAACTAAGTGTGTGGAAGGACAAGTTTGAATTCATTTGAGTAAGTGGAGCTTTCATGATCCATTGATACACCACTGGTGGGTGAGATCATGTCATTTGTGTCAAACATATGGATCTTAAAGGGATTTATGTGATGCAGCATAGGTGTTGTTCTGATGTTACGTGGTGTGGCGCATGTGAACAAAGCTAAACCCGTGTTGTTGTAATTTTTTATTTTTGTGGGGAGGCATTTTTTACTCAATATGTTAATTGGATCTTGTGAAGATGTCTTTAGATGGATGCATGTTGTATGTTGATGACGCTTTACCATGTGAATCATGAAATTGTCTTAGGTGTGTATTTTTTTCGTGATAACACCAATGCCAAAGGTTTGAAATTTACATCGACTATTCATAAGATGTTCAATGTATAACTCTTCAATAATTTTCAAAAGCTGTAATTCCACATTGCATGGACATGTGAAACATCAATATGATGTCAAACTAGTGTTGGTTATTTGACATTCGATTGACATGAAAGAAATAAGAAAATTATGTGGTTATTATTAGGTGTTCAACTTATAGTTGGTGTTTTAATCATCGATATCATGCTGAAATAGTGATAGTTGACTGGTAGATAATGGCCATGAGATGAAATTTTTAATGTCATTATGATTAGTTATTGGTTATTAAACATGTATTTGACATTTAGAATATCAAATTTGTGAAGACATAAGCTCAACATCATTTTTACATTAGATATGGCCATGTTCAATGTTTGTTTAATGTTTTAAATGCCAATTGCACATCGAAATTTGATCCCAAATATATTAGTGGAACGGTTGTGTGCCCTAATAAATGGTGCAAGGTAGAGATTTAATCATTCATTATGGATGGTTATTAATTCATGAACGTAGTATATGAAGAAAAAAAATATAAGTAAGAAAGAAATGCATGACAATAATGAATGTCAATATGGGGAGGTAAGCATACTTAACTACTATATAAGAAAGATAGAAAATGAACCATGAAATATGAATGAAGATATTAGAGAATCTATAAAAAGTTAAATATCATGTAATAATAGATAAATAATGAGATTTAGAAATGAGCAAGTTCTTACCATGTTAATGAAATAAAAACTCGATCATGTAATGAATCATTGGTGAATGTAATGGTAATACTTAAAACTAAACTACACAATCATGAGTGAGTAGGTTGAATAATATAGTGATATGTGTAATTACCTATAAGTAGGATCAAACAATGTAGGTTCATTCCAAAATTAGTTGCGGCCATACATCACATTGGTGAGCATCATTCCTTTAATAGTGTCGGGATAGCAACACCAACTCTCAAGAAAAGGATAGATGGAAGGTTAAACATAAAGGGAGGGATGACCTAGTAAAGGTAAAGGAATTAGAGAGGTAGAAAATGATCGAGTGGTCGTAGTGGAGGAAAGAGAATATAATTATTGATTCTAGTATAATGTTGGAAAATGTACAAGGTGACATACATTGGTAAGGAGAAAGCATGAGTGCAAGAGGATACATACACTAGACCGAGGCATAGTGTGACAAAGGTAGGTGGAATACATTATCCAAGGGAAAATATAAAGAAAGGGAGCCAACATGCACTAGTCTAATACATAGTGTGATAAATGGAGGTATCATATGTTAGCATGAGGCTAACATAAGCATGGATGCATCATACACCAATCAAGCAAAATATGAAAACAAGGGAAGTGACACATAGTGATCCAAAAATAATCTGATAAAGTGGGGAACATATGATAAATGAGGGTAACATTATGATGGAGCTACTAGACACTAGTCAGTGTCGTATATTTGAAAAAGTGAGATGAGATACATTAACATTAATTTGATATAAGAAAGGTGGAGACTAGTACCAACTATATACCAACAAGGGTGAGAGAAACAATGAGGGAGATTTCAATACCACATAAGGGGATCCATAGTTTTAGGTTTCATATGTGACCAACTAAGGGTGGCATTCAGGATAGATATCAAAGATATGATTAATCATAACTAGTGAGGAGTCATCACCAATAGATTCCTACTTGATATAACAATATAGGAAGTATAAGGAAGAAAGAGAGGTGAAACATTCCTTGAGAATTTGAGTAACAAGGGAAAGGGAAGACAAAGAGGGTGGATGAGGGAACGAGAGGTTAAGAGGGAACAAAGTGAATAATAAATCATAGGAGGATTGGATAACATCAAGGTAGGATATGGCTAGTGCTATGAACAAGAGGCTCAATGTAGCCCCATAAACGTCCCATATATGTTGAGGATTCGTTAAAATTTATAAAACCATAGACAGGTTGAAAATTATATAGAGGTAGATTATCTGAATTGTTTTGTGAGCCGTGTTTGAGTTTCAAAACCCTCCCATACCATCAATGCATGTGTCTAGTCTAACAGTGTCAAATTTTAGTCCATACAAGAACAAATTGAAAAAAAAAATCAACGTTGGCCCCATTCACATGTCATTTATTATATGCCAGGTCTAGTACATGATCAGTTGGGGTGTCTTATTTTTGGGTTATGAAACAACCAAATATTTCATCATATAAATTCATAGAGGAATCAGGATTCATATGGAATTTCTTTTTCAAATTTATGTATTTTATCTCCTTCACATTTATTCTATAATTTTGTTGTTTGATTGTCGAATTGTTTGTGTGATTCATGTTTGAGTATTGAAACGCTCCCATACCACCTACGCATGTGTCTAATCTAACCAATTAAAATTCCATTCCATACAAGCACAAATTGAAAATAATTCAACATTGGCCCCATTCACATNATATATATATATTAGTAGAGGAAACAAGATTCATATGGAAATTTGTTGTCGGATTTATGTAATTCCTCTCCTTCACATTTTTTCTATAATTCTTTTGTTTGATTGCCGAATTGTTTGTGTGATTCATGTTTGAGTCTTGAAACCCTCCCATACCATCAATGCATGTGTCTAGTATAACCAAGTCAAATTTCAATCCATGCGAGCACAAATTGAAAAAATTTCAACATTGGCCCCATTCACATGTCACTTGTTATATGCAGGGTCAAGTACATGATCATCTGTCATGCCTTATTTTTTAGTTATGAAATATCATATAATAATGAAGGTGAAATAAGCATATTGTGCATTATTGATGTTTTATGTAGCTTCGAAAGATATTTTTATTGTATTTTATCAAGTAAATACCCTAAAAGAATAATGCTAAAACATACTCTCAAGAAATCAAGTGAAAATAAACAAGTTGTCCCCATGGAAACCATTGGGTAAAAATTCCCCAACACTAGGTAAAACTACCCTAGTGAAGTCATCCATATAGTGGAAAATTCAACCATAAAAGAGTAAAAATAAAGGGGGTTTTCTCCTCATTTGGACACAAAAACAAGTTCGCTCAAGATAGTGAGACAAGTGTGAAAGAGAGAGAGAGAGTAACTAAAGGAAGACTTATCTTTGGGTTATATTATCTTATCTTTATATTTGGGGTATCTTCTATGAGAGATATTTATCTCTTCACTGTATTGGCATTGTACTTTGTTCATCAATCTATATTGAATAAGTTATATTGATTTTTCTTCCCCAAGAGGGTTTCCCATGATAAATCCTTGTGTATCTTTGTGTATGCTATGAATGTCTTTCTTTCAGTGATCCTTATGCATGTAGTTATTTTGATATGAAGTAAACTAAATTAAATATTGACTAGCATAACTGCTTTAATTATAAATCTCAACATGGCATAAGAGTCATGCTGAAAGAAGCCATTGTAACAACTGCAACTGTCAAAAGTCGGAAACTAGAGCTACTAGTTTTAATCCTTTCCAACCAAATATCAAGCTCATTCTTAGCATCATTGAACTTGCCCTAGGAGGGCACATCTTCTTCTTGAAGAAGAATTTCAGATCCAAGAATTTTCATTTTTGACCTAGTTATTGTTGGATCGAGATAACTAGAGATTCCAACTTTTCCATGTTTTGTTCACATATATGGAAGAAAAGAAGGTTTTCTCAACTCGGATTGGGAGGGTGCATCTTCTCCTTGTATCATATTTTCCAACTTCAAAAGTTGAAAGGGTTTTGCCAAAAAACCCTAGGTTGGACATCAAGTAGTTTTCAAATTGACATTGAAGTTGATTTTGGCTTGTGGAGATCACCTTGGAAGAACATTAATTGTTAAGTCCAAATTTCATTTCTAAAGATTCTCATTCATGTCATATTTTAAGCTTAGACATAATAATGAAAAACACTAAGCTTGATGAGAAGGTTAAAGGGGATGATAACTTCTGAGCATGGAAGTATAGGGTGCTTCTCATTCTAGAAGAGAATGATTTGGAAAAATATGTGGAAGCAGAGTTTGGCAAATCCAAAGGGATATGAGTCTAAGGAAAATCACAAGAAGAATATGCTAAAGGAAAAGAGAATCATTGTAGATTCCATTAAGGACCACTTGATCCCTCGTGTCTCAACATTGAAGACTCCAAAGCATATGTTTGATACCTTGTCCAAATTGTTTGAAGGCAATAATATATACTGAAAGATGACATTGAGGACGCAACTCAAGAATGTGAAAATGCAAAACTCAGAAACAATTCAGTCCTACTTCACAAGGGAATATCAAATTAAAGAACAGCTTGAAGCCATTGGAGACACAGTTGAAGAAGATGAAATAATTATGACTACGTTAAATGGTATCCCAAAGTCATGGGAATCATTTATTCGAGGAATTTGTTCCAGAAGGAATTTAACAAAGTTCAACAGACTATAACAAGAATGCACTCATGAAGAAGATAGATTGGTAGTAAGAGAAGAAAATTTGGGTGATGGTGGAAATAAAGCACTAGCAGCCCATGAAAGAAAAGGGAAAATCAAGAAAGAACCTCATTCTCACAAGAAGTTTATGAAGACACGAAGGACCCAAAAATATTACCCAAATTACAAATTCTATAGCTGCCAGAAGATGAGACACATTGCAAGAAATTGTCCTCAAGTAAAGATCATATCATTAAAGGGAATAATAAAATACAACATGCTCATGTCACCAAAGATGATGAACCTGTTCAGAAGAAAGTACGAGAAGAATACTCAAGGGAAGAATATGTGTCGATTTCATATCTTACAGGGACAATCACTCATGGAAATGACACGTGGATTGTTGATAGTGGTGCTTCTAAGCAAATGACCGGTTACAAGAATTCTCTCTCAAATTTGGTTCAAAAGGATTCACCTCATAAGGTGAAGCTCGATGATGATTATCAGTATCCCATGAAAGGCGTAGGAGAAGCTTCCTACAAACTGGATTTCGGAAATCCTATGAAGATGAAAGATGTATTGTGTGTACATGGTTTGAAGAAGAATATCCTCTCCATCTCATCATTAGAGGAACATGGATATAGAGTTTCTTTTGTTGATGGCCAAGTTCTCATGTGTCCAAAGGGGAATCCTATTGATGATGTTGGTGTGATTGGTGTTCAAGAGGGAGGCTTGTACAAACTAAAAGGACACTCAGATTCATCATTGGTACATATCACTGTGAACCCAAGTGAGCTATGGCATAGAAGACTTGCTCACTTACATTAAAAATCATTGTCGATCATGAGCAAGATAGTGACAATTCTACCAGATATTCAGGAGAACCATGATGGTATATGAAAATGAGGTGCACAAGGAAAGAACATGAAGAGTTTGTTTCCAGTCAATGACAACGAAGCAAAATGAATCTTGACATAGTACATTCGTACATGTGTGGACTGATGTCATCAACATCACTTAGAAGATGAATTTAAGACATTCTTTCAAGGAAGAAGAGATGAAGAGGGTTCAACCAAACAATCAAAGATCTCATTGATCTGAAACTGCAAAAAGGTGTGTACGCCATCCCCTGCTCATGTGGAAAGAAATACAACAGGGAAACATGACGTTCCATAAGGATAAGGTTGAAAGAACATACCGCTGATGTAAATCATGAACGTATTAAGAATTCTACCATTGTCGAGCATTGTTATTACACCGAACATTATATGTGCTTTGAGAATGCATAGGTCCTTGCCTCTATCCCTCATTACTACAAAAGGATAATCAGGGAAGCTCTCGAGATCGAGAAATTTATGGATAACCTAAAATGGGATGATGGCCTGAAACTTAAGGAATCCTGGATACCAATTGTATGGATCATAAGAAATAACCCTAACTCTCACAATCAATGAAAGTCAGAACCCATTTAATTAATTATTAATTATAATTGGGGCCCGACTTATCTTTTAATTTGACATTAGCACTATAAACTATATATATCACTCCAAAAATGATAATGTTAATATTGTGAGCCTCGTTCTCCTAAAGATGGACCCGCATCTAGGGTTTGAAACGTCGTCAAGACATTCCTCACCAATGCATCCTCCTCTCAATGTTGATTTAACCTGTGTAAAAATCAGAAATCAAACAATCAAAGATAAGTATTTAATGTTTTATGAAACAAGTCTTATTTAAATTATTATTTTATTAATAAATAGCATAGATATTTTTTATTGATGAATATAATAACTGGTTAACTTTAGTACTGGTTAACCCTTGTGGGAATTTCTGTCAAGTCCAATATGGAAGAAGTGAAGTCCATGATGCATGATCAAGATTTACCATGACACCTATGGCAAGAGGCATCCAGAACCGTTGTATATGTGCAGAATCGAACTCCCTACCATGTACCTGGGAACAAAACGGTAGAATAAATGTTTACGATAGATAATACCATCTTAGGATCGAGAGATTATTCAAGATGCAAAGAAGTATGGTGCTCCAATTGGATCCCTTAAAGAGAGAAAGAGACCTAGACCATATTCCATCTAAGTGGCATTATTATGTGACATGATTGATGCATATCCTTCCAATTATGAAGAAAAAGATGACAAAAGAGTTTGGGAGGATGTCATGATGGAGGAATACCAATCCATTATGAAGAGTGATGTTTGGGATGCGGTTCTGAGATCGAAAGGAAGTCAGTAGTAACTTCCAAATAGATCTACAAGACAAAGCATTTAGTAGATGGTAGTGTCGAGAAATACAAGGCAAGGTTCATGGCTCGTGGTTTCTCCCATAAAGAAGGAATATATTATGAGGATATATTTTCTCTTGTGGGGAGATACACTTTTATTAGAGTTATACTGACAATAGCTGCAGTGATGAATTGGAAGGTGCATTAGATGGACGTAAAAACATATTTCCTTAATGGTGTAGTGGAAGAGGAAGAGTATGTGGAACAGCCATGAGGATTTGAGACACATGACAGGAAATCACATGTGTGTAGATTAAAGAAGTCCTTTTATAAATAGATTTAAGAAGACACCCATGATGTGGTATGGAAGAATTGACAGTTTTATGATGATCTTTGGCTTTACCAAGAGTAAAGAATATTCCAACCATTAATTCAATATTGTGTATGGAAGATCAATGATATTGTTGTTATATGTGTATGACATGTTTCTAGCAGGTGATGAGAATTTCATCATTGAGTGTAAGAGGGATCTTGTTGCAGAGTTCAAGATGAAATACCTGGGTATGATGCATTACTTCTTTGGTCTAGAGGTGTGCTAGAAATCGAAAGAGACTTTCCTTAACCAGGGAAAATATGTTGTAGTGATCCTAAAGAGATTCCAGTTGTTGGATTGTAAACCCATACCTACACCGATGGTGACGAACCTAAATTCATTGAGTGATACTTCTTAAGAGATCGTGGATGCCACCATGTATAGAAAGATGATTGGTTTGTTGATGTATTTGACAAATACGAGGCCAAATATATCCTTTGTGGTGAACACATTGAGTCGGTATATCGGTTGAGTCGAGATGTGTTCACTTGATTGCGGAAAAGCATGTGATGAGGTACCTAAAAGGTACATTTGACTATGGAATCAAATATTTTTCATATCGTGAGATAAGGGCTATGCTAATTCAGATTGGGTTGGTAGTGTTGCACATCGAAGAATACATCAGGATGTTGCTTTAGCCTAGGGTCGGATGTGATTTCGTGGCTCGGCGGGAAGAAAACTAGTGTGGAAATTAGTACGACTGAGAAAGAGTATATAGCAAGATGTTCAACTAATAGAGAAGTTGTGTCGCTTCGAAATTTGATTGCAAGGATGTTTGATCTCGAGTTAGAGGTCACTTGTATATTTTGTGACAACTAGAATTGCATAAAATTATATGAGAACCACATGTTTCATGACAAGTCCAATCATATAGAGATCAAGTACCATTATATCCAAGACATGGTGTAGAGGGGAGTTGTGAAGCTCCAGTATGATGCGACAGAAAATCAAATAGTTGATGTGTTGACCAAGCCTCTCTCAAAGTTAAAGTTTGAGTACTTCATGGACAAGCTTGGTGTATAGTGTAGAACAAATTTCCTACCTGAAAGGAAGTGTTGAGTTACAAATTTGATTCCAGGGGCAGTAGCACACTCACTGCAGCAACAACGTGTAGTCATTCACAGGAACCTTACCGACTAGGGCACAATTTGTCCTGACCTCGCACAAGGTCAAGATGCCCAGCCTTTGAGGTTGGAAGACCAAGTCATGTGGATTGGTGATGCCTATATTTCAGGATGGATGGACTACCTTAGTGGGTTGGATGGTTTCTAGCATTGTGTTGGATGGATAGTGTATGCACACTAGATCTCCTAACCCTTGTGGTTAGATTCCCAGTAATTTTGGACTATTTTCCAGGTGGTGTCAAACCAGAAGGGCTAGATTTCAATCTATTTATCCAAATTTTGTGAGTTGGATGTTCACTGTGTGTGAGATAAATGCCTAGTTAGATGTGAGCTAGATGAAATCCTGTAATTAAATAAGGTCCAAAAGGACGCTAAGACGCATAAGGTCTGAAAGGACGATGAGGCTATGCCCACTAGTCAGATGCTACATATGATTTTGAGGCCTTGGATGCATGATGTTGATGATGGATATCCCCTATAGAACTTCTGGTGATAGATAGATTTATGAAAGTCAACAAGTAAATGGTCAAACAAGTTCACTCAAGCTAGTGAGACAAGTGCGCAAGAGAGAGAGAGTAACTGGAGGAATACTTATGTTGGGGTTATCTTATCTTATCTTTGTATTTAGGGTATCTTCTATGAGATAGATATAGCTCGTCATTGTATTAACATTGTACTTTGTTGACGAATCTATATTGAATAAGTTATGCTGGGTTTTATTCCCAAAGTGGGTTTCCCAGGATAAATCTTTTTGTATCTTTGTGTATGTTATGAATGTCTTTCTTTCAACAATCCTTATGCATGTATTTATTTTGATATGAAGTAAATTGAATTAAATATAGACTAAGAAAAAAAAATTAAGTAGAAATCTCAACATGCATTACCACATGAAGGTGGAAGCTCATTTGCCCCGCACCGCTCACGTCACTCACAATTCCCCATATCCCGACAAAATCTATGTATTATAAAATAAATGAATGTGTTTTTTGTCGTAATTAAGAAACAGTGTCTCCTACAGCATATGTCAAGAATAAAACTTAAGAACAAATAATTAGGTACCTTTATAAGACAATAATTCTATTAATAAATCAATATAGAATAAATACAATTGCATACCTCATACACTTCAATGTCATTGATCATTTTCTTCATCCAAGTTCACATTTGTATCAACTAAACTATATTCAACATTTTAAGGATTGGCCTTATCATCATCGTCATCGATGTTAATTTCAATAATGTCATTGTCGATATGATCTCCATGAACATTCAAGTCTCATACATCATTTGGTTCAACTTCTTCGACACGTTCCTCTAGCACATGATCATCTAACTATTGATCCTCTACATGGTATTCTTCTTCTTCAATACCCTCTTCTTCCTCTACATTATACTTTATCGGTCTTCCTCTTGGGCCATGTCTAACAACAAATTACTAACCCCCTCTACGTGGAACCTTTGAGTAAAATACTTGTTCACATTGGCTTGGAAGAACATACAGCCATTAGACAAATTTTGAGGTAAAAAATGGGCCTCCTAAGAGAAATAATAAAATATTATGAGTTTGTCATTTTGTGGAGAAGATATATTTACAACTCACTTTTTACGCTACAATCTATATAACCATAGTTAAGTTAAATTGAAAAGTAATCAAAAACAAAAATTCATAAAATAAAATTTATTGATGTGACTAAAAACGAAAGTGAGTTTTTGAAAAAAGTATTGTCCTTCAACAATTAATTTATTTAAATAAAATATTAAATATAAATTACTAAAATTTTAATTATATTATATACATTCGTACTTATTTATTAAAAAAATATTTTTTAAAAACATAAATAGTTAACCATGATAATGTTATAATTTCTTAAATATTATAGTATATAATTTATTATATATTTATATTATATAATATAATATATATGTTATAAGTTATATATTATATATTAATTAAATATTAAATATTGAATAAGGTGTTTTTTAGATGGAACATGTCTTGGGAAACCCTCGTGTACTCCTTATTTTTTAGGATGGTTCCCAAGGTAAATTGTTGGCTCTGATTACGAGGCCTAACCCATTGGGGACATCAAGTAAGGCCCTTGCATAACCACCAGGAGATTTGACCCCGAGACTTTCTACTTACAAATACAACTCTCAACCACTCGAGCTAACCCATTGAGCTATTAAATATTGAACAAGTTATATTATATAATAATATTTAAAAAAATTCACCTCTTCGTAATAATATGTATGTGCATTTCAAAACACGAGCTACTTAAGCTTTTCATAATATGTTAATCCTTTAGAAATTAAAGGATTTTAATGTATGTTATTTTTTTCATTTATCATAATATGTGGACTTCTTTTTAATTAAAAAATGCTATTTCAAAATTATGTTGTACCATCAAAATAAAGAGAATGTACAAGAAAAATTACATAATTATTTTTTTTAGGGATGTGTATTGTGTTTTTTCAAATTTTTTGAAAAGATAATTATATTATTTTATTGAAAAAGTGTAAAATTGGTACTTTATTTTATGATTTTAAAAATACTTATAACACTACCATGGTTAACTATGGGTTTTCATCCACCATTGAAAATCTGAAAAATAAGCACCAATGTCACCTCAACCATGGGGGATGATGTCATCCTCTAAAATTTGAATGGTTTATTTTTATAGTACATTTTCTTTGTTTTGAGGCCTATTTTTACCTCAAAATTTCTCTAATGTATGTTCTTGGTTCAAGTGACCTTGTATTAACCATGGTAAATCCATTAGCATGCTCAATAACGGTTCTATCGGGATCACATTGATTCAATCGTATCATGTACCATTTGACAACGAACAAAACTAATTTGAGGATTTAAAGTCACACTCAAGAATATTATCTAAATACCCATAATATCGATTTTTTGAGACTCATGGATGTTTGTCAGTTCTAGAGGAAACATTAGTCACATCAAAGACTGTAGTTATCCCACAATCAAATGTTTTATTTGTTTCATCCAACTTTTGATCTGAAATTACAGTCGTTGCACCACATAGCCTTATGGTGTTTCATCTGCAATATGTCAGACACGTAAAAATTGTATTGTCAATTGATAATTAACATATTTATGCTTGGAAAGTAAGCAAAGAAAAAAAATCAACTTGTACATCAATATAATTGAAAATAATTAAATAGTATGGGTGATTAATATGTTTGCCCTTTTATCTTTTAAACTATATGTTAAATCAATTTTCCTTAGTGTAAGATTCGTATCTCCATTGCGATGAGCTACTTTAACCAATGAAGCCACACCTTCCCATGATAATGTGTAACTAGATTGTATACATCATTCAATCCATACCTCCATCCAATCAATATTTTTGTGACATATAAATGTACTACATCCCACTCTCGACCAGCTGTATCAATATAAAATTACAATTCACAAATGTAAAATTAGTTACCATGGTATACCTTTATAATTGATGCATATTGAAGATTAAAAATTAAATAAGTACGTTATATACATAAAAACAAAAATTCAAATGTATTATAATTAATCTCCACCATCTAATATTTACCTTTCATTTTCCTCGATCTACCTTTCCCCATCAGGTACTCCCCTTCGAATTTGTTTATGGGTAGTTGATGCAAGTGCAAAGTGCAATAGGTGACATACATCAATCAAGGTCAAAGCGAGTATTAAGTTTGCTCATCACAATATGGATGTCCCTAATGATACATTCCATAGACCACATTAACAATCATATGAAAACACATGACAAAGTATAAAGGGATTGAGATTAAAGTCAAGGAACATGGGAAAAAGATGGGGAAAAGATAGTGCAGCTTGTTAATGAAAGCGAAATGCATTTCAATATGATCCTGGGATTCAATTGAGGCAACAAATTTAATCTTGTGCATATTATCGCTACCAAAGCAACAAAAAAAGAGACAGTTCAGCAGACTACCATGGGAAGATTTGACTGTCTGAGTTCCTAGGTTCAAGTTCAGGCCCAAAGTGATCAATGCATGGATTAAGGCCATAGGGGCCATGTTTTCCCTTAAATATGTAATGCTTACATGTTTTTCATATGCATGGTCTTATTAAGGCAGTATGTAAGGTAGTATAGCTGCAAAAACTTTCAAAACTTTTTGTATGTAGTATGGATCTATAAGGTTGTAGGCTTTTTGGAAAAATCTATTGATCTTTGGGCGAAAATTTTGAAATTTGACATTGTTGTAAATCTTGGGTTGTTTAGGTTTGCCTCTACTTTTTAATATAAATCTTATTATGTGCTTCGATAATAATAATAATAATAATAATAAAATTGCCAATTCCTTTAATGAGCTAGAAACCTCGATGTTGGAAAATAAAAGAGAAGAAAGATAACTCACAAATAATTTATTGTTGTGGAGGGTTGTGACAAAACCTCCAAGAGTTATTCATGTCTTAGAATGACCTAGACACTTGGCTCTAAATTCCTACAAGACAAGACTTCCCTCAATCTCCAATATATTGATATATATATGCAATAAAACCAATAAACACTATATTTATTGTTGTAAAGATAAATCAATGAAATATGCAAAATAGATAGACATTATGCTTTCAAAGGGGATGATACGTACTAGATCAATATATGATTTGTCATATATTTGGTGCTTTCTAAGTGGAAAGATTGGATAAATTGGCACATTTTAGGAGTCCAAAACCTTTCAAGGACCATTTGAGGGATTAAACACTGTTTTGGGGGGTCAAAAGTTTATGAACATAGTTCCTACCCCCTCAACATTATTCTACACTCCAAGAGATTTATAATGATGCAAAGATCACCTCAATCGAGGTTCATATGAGGAAGTTATGCCTCTTGCAAGTTGACCTATTATGTTAACCACCATCATGTCAACTCGCGTTACCCACATATGTGAAGCTATTTAAGCGTGGACTTCTAAAAACATTCTATAGGGTCCAAAACCCTAAACCTAATCAAGAATTGAGAAAAAAACCCTAAAAACTAACCCTAGATGGCTATCAATACATTGTTAAATATTGGGCCACTAGAAGAAGGGGTTCCATTCTTATGGTAGTATTGTATTGTTTCGTAGTTGAGGAAGAGCCAAGGAGTGGATATTAGAGCATAACAGAGGAAGTGGGAAATAATGTAGTAGCCATGCAATGTAGGCTACAATGTCATAGGTAACTCCATAGAGAGCACCACTTTCTTTGTATTTGTGTTACATGTCGGAGAAGAAAAGAGTAAGGTAGGGTCCTCACTTCTAGCTAGGTTTTTCCTCATATTGGGTTTTCGTAGAGTATATCTTGTGTTATTTGTCTAGATGTGTGAATGTGTTATTCTACTCAATCTATCTTCCTTTTAGTTTCAATTTATATTTTAGCATTATGTGCAATTAAGCTAACACAATGAATCTTAAAAGGCTACGGTGTAAACATTGCATAACTAAGAGTTGGCAGAAATTTGTAAGATCTATTGTGACAAATTGTTCTAGTAGAATATCCATGACCATTTACAAATCACCTCCTTTACCTTAGCTATGATGGAAAATCCCTTGAAGTTTTAGGGTTGAAACTTTCAAGTTATGAGTATAACTATGCCAATGAAGATGTCCTAAGATGTCTCAATAAAACCTGTAATATTGGGACCACGTTGACCCAAAATATCCTTGTAGAGGTAATGGAAATGACAAGTGCAAGAATCCCTAAGGGCTTGAGAGAAATGGAAATAAATCCATAGCTACCCCATGAGTATCTAAAAATCAAAGATTAAAAATTCATGATTTGAATAGCTGAAGAGGCTTTAAAAAGATAATAAAAGAATATAAATAGGGAAATGAGAAACTTCAAGGTGCAAGAGATAATTATATTATTTGTTAGGGTACATGAGTCATACAAAACCATCATATCATGCATTTTGACTGTAGGTTGTAGAGTTGTTATAATGGTATCATGTCTTTTGTCTCAAAACAACTATATGTTATGTGAATTGTAGATTAATATTGGTGGTAGCCTAAAGAAATTTGAGGTGCAATTATGCACCAAAATAACCAAGAAGATTTTTCGAAGATTTTACCCAAATTGACTTTTTAAATAACAAGTCGCAAATGGGTTTGAGGCTATGAAGCTTAACTAAGGCATCCTAAGTGACCATGGACTTAGGTCATCGGTTTGTGCCCCCCATTATGAACACGAAGTTAAAAAATGTCCCAACTAGGTACCATGGGGGATTAAAGTGAGTCAAACTAGAAACCTAAGGCTAAAGACCAAAGGGGAACATAAACTTAAGGAACCCACCTAACATTTCAATAAGGTCCCATGTCTAGGCTAGGGTGAGAGAGACTCTGAAGAGATTATATATCACATTAGAGCAGTAGTTGAAAAGTATTGTGTCATCATTGGGGGGTCATGCATGACATAGCAAAAGGGTGGATGACATAAGACACCTCTTTGAGGCTAGGCATATATGAATATTGAAGTGTGATTTCATACGCTACATGAACTTTTGTCATGGTTATTCACATCATTGATGTTATTTCTAGTAGTCAAGGGGATAACAATTATCCTCAACAATAATTCTAAAATCACCTAACATTTTAACCTAAGTGGCATAGAGTGTTTTTCTATGCTCACATAAGTTTTCCAACCACAGCAAAGTTTCTTCACATGTGTGCAACATTGTGAAGGCAATCATTTATTCATGTGTATTGATGTGCACCATAACAGGGATTGAGTTTCCTTAGTTAGTCATCAAGTTGTAGAGCATCAATCTAATTGTCATAAGGTGGAATTCCCACCTTACTTTGAGGATCCCAAATTTGGAAGTGTTGGTGAAGTGTTTCTTAAACAATTTGTTACTAGAATTATTCATGGAGCTTAAACTAGACAACATGCCCATCTATAGTGATACAACAATGGTTGTCAAACTCTGCAACAACTAAGAGTCATTCACTCTTCCAAGTTCACATTATGCCATTCATATTGGCAAGTCCTTTCTCAAGCAATTCATTTCAACTCTAAAAGTGTCTTCGATCACCTCCTCTATTTGAGAGGGTATACCATAAACTATGCACAAAACTCTTGCAATTGTATGCAAAATGATGCTCTAATACAATGTGATCCAAACAAGGAGTGCACTTACAAAATAACTTCAACCACAACACCAAATTTTTATAGTTCAATTCACAAAGCACGAACATATGCCTCACCAAATTTTTATAGTTCAATTCACAATGCACAAACATATGATTATGGCATGCCCCTTATAAGAGCATCCTAAACAAAATCAAATTTACATCACAAAGTTAAGAACATGAAGCCTTTACCAAAATACCAATTACATCCACCCAACCCAATTTAAATGTCATGAGGTGTATAAATAATCAAAGGGAAGATAAAACATTTCTTGTTTGCACAATTATTTATTTTAATTATAATAATTTACAAAGTTTGGTGCAAAAAATAGACAAAGTTGAAGAAGACAATTCATCATGGTTATTGGAATTTTGTGTGACAATCTATTGAGTTTTTAAACTACACTATCATGCTCGTATTGTTTGGTTAGTTTGATTGCAACAAAATCAACATGCTAGGTTGTGTAGCAAATTACTTGTGCAACCAAATTATTCATGTGTGACCAGATGGCAACACTAGACTATGCACCTTAAGTTTAGTGTTGATCGTACAACTTTGTCTGCCATTCTGAACAGCAACAGCATAAGGGGTTGATAACTTCAGTTTGTGGCCCTTGTTAATCATTTTGCATTATTCCACTCCCATAGAGCAATCACCAATCCCACACACCCATACTTGTGCCAAATTTTGGTCTTCTCCTTACTATCGTCGACTTAATCAACCTCTAAACTCATCTAAGATCAATCCATGTAATTACATAATTTAGATACTCCCGTAGACAAAGCAACTTTAGTTTCTAGATGTCTTGCCTGGTGTTCAATTTTATCCATTTAGTTATCTTATCACAGTTTCGAGGCAAGATAATTTATTTGTTGCATAGCAATTGACCTCACATTAAAATCTTACAATCTTATTTCACTAGCAAGTAATAGTGTTACATTTTTGTTTTTAATTTGGCTTAAGCTAATGTCTATGTTTACTATCTTATTTCAAGATAAGGAGAGTGAAAATGATGGTTCATACGCATATCAAACCAAAAATGTCCTCAGTTAGCATTTGCGCCAACTTTGTGATTGCGTTGATGCCCGCCATTGTTGCAACTCCCTCCTTTACTCTCTTATTTCAAGATAGGGAGAGTGAAAATGATGGTTCATACACATATCAAACCAAAAATGTCCTATGTTGGCATTTGCACCAACTTTGTGGTTGCTTTGATGCCCTCCGTTGTTGCATCTCACTCCTCCAAGTCTCTTTGGACTAAGCTAAGAAGAGGTTTTAGTTATAAATTCAATGGCCTTTGCTTTGAGTGAAACTCCCAAATCCACGCCAATAACTTTTAGGGAAACCATTTTTAAAAATAGAATAAAAACCCCTTTGGTAAATACCTTAGCTCAAGTAGAAGATATGACAGGAAGGTTTGTTCACCTATGTTAGAATGTTTGTCGCGCCTATCAAAAACAGGTTTATTGGAATAATCTCAATAGAACCAAATGTTGGATTATCAAATCATCACATTCAGTTCGTAGGATCTGTTATGGTCTAGGCCATTTCTTGGCAACTTTTCCTAAAAGGATCCTAGACCTACACTCCAAGCTATTCAAAGTCCCAAAACACAGTGCAAACCTAGATGTACTTGGAAAAGTTGCTCACTGTCACGACAACTCTTCCTCACTTTAGGTTCACTCGTCCACCCAGGGCAGATTCCCTAGTAAGAATGTTGAAGATATACTTTAGAAATGGGATGGTGGATTGCCAATACCAGTGCCTATCCAATGGGCAATGGAGTTGAGATCAACAGGGTTCAGACAATATTGAAGAAAGCATAGTAAGGCTATCAGAAACATGTTCAAACTAACCAAGTGGATATATATCAATACGCAGAAAATTAAAAGGGGCCTACCAAAGATGTTTCTCGCAACAAGTACAAAATCAACCAAATAATAATATGTGGCCATGAATCATCAAAGAACAACCACATATGAAATCACAAGTGAAGTAGACACAAGTAGGAAAACCTCTTTAGAGAATAAACAACGAACAGTACATTAGTCTCCGAGTATGATTTCAGCCCAAGATCAAACAACCCTAGACATGCCACATTTAATCTCGAAACCCTAGCAAAGGCATCCCTCAAAATGGAGTGGACAGTCATGACCAAGAGATTACAATAACAAAAAACCTTCAATAAATACAATGATTACAACAAGATGAAAGGAGGGTTTCACCTCAACCCTAGCATCTTTTCAATGTAGCAAGAATGCCCTTCTACAAAGATTATTACAGTCAATTTGTACCTATAATTTTCAACAATCAAATCAACCCGAGAAGGATAAAATAAAATAAGAGAACCTCACATTAAAATGCCCCTTAACTTCTTCCTCCAAAAAGATATTTGACTAAGCTTGGAGGGGAACTCGCACATTTCCAACTATGCCTAACAAATAAGAGCTCTCTTCATTTTCTAGAGCTAGAGCTCTTCCTCAACCATTTTATAGTGAAATATTATTGAGAAAATACTAGGCTTACTTTCTTTCCGTGTAAAAACAATACAAAGATAAGTACACTGATGATAATGACTAGAAGAGCCGTCTCATCCTGTTATACATACAATAGATGAGGGAGGCTAACATAAAAGAACAACTTATGTCCACACAAGTAACAAACAAGGCAACCCCACATGGAGTGTTTTACAATACAAGAATAAACAAGTGTTGCACAAGTGTTTATCCAACCCCTAAGATGCTTCTTGGGCTCAACACCCCTCCTCCAAGATGGCACTCCCTCCAACATGCTGTTAGTCCAACACTCCCTCTTCAACGAAGGTCTGCTATCCAAATGTCCTCATGCAAGGTGCTCCTCCTCTAACTGTGTGCCACATGTACCTATATGCCCAACACTCCTCAACATGTGTTCCAATGTGGTCACCAAACTCCAATGCTCAAAATGTGTCAGTCCGTCACAACCTCTAAGGTGTATATCACATGGTCCCAAGCTCCAAGGGCTAAGTTCCCTCCTCCAAGTGCCCTAGCGCTCCTCCTATGTAGCTACCTCTCCTAATCAAACAACCAGTTACAACCTCCTAGGTAAGGGTGCCATGCTAGCGTTCAAACCAACGTCAAGATCCACCCAAACTGAGCCATCATATGTCCATAAAGTATCAGCAAGGGGAGACACTTTAGGAGTAAACCCAGAATCTAACATGAAGAGCAGGTTAGATGATATGGAACAAGATCCCTTAACTTATCTCAATATACCAGAATCCACATTGAAATTCTAGAGGCAGTATCTTTTTTAAAAACCTGGCAGTAAACACTTCAGATTCTTCCCCAGAAGACACTCCCCTGAACGATGCCTTAATGGAAGGCCCAGTTAATAAGAAGCACGGATGGCTCAGAATCTGATCAACTTGGTCTCGAGTGATAAAGACTCATTCAACGAAAGATGCGGTCATCTGTTTTGGGACCAATATGTCTGTTACAGTATGATGTATCTCAGTTATATTTGTCCATTCTAGCTTTTATGTGTGCACTGTTGACTACAGACTACGTATGTGTCTCAATATAACAGACCTGGAACTCAAGTTACCATATGATGTTTTGAGGAAGGATAGCTACTCTGTAGACAGATGTTTTTTATATAAAAGGACAAACAAGATGAAAGTTGGGCAATTTTTATTTAATGCAGCTTTGTCTGTAAATCCAGACAGCAAATCATGAAAAGCCTGTTACTCTTATATAATTCATATTCAAGTTGTATAAGAACTAGAAATTAAATAAATAATAATGATAATAATAATAAACCATGCCTTGAGACGTAAGAAAGTACCAATATAGATCTAGGGAAATGTAATTAAAAAAACATCAGCGTCTGATGACCATGTCCGAATACTTGTGAACTGATGTATTAAAAAAGCTGAGCTTGTCTCACAATTTCAGCCCTAAATTGTTAGTTAGTTCTCTACATTGACACTAAAAGACTGGCTCTTGTTATATATACTGGTGCATAAGTAATATTACAGGAATATTGTTCATCATTACCAATAAACTTGAAAACAAATCTTTGGGAGCACCTGAGGCAATTATTTCCATTAAGGGAAAACAATACCAGACCTGTGCTTTAATACAACTTCTATATAATGTTTCTTCTGCAAAACCAATAAATATACACAGTGATCCCTTGGGTCAGTAAAAATACATCTATCAGAATATAGAAGACATAAAGTCAAACAAACGTTGTTAAAGGGAAGTTCAATTAATTTTCCTGAACCCAAATCCTTAGAGTTTTGTCATTTTCCAATGCACCAGAAGCAATTTTGTTCTCTGTGGGATGGCAAGAGACAGAAATCACAGTATCTGTATGACCTTCCAACTTTTGAACAATATTTTTAGCTTGAAGATCCCACAAATAAACACAATTGTCCTCCGAGCCGCTGACAATGTATTTTCCATTGGTCACAGAAAATGTGGAGGATATACAATATTTGCTGTTAACATGACCAGTGTATGTTTTCAAAAACTTGCCCGTTGCAAAGTTCCAAAGCCTCTGCAGAGACATGAAATACAACCAAGATGTAAATAACAGACCATATATTAAATTATATATAGATATATATATATAAAATTAGACAGGATAGCAAATATTTTCACGAAATAGTAATCTAATGCTACATATCTAATCAAAGAAAACTCTTATAAACATGACACTAAGAATGAAAAGAAAACCATAATGATGAGGAATTAGCTAAGATGCTCTTAGTTATCAGAGCAAAAGTCACTGCGCAATTGGGTCTAACAGAATATATTTTGTGATCGTAATCATATGTAATAAATATCACCTTTCCTAGTACTGAATTCTCTCTTTGTCTATACTTCTGACCTGGCTTAAAATACACCGGGGTATTCATTCATGAGAAATGCAAACATGAGCTAATTGTTTAGAAAACACAGCTCTTTCATGTCCGGAAGAGCACAAATGCCAGGCTGTCTGTCTAGCCAACACAGCCTCTTGTATGGATAGAGGAATGTCAAAGGTAAAGAGGGGGCTTTCATTCATTCTCATCCCATAATCTTTTACTATGAATAAATCTAAGCCATGCATGCCCTCCACGTTTCAAAGTATATGGCAGGATCAAATTGATATTGAAGATAGAATTTCAATTGACATCATTGTTCATGTACCGGCATCACACTCTTGACTTAATGGAGTGCCAGCATTTTCAAATGGTGGAGGTTATGAATAGGGATGCAGGTGGGATAACGGGGATGCCCTTCAATGATGGTTGCCCTGGTTTGAGAGAGGCCTCCTGGGCCCTGGAACTTGCTGGTCCACCGCCTCTACTGGGGCCTTCCTTTGCTGTGGGTTCCAGGTTTCAAATCTCTTTGGCTAAGCTCAGCAAAATTGGTAAACTTTGGTGCCTCCTGGTATATTTGTACAGTCCATTCAGAGTGTTTATTGGATATCCCTGTGCTTCTGATTCTGGTCTGGCTTTGGAATTTGTATGGGACATAGCCATCAAATTAGGATTGTGCTGGAAATTGTGCATATTGGAGAATTAGAGCCTTGATTCTCTTGTCATAGTGTTTTTTATTAAAGAAAGAAGTCAGGGTTTTCTCTACTTTTGGTTCTCTGTCCCCTAAGAACATGGTCTGTTGTGGAATGTTCATTGGAATATTGCATGGATTAAAAGCGTTGATGAACGAAGCTGAACATGGTCTGTATTGTTGGAAAATGGATAATCTGGGCCATCATCCCCATCCTAGGCATTGTCCATTTTGTGAAATTTATCATATCTACAGGGTCCTGCATTGCAAAAGGGCCTTATAACTGATAATTGGATATCCATATTCTCAATAACAGGTAAAGTGCATGCACAAGAAGGGCTCCATCATAATGATATCCAGTGATAATGGAGACCCTGCTTCAGCAGAAGAGACAAATCCAAACATTAGAAGCTGAGTGCAATCTGCTTTGTCACCTGGTTACAAATCTGAATAGAGGTTCCCAATCTGCTGCATCTAACTTCAGAATGCAAATGGGGTCAGTTGCAGAAGATGTGGACATGGATGGCATGAACCAGGAATCCCAACTCTCACCTATTAGCCAAGAGAAAGCTCATAGTAAGCATGTTTTTCATTAAGTTCAGATTTTCTTTATGTATTGCAAAGTAGGTCTGGTTTTAGGTGTCTGGAATTTTTGCACGAATGCTGATCTATAACTGTGAAACAGTCCCTTCTCTTGTAATATTATGCTGGCCAGCGAGGCTGCAACAATTTTCTATTACAAAAAATTAAAATTAACCATTCTTGTTTAAATAATAAAAAAATGGAAACATGCATGAATTTCATTTCAAATTACACAAAAAATTGGTGGTGTGCTAAAACATACTCAAAGACCCCATTCAAACCTCAGTATGGTATAATCATAAAGGAGTAGTCTAAATATTATATGTTTTTTACCTTTTGCGGATATATTTTCCAGTTTGTTTTGTTCGGACTACAGTTGGAAATCTTCAAAAAATCATAAGAGTCACATATATTAATTGTGAAAATTGCATCATCTGAATGCAATAGGAGTATTTGAGGGTTCTGAATCCATTTATGCATTCAAAAACACAATTTAAACACTTTCAAATTTGGATTTTACCAAAAATAATGGAGACGTCTAAAAATTCAACGATTTGGACCGGAGGGTCATTTTTTTGGCGGTATCCGGTGTTTTTTATTTTCTAAAACTGGAATTTAACTGTGTTTAATCGCAATTTGATGGCAGAAATGGATTCAGCGCCCTCACGAACCCCTGGGGCACCCAAAATTCCAATACATAACAGCTGTAACCTAGATCTTAAAAAAAACCGACCAGATTTTTCAAAATCGTGCCGGCAAAATCTGACTATTCCGACCCAAGTCGTCGAATTTTTAGACTACGCGAAAAAAAATACCAGATTCCAACCAAAAACCATCAGAAAGTCCAAAACCTAGAATAAATAGGCTACACTTCTAATCATAAATGCCAAAGAAATATCAATAGTATTAAAGGTGCACATGATGTAAATCATGAAGCTGACCACAGTGTGATATGAGAACACCAAGTCAAAGATTCCTGGTAAGTTCACAGTGCACACAACCATTAGAATAATTCTCTATTTCAACAGATTACAAATTCTCATTTCAGGGAACTTTTTGTTTCCCTTTATTAGGTGAACCGTAAATGAGAGGAAGCTGAAGGCCCTGTAGCAGGCATACAAGCCAAAGTTTCAATGGCAACTCCATGGTAAGTTTAGCTTTCTTTGTATTTGCTTTTCATATCCAAGAAGAAAAGAGCAAGGCATAGTCTCATCTTTTGGCCGAGTTTTCCCAAAATGTGTTTCCCAGGGTTTATATATATAAAACATTATGAGGAGGGTTTACAGTATGGTTATTTGTAGCTGAAACTTTTGGAGGGGCCACAATGGATTATCACCCCCAGCGCGTGGACTATTTCAAAGACTCTTTGTCTGAATCGAGCACTTTTGTTCATTCTGAAATTTGGTCCCTATCTAACACTGTGGATAAGGCAGTAGGGGAGATTGCTCTGACAAGACAGGCTTACCCTTGGAGCAGGTACCACCAAGTAATAATGGCCATCAAGAGGATAGTTTATTAGCCTTCCCGTTCATGGCCTGTTTCAGGGTGACATTAACAGCATTAATGTTCTACATACATCGACTGTGGAGGAGAGTGAATACATCGACTGTGGAGGAGAGTGAAGACTTAAACCGGGATTCTGAGGTTTATTCTTCTGGAAATGCACCTGATTTGATGTTGGATTACACCTGTGGTGATTTGGTGTCGAAAGGTACAAGAACTGGTTTAGGGTTTATCAATTCCAATGAGCTTGTGGAGGAGTTGAAGGGTGATCACCGGTGGGATTTCTTAGTTGGGGAGATACAGAGAAAGAAGAGAAGGTGATAAAGTCTAGAGGGGGAGGTATCTCCCTAAATGTTGGCAACAACATTTGGGTTGACCAGATTGGGCTCCTAGTAGGGAAATCTTAGTCCAGAAGTTTCTAGACAACAATGTCTCCATGGCTCATTTAACTAATTGGCTTCAGTTGGAGTAGGCACTTTTGCTAGCTAGGCTATAAGCCGATTTTTCACCTGTTAGCCAAAGGCTGGATAGGCTTTATTTTTCGATTTTATGAGGATGACCTTACAATATTGAAAGAGAGGTTGTTTCTTGATAGGTCCTATTTGTCAATAAAACCATGGCATCCTTGCTTTTGATACAAAGGATGAATTCACAACTTCCACCCATGTGTGGATTAATTTGCCAAGCCTGCCTATGGAGTTGTGGTCTAATCACTCCTTAAAAGCTATTAGTGATACCCTCGGTAAGTTTCTTCTTTCAAATGACATGTATAAATCCAGCGTTGCTAGATCAATTTCCCCCATATTGTTTGAAACAGATGTGAGTAAAGGGCATTATGCGTTGATGGATTTGGTGGCGGATGAGAAGACCCATAAACAATTATTTGATTATGCCATTTTTTGTTTCATTGTGTAAGATGTCACCAACACAAACATGCCCAAAATCTTTCCATAAGAAGCACTATTTAAATTTGGGGGGTATCACGAACATTCCCAAAATCTTTCCATAAGAAGTACTTAAATTAAGGAGGCCTAGAGGATCACCCTGAGATGACAACCTCCTTTATGAAGAACAACAAAGAGATAGTTGGGGAGTCAGTTGAGAGGATGATTGTTTTGGAGAATCAAATAGACAAGTCCCAAGATGCTCGAAAGGACCTGTGGGTTGGTGATATCTCTATCCCTCTTGTTCTTGAGGCTCACTCTAGTGAAGAATCTTCTGTAGACAATCTGTTAAATCCGGGCTTCTTCGATTTTTCACCTAAAGCAACATCAAAAGATTGATCGAATGTGGCGACGGAGTGTTCCTCTGCTGGGTAAGTCAACCTCATTTACTTCCCCTCTCATCGATAAAAGGCTTCTTGTGGTATAGGATTAGATGTACAAAATCAGTCGGGAAGGTCTAGGGCTGGGATAAAATCTACTTTAAAATATGCTCAAGTGGGCGGCTAAAGAGGTACACCAAGGGAAATAAAGGTTAATTTCAGGGGTTCTTATAGCAAAGAAAACCCCCTCTAGGTTTACCCCATGAAGATTTTGTCCCTCAATATCAGAGGCTTGGAGGGCCAAGCCAAAAAATTGGCCCTCAAAAGGATGATAAATTTGAATAATCCAAAGTTGTATTTATCCGAGAATCCTTAAGTAAAGGGGAATTTTTATAAAGACCTAAAAAAGTTGTTGGTGGGTTGGAATTTTGTGGCCTTGGATGCAAAGGGCTTCTCTAATGGTATTATTATTGGTTGGTGTTCAAATATTTTATTAACCAACTCATTTGTTGTGTATTAAGGTTTGTGCACTAAGATCTTTGGCAGGAATATCGGCTTAGCTATAACTCTTCTTAATGCATACAGACAATATGATAGTAAAGAAGAATATTGGAAGCAGTCATTTTCCTCTCAGTGCATTAGGGCTGCAAATCTGATTATAGGTGGAAATTTGTATCTCACCTTCAACAAGAGGGAGATATAGGGCCCCTCTGCTCACCGTGATAGGTTGGCAAATTTTTTCCTAAACCAGCTGAGTCAATTGGTTGGGTTGATATTGTGCCTTTACAATTGAGGTCTACCTAGACTAACAACAAAATAGGGGAGGATGATGTTTCTATACGATTGGACAAGTTTTTGGTCCACCATGCATTGTTGGAGAAACTATCTAGTTATCCATTGTGGGTGGATACTTTGAGATGTTCAGATCATTTTCCCATTTATCTAGAATTAAGCCTAGGGGCCCTTTCAAATACAACCCTTGTTTGTCTGCAAAGTCGAAGTATCAAGTGCTAGTGAAATCTACCAGAAAGAAATTCGACAAACACTCTAAGGACTCAACGTGTATTCAGTTTGTGAATTCTCTCAAACTGATCAAAGAGAAAACAATTCCCTAAGTCGGTGACAGATTCAGGGCTAGAGACCAACTCCTTAAGGAGGTTGAGAAAAATTTAGATCACTTATATAGAGAACATTCCGATGGGTTGTATAGTGAAGAGACAATGACTAGGATCAAGCATTACAATCCCGAAAATGTAAATTGCTTCTAGAAAAGAAGAAACACTAGAGAATCAAAAGTAAAGATGTTTGGCTAGGCGATAGGGATCATAATACTAAATTCTTCCATAAAAATGTTAATTTCGGGAAGAGTTAGAACACTATTTGGGAGATGCTTGACTGGAATGGCCATAAGGTTAGGGGTTTCAAGGGCTGGCAAACCATGGTGTATAACATTTTGATGATATTTTTACGGAACCAAAAAGGGCAAACATTGGAGAAATTCTGAAAATGGTTTCGTATTTTCTCAAAAAGCTTAAAGCAAAGGATAATGAAGGCAATCTATTTGGAGGAATTGTTGGTATATTCTAAAAACATTTCGAAAGGATAGGAGCCCTTGGTGGCTTGTGGAATTTTATTTGGACTTTTTCGAGTTCCTTGGAGAGGATCTTTTAAAGGTTGTTTAAGAGGTAAGATCGGTTGGTAAGGTTCCTGGTAATTTTAACTCCTCTTTCATAGCCTTAATTCCTAAACAGGATTGTCCAAAAAGTTTCGATGCCTTTAGGCCTATCTCCTTATGTAATAGTGTGTATAAAATCATGCCAAAGGTCATAGCTCTGAGACTCAAGCCCTTACTGTCTAAATTCATCTCTCTAGAACAATTTGGCTTTTTAAAGGGAAGGTTGATTCATGAAGTTGTAGGCTCTACTCAAAAGGGCCTTCATTCCGTTAAAACTTCTCTTTCTCCAACCATTATCATCAAGATTGACCTATCAAAGGCCTATGACAAGGTATCATAGTTGTATTTAAGACTTTTGTCAATTCATTTGGGCTTCTCTCAAGTATCTACCCATGGTGAAGTGGATTATGGGTTGTGTAATCTCTATTTCTTTTTCAGTTCTGATAAATGGGTTTGGCTCCTCTTTTTTAAGCCTTCCAGATGGCTTAGAAAGGGATGCCCCTTGTCCCCTTATCTCCTTTTATTGTTAGAATTTTATACTTTAATGATGGTTATAGTAGATCTTCAACAATTTGCATTATATCACAAGAAACATATGCTATAGGATCACTAAAAGAAAGACAAGCACGGCAAAACAAAAGTACACAAATTTCTCCTCTGGGAAACCCTTCAAGGGAAGAAAACCCAGCAAACATCTTCAGTATAGATTCGTTAGGAAGTACAATGTCTTCTAGTAAAATCCAAGAGCTAAAGGCTCTTCCACACAAATATCTCGAGAATAAGATAAGATAGAAACCCCAAGAATAAGATGTCTTCACAATTGCAGCTACTATTCTTTCTCTAGCAAACTTCTTCTTCTCTCTCTAGTGAATATGCTTGCTTGCTTGATTTGTCCAAATGGAAAGTGTGCCTCCCCTATTTATACTTGCTTTCCAAGTGACGTTTCCTTATGTGGTTGACTTGTCAACTTCACTGGGCCGACCTCTCTAGGGTACAATATAATATTATTTACATGCTTTTTCTGGATTCTTTTAGGCCAACCCAACTAATGGGGTTTACATTGATTATTTCAAGGTTCTTTACATGATTAATTACAATAATAATATCCTGAAAGGGAGTACAATAATAATACAATAATAACACATCAAGAATTCCTTACATAGTTACACATGTCGATTTTTTTGAGCAACATCGAGAGCCATTCTCTTAGGAAGACACTATAAGCCCTAGACCGGGTCTATGCATGTGTGACACTGTGACCCTCGATCAGTGGGCTTTGCGATCTTCTCCAAGGCTTAGCTACCCTTGGTTAAGACACCTTAGTACCCGATCTTGGTGTCACACTGAGTGTGAGATAAAAGCATTAGTAATTCTCTCTGTTTATGATGACGTACTTTGAGTGGTGATGAAAGACCACCTTAACCACTTATGTTGACCACAAGGGCACTTGAAGAAGGCTAAAGCAAAAGTCAAAAATACATAAGGACCCTTAGTACCATTAAGGTGTAAAAGTGAAAGCACAAAAAGACCTTTAGTACCACTAAAGGCAAAAGTCAAAATTAGAAAAGAATAAAATATTAATATTTTGATCTTTCTAATTTTGGTCCACTTATAGGTGACTCAAAGGATATAAAAGAAGATCAATCCATTTCATTATTACACACACTTGCTCTCACAGGTACAACTGCTCCAACTGAAGATTTTACATGTTATTGAAGAAAAGGAAGTTTGATGTGATGCCCTAGCATGGATGAGTCTAGCTAGGGCATTCACACTTGTTTTCTACAAACCCTAAGCTAGGGTTTTAGCAGCTACAAGTTCTTTTCAATTTTGTGAGTTAGGGTTTTTACCCTAACCTTCTTCTTCATCTTCGGGACACCATTTACCTTCATGTACAGTTTCCACAGTCCACCGGGCAGCCCTATCCTCTTTGGGTTGCCCCTCTCTTCTTTTGGGCAGGGCTCGGCCTCTCTCCCTAACCCTCGGGCAGCCTTCAGTAGCAGCCCGTGAGGGTTTAGGGCCTGCTACAGACCCTCGGGCAGCCTGCTACAGACCCAGGAGGTTGTTGTGGCTGCACAAACCCTCAGGTAGCCTTTAGGCCAGCCTGTGAGGGTTGCAGGCTGCAGCAGCTGCAAACAGGCCCATAAGGCCTCGGATTGTCAGCAGACAGCCCCAGAAGGCCACGGACAGCCCACAAACCTGCACAACAGGTCCCGAGCAGAAGAATAGGGCAACGGGAAGCAAGTCGGACAATAGTACGGACAGGGCAAAAGCAGATCCAAGCAGGCAATATAGGATTCCAGGCAACCTGCTAATTCTGGGCAAGAGAGAAAATTAGGGCAGCAAGCCCTAATTTGTGAAAAAACCCTAATTGGGTATTTTGCTGTGTAATTGGATAATCTTACGTAATTGTGGATATGTGGTACAAACTCAGTTAGAGTTCGAGAATTTTGGAAAAACTCAGTCATCTCATTTACGAGATGAATTACTAATGTTTTTAGGAATTTTGTCCTTTAAAGGTTTCCCCAATGAAAAATCATGTGTTCAATGTGTTGACGTATTGATGTTGTTTACTGCACTTGTCATTTGTTTATGTTAGTCTACAAATTTTAAAAGTATTCATGCTAATGCTAAAAATTCAACATGGTATCATAGCTTAGCATGTGAAGACACAGTAAAGGGAGATTGTTGTTGTCTTCCTAGACCTTGGGATGTTTTGCAAACTTAACATTTGACTAAGTGGCAGAGATGGTCATCAATATCTTTAGACCGGAAGAGAAGCTACAAGGTTTAGCTAACTACAACTCCTGGAAGGTTAGGTTGACAACTATTCTAGAAGAAAATGACCTGGATGACATTGTGTTTAATGTCACTGAAGAGGCAACATCTAATGTTGGTAGACTTGCTTACAAGAAGAAGCAGGCTAAGGCTAGAAGGATCATTTATGATTCTGTCAAAGAAACTGTAATGCCCAATATCACAGCATTGAAGACTGCCAAATAATGCTTTAACACCTTGGCCAACTTGTATGAGAAGAAGGCTCCCAGTCAGAAGAGATTCTTGAAGAAAAGGCTACAAACTTTGAAGCTGAACAAGGATGAAGGGGTTGGTTCCTTCTTCACAAAGATTGCACAGGTAGGAGATCAACTTTTTTCTATTGGTATTGATATTGATGACGATGATCTTGTACAGACTGTGGTTGATGCTCTCCCAAGCTCTTGGGAAACATTTATGGCATCTATCAGTGGACATGAGAATCATCCAAGCTTCGAAAGACTTTGGCATGATTGCATAGAAGAAGAGGGAAGGACTTCAAGCAAGGCAACCAAGGAAGGTAACCTTGCACTAGCAGCAAAGACAAAGAAGTTCAAGAAGCCCTTCTCTAAGCAAAAGAAGGGAAAGAAACCTCAAGGTAAGTTCTCTGATATGTCAAAAGCGGAATGCTATAATTGCCACAAGTTTGGACATTTTGCCAAGGATTGCAGGCAAACCAAGAAGAAATCCAAAAGAAGATTTCAAGCCTCTGGTGCAAAAGCAGAAGAAGAACCTAAGAAGAAGAAGAAAACCAAGGCTAACAAAGAAGAAGAACCTAGAAGAGAGTACTACTTGATTTCTGCTCTCTCTGGTTCCATCACAGACAGTGCTACCTCTTGGTTGGTGGATACCGGTGCCTCCTGGCACATGACTAGTAACCGTGGAGCTCTCACCAGTTAGAGAAAGAAGAAGTTCTCCACACAAGTAGAACTTAGAGATGACTCCACTTACAAGATTGAAGGAGATGGCTCAACTTCACCTCAACTTGACTCAAGTATAGTTCCTCATATTGATGATGTCTTATATGTTCCTGGTTTGAAGAAGAATCTTCTATCTGTTACTGGCTTTAGAGGACAAGAGCTACAATGTCCTCTTCATGGACAAGAAAGTCCTTCTATGGGCAAAGGATGAATATCTAAGCTCAGCAGTACAGACTGGGGTTCGAGAGGAAGGCCTTTGCAAGGCTTCCGAGGATTCCACTAATGCTTCGCTACATCATACAGTTGATCCATGTGAGTTGTGGCATAGGAGGTTTGGACACCTTCACTATACAGGTCTCCCATGCTTGCAGAAGATCGTCACAGGTATGCCAGAGGTATCTCCAAAACATGACAGAATTTGCAAAGGATGTGCTCTAGGTAAGAACACTAAGAAATCATTTTCCAGAAGCAAGAATAGATCTAAAGGCATTTTGGATTAGATTCATTCTGACATTTGTGGGCCTATGTCTTCACCCTCTTTGAGTGGGTGTTTATATTATGTCTTGTTCATTGATGATCACTCTCGGAAGTCATGGATTTGCTTCCTAAAGGCCAAGAGTGAAACTTTTGACAGGTTGAAAGAGTTCAAGGCACTGATTGAAAATCAGACTAGCACACACATCCGTATCTTGAGATCAAATAACGAAGGTGAGTATGAATCTAATGAGTTTGCATAGAAGAAGAGGGAAGGACTTCAGGCAAGGCAACCAAGGAAGGTAACCTTGCACTAGCAGCGAAGACAAAGAAGTTCAAGAAGCCCTCCTCTCATTAAAAGAACGGAAAGAAACCTCAAGGTAAGTTCTCTGATATGTCAAAAGTGGAATGCTATAATTGCCACAAGTTTGGACATTTTGCCAAGGATTGAAGGTGAGTATGAATCTAATGAGTTTGCATAGAAGAAGAGGGAAGGACTTCAGGCAAGGCAACCAAGGAAGGTAACCTTGCACTAGCAGCGAAGACAAAGAAGTTCAAGAAGCCCTCCTCTCATTAAAAGAATGGAAAGAAACCTCAAGGTAAGTTCTCTGATATGTCAAAAGTGGAATGCTATAATTGCCACAAGTTTGGACATTTTGCCAAGGATTGAAGGCAAACCAAGAAGAAATCCAAAAGAAGATTTCAAGCCTCTGGTGCAGAAGCAGAAGAAGAAGAAGAAGAAGAAGAAAACCAAGCTTAACAAAGAAGAAGAACCTAGAAGAGAGTACTACCTGCTTTCTGCTCTCTCTGGTTCCATCACAGACAGTGCTACCTCTTGGTTGGTGGATTGTGGTGTCTCCAGGCACGTGACAGGTAACTGTGGAGCTCTCACCAGTTACAGAAAGAAGAAGTTCACCACATAGGTACAACTTGGAGATGACTCCACTTACAAGATTGAAGGAGTTGGCTCAAATTCACTTCAACTTGACTCAGGTATGGTTCTTCATATTGATGATGTCTTATATGTTCCTGGTTTGAAGAAGAATCTTCTATCTGTTGTTGGCTTAGAGGACAAGGGCTAGAGATTCTTCTTCATGGACAAGAAAGTCCTTCTATGAGAAAAGGATGAATATCTAAGCTCAGCAGTACAGATTGGGGTTCGAAAGGGAGGCCTTTACAAGGATTCTGAGGATTCCACTCATGCTTTGGTACATCATACAGTTGATCCATGTGAGTTGTGGCATAGGAGGTTTGGACACCTTCACTACACAGCTCTCCAAGGCTTGCAAAAGATGGTCACAAGTATGCCAGAGGTATCTCCAAAACATGATGGAATTTGCAAAGGATGTGCTCTAGGTAAGAACACTAAGAAATCCTTTTCTAAAAGCAAGAATAGATCTAAAGGCATTTTGGATTTGATCCATTCTGACATTTGTGGGCCTATGTCTTCACCCTCTTTGAGTGGGTGTTTATATTATGTCTTGTTTATTGATGATCACTCTTGGAAGTCATGGATTTACTTCCTCAAGGCCAAGAGTGAAACTTTTGACAGGTTCAAAGAGTTCAAGGCACTGATTGAAAAAAAGACTAGCAAACACATCTGTATCTTGAGATTAGATAACGGAGGTGAGTATGAATCTAATGAGTTTGCATAGAAGAAGAGGGAAGGACTTCAGGCAAGGCAACCAAGGAAGGTAACCTTGCACTAGCAGCAAAGACAAAGAAGTTCAAGAAGCCCTCCTCTTGGCAAAAGAAGGGAAAGAAACCTCAATGTAAGTGCTTTGATATGTCAAAAGTGGAATGCTATAATTGCCACAAGTTTGGACATTTTGCCAAGGATTGCAAGCAAACCAAGAAGAAATCCAAAAGAAGATTTCAAGCCTCTGGTGCAGAAGCAAAAGAAGAAGAAGAAGAAGAAGAACCTAAGAAGAAGAAGAAAACCAAGGCTAACAAAGAAGAAGAACCTAGAAGAGAGTACTACCTTATTTCTACTCTCTCTGGTTCCATCACAGACAGTGCTACCTCTTGGTTGGTGGATAGTGGTGCCTCCAGGCACATGACAGGTAATCGTGGAGCTCTCACCAGTTACAGAAAGAAGAAGTTCACCACACAAGTAGAACTTGGTGATGACTCCACTTACAAGATTGAAGGAGTTGGCTCAACTTCAATTCAACTTGACTCGGGTACCGTTCTTCATATTGATGATGTCTTATATGTTCCTGGTTTGAAGAAAAATCTTCTATCTGTTGCTGGCTTAGAGGCCAGACAAGGGCTATAGAGTACTCTTCATGTACAAGAAAGTCGTTCTATGGGCAAAGGATGAAGATCTAAGCTCAGCAATATAGGTTGGGGTTCAAGAGGGAGGCCTTTACAAGGCTTCCGAGGATTCCACTCATGCTTTGGTACATCATACAGTTGATCCATGTGAGATGTGGCATAGGAAGTTTGGACACCTTCACTACACAGCTCTCCCAAGGTTGCAGAAGATGGTCACAGGTATGCCAGAGGTATCTCCAAAACATGATGGAATTTGCAAAGGATGTGCTCTAGGTAAGAACACTATGAAATCCTTTTCCAGAAGCAAGAATATATCTAAAGGCATTTTGGATTTGATTCATTCTGACATTTGTGGGCCTATGTCTTCACCCTCTTTGAGTGGGTGTTTATATTATGTCTTGTTCATTGATGATCACTCTCGGAAGTCATGGATTTACTTCCTCAAGGCCAAGAGTGAAACTTTTGACAGGTTCAAAGAGTTCAAGGCACTGATTGAAAATCATACTAGCAGACACATCCGTATCTTAAGATCAGATAACGGAGGTGAGTATGAATCTATTGAGTTTAATCATTAATGATTTTTGCCGAGAAGCAAGAATGAAGAAAGAGTTGGCAGTACCGTACAACCTCAGCAGAATGGGGTTGCAGAAAGGAAGAAAAGAACGATCTATGAAGCTGCTAAAGCAATGCTTACCGATTTGGATCTTCCTTTATCTTTGTGGGCAAAAGCTGGAGGTATTGCTATGTACATCCAGAACAAAAGCCCTCATGCTATCTTGGGGGAGAAGACTCCAGAAGAAGTCTTCACCAGGAAGAAACCTACAATTGACCACAAGAGGATATTTGGCACTCCAATGTACATTCATGTGCCAAAGGAAAAGAGGGCCAAGCTAGAGCCCTCCAGTAAGAAAGGTATATTTGTCAGGTACAGTCATTGCTCGAAGGCCTATCGTATCTAAGTACCTGGACAGAGATACATTGAAGTCAGCAGAGATGTGATCTTCCATGAGGAAGCTGTGTTTCGTAAAACACGAGCTTTCAACAGAAGATGAAGTACCTCCCCTTGAGTTTCTAGATTTAGAAATTCAGAGGAAGGAAGAGGAATTTGAGGATCAAATTCCAAATGCACCTGACGACACTGAAAGTCCACCAGAAGAACTACTTGAAGTTCATCCTTCCAAAAGGAGACCTGCTTGGTACCGAGAAACGGTACAAGAAGGCGAGAAGCATAAAGCTCCTCCCGGGTCTTTCAGAGAAAGCATAAGACCACAGAAGTACTCCGATCTTATGAGCCAGCTCATCAGTGCAGAACCTTCTTCATACAAAGAAGCAGCAAGTCAACAAGTATGTCTTGATGCCATGATTGAAGAGTACAGTTCAATCATGAAGAATGATGTGTGGGAAGTTGTTCCCAAACCAACAGGAAATTCAGTAGTGACATCCAGATGGATTTATCAAATCAAGCATGTTGTTGATGGAAGTGTGGAGAAGTATAAAGCCAGATTCGTGGCTCATGGCTTCACTCAGAAAGAAGGCATTCACTATGATGAGACATTTGCTCCTGTTGCCAGGTATACTACCATTAGAACCATCATTTCTCTTGCTGCAGTATTCGAATGGAAGTTACATCAGATGGATGTAAAGACAGCCTTCCTAAATGGCAAGATTGAGGAGGAAGTCTATATTGAACAACCTGAAGGCTTTGTGACTCATGGTAAGAAGACCCATGTATGTAAAGTTTAAACTGAAAAAAGCCTTGTATGGACTGAAACAGGCTCTGAGAGTCTGGTATGCAAGGATGGATGGATTTCTCCACAGCTTGGGGTTTTCCAAAAGTACAGTTGGTTCTAACTTATACTTTAAGGTTGTTCATAATCATGTCTTGATAATTGTTCTATATGTAGCTGACTCGTTTCTTACAGGTGATGAACAGTTGATAGAACAACGTAAGAGGGAGCTAACGTTTGAATTCGAGATGAAAGATCTCGGGTTGATGCATTATTTCCTTGGCTTAGGGGTCCGGAAAAAGCCAAGAGAGATCCTCCTGACACAAGGAAAGTATGCAATGGACATCTTGCAGAGATTTGGGATGCAGGTGTCATGTCCCCATGCCTCCGACCGGCAAAGAGGACGCGACTCCCAGCTCAAACCACCCGGGCTAACCGCCCATGAACATGTACAGGCATAGATAAAATGCTGAAACAGAATACTTAAACATACACACATGAACATTTATCATGCAAAGATGAAAACATCTATCAAGCACAGCGAAAACATCATACAAACCAACA